>JAQMCX010000057.1:17955969-18069893 GCA_029814765.1 Acanthurus leucopareius | reverse complement strand
GTGTGTGTGTGTGTGTGTGTGTGTGTGTGTGTGTGTGTGTGTGTGTGTGTGTGTGTGTGTGTGTGTGTGATTTTTTTCATACCCATCATAAAACTGTAAACAGCCTGTGCAAATTAATTTGGCTTGAGACTTATTGAGAGTCAGTAAGTATGAATTTCTCGTCTGAGTGAAAATGCTCACAAGATATTGGCCATAATGTCACATAAAGCTCAATAGAGTAGTTACAGTGAAATCTTAGCATGACTCAGAGCTACATCTTGGTTTATATAAAGTAGACAGTATCTCACCTGACATTTGTGTTCACAGCAACATGAAACAAACATTCAGTCTTTGTTTGGCTTTATTGACTGCAACTATTGGATTGTATCCATAGTGAAGCTGTTGTTGACACTTTTCACACTGCTATTGAATTCTGTTGATCGGTATATGTACTCCTGCATATACTCCTCTTGGGTTTACAGGATGGATATAAAGGATATAAAAGAGGATGGAGATGATTTTTTCATTTTGTATCTAAGTCTAAACTCTGTAATTAAATTCTCATCTAAACTCTGTTACACTGGTAGCAACCACACTGTAAGTCTACAGTCATACTCTGAGGGTGGCTTTGAGCAAACACTCACACTGGCTTGCTACCATGCTCAAGGTTACTAGTTGATGTTTGTGCTGCATTTGTGAAATATTGTAAGAATGGCAACAATAAATACAAAATAAAAATCCTCTTTCTCCAACTTGGGAGATGCAATGCTTATTTTCACAGGAGAATGATGCTGCAGCACCTGGGTGCAGGCTAAGTGCAGAACTGCAGTTTCTTTGAAATTGGAGGGTTCTGATTAGCAGTAGATGACAAATTTTGTGTTTGTGTAAATTGTGAATTAGATTAATTAAGCATAACTGTAACATGAGATTGTAAAACCAGCTCAGGTTATATTAGATCTTAACGGAATAACAGCACAGATACCAACTAAGAAGCGTTTAGGACTGATCAAGGAACTGATTAAACTGCCTTGACTAGCTGCTATAAAAGCCCAAGTAGTTTTTCGAACTAAACACTCGACTCAAAAAGCCTGAAGATCTCACAAAGGCTTTCTTGAAAAAAAAAGACTGGTTTTAAGCCAGGAATGGAGAAAAAGAGAGGCTGATGGATCCCTTTAAAGTCTTCATGAAATGTCAGAAACAATATATTGAATTCTATAAATAACAGAACACTACATTTTTACTAAAATCCCAAATTTAATCTGTATCACCATGTTGTTAAAGACCCAAGGTATCTTGGATTTTTTGACAAGCCTTAATAGCTAAATAAGCTAAGCTGTATCTTTTAGAGCTAATACTGGAACTGAATACAATACAACTGCTAGAATGCAACAATGTTGCTAGCAGTTTGGGGTTTTTATTGGCCAGTTGGAGATGTTGTTGCTGTTTGAAATTTTGCATATCTTTATTAAATAATTTACAAGTTGGAAGCAGACATGACATACTAACATTTGCTAAAAAACACCAAGTACAGTGGATAAAAACGGGACTGTTATTACTGAGGTTTTGCAGGTTAAAATCATCAAAGTCGTTTGATTTTTTTTTTTTTGAGGAATAATTATATCTGTAACAACATTTCTAATAGATTTCTATGGCAGTCAGTTTTTTAGTATCAAGTAATATCAGTGAAAACCACAAATCTTAACCTCATGGTGGCGCTTGAGGAAAAGTCAAGGGCTAACCAAAACCATTGGGATTCATGCTCCATATCACAAATGTCTCTTTAAAATTTATGTTACAACCCATCCAGTGAGCCAATGGACTAATAATGTTCTCCAGAGCCATTACGGCGGCTAAGAACCACAGCCACTGTTAAACAGGATTTCCACATGAGCTGGTGCATTGTAAGCTTACACCACTATTCAGTCAGAAGGATTTAATAAAGGCAAGCCAACAGGTAGTGAGATATGAATGCCCCAGCAGAATTCGGTGATGGCCTTTGGTGATAGACGGTTAACCTGCTCTGTGTGACAAAGGAGATGAGACAAACAGGAAATGGCTTTTCATCTGCCTGCCATGCTATCTCAATTGCAATTTGATTTCACAAACATGTTGTAAAATGTCCTGTGTGTGTGTCAATTCTATGATGTGATATGATTTTATATTTTGAAGGAATCAATTGTTTAGAGCTTGAGATTAAAGAAAGAGCCAATGTGAGGACCATTTCCCAGGAAAGAACTGGCCTAGGAGAATAAGAATAAGAAATGTCAAAGTAATAGGTTCTTATTAGCACTCAGACTCTGCCCTTCTCTCCATTTTAATGGCTGTCCTATCCTATATCTGTTGTTAGGAAAAAATGCCCTGTAACTAGGGATGAATTGCATTGTGTGAGACTCTGCTGAATGTCAGGTTTGAAGGGGGAAGAAGCAACACCTTAAAAATGGCTGCTGCCTCCAGACATGGCACAAATGGCAAAGCTGGTGTCAAGGTGACCTGGCTTTAAAGGAATGGCCGTGAAGCTCTGTGCACTGGGAATGTGAAGATGTTACATGTGGCTTGAGGATAGATGTTATTTATGAGCAATATTTAATTAAAATAGCAGAGTGTGCAATGCAGTAAACTGTAAAGAACATTTTCTTCTTGTATGGTGGAAAGGACACAGTAACATCATGTTAACCCCAAACAAGCAGAAAGTACAACATTTTTTTGATTAAGAGCAGTTCAACCACGCACATTTTTACAGTAAAAGGAAAGTTTTAGCAGTATTTAAGGGATTACACTGATACCAATAATGGTTTGAAATATTAAATTGATTATATTGAGGGCACTGTAGACAAAAAAAGGATAGCAAGCTCAGTATAAATCTATAAAAGGGATACTATAAGAATAATAGATTATTTTTATCTGAGTTTGTTAAAAAAAATACAAGGCAAGTGTTTTTCAAAAGAGACCAATCATATAAAAGCATTGCAGGTCATATCGGACAATCCCAGCGTTCAATCACTGCTGGATTCCATGGGTTTGATTTAGAGCTTTGTCAACAATCACAGATGTGTAAAGCCTTGGACTCTGCACTGGTAATCCAAGGGACAAACTACAAATACAGACCTTTAGTCAGGCAGTGTAGGACATCATACATCATTTGAGTTTTTTTCTCTGTTACTGTTGTGTTATTAGGTCTAACTCTCTGATGGAATGAGTTGTTGTTAATTTCCCAGAGGAGGCAGACAGCAAAAGACCTGTGTGTTTCATCCACCTCTGCAATGACTGTCAGGCTGTACAGGAGTCAAGGGCAGAATGACTGCTGTTTGAATGGCATTCACCAAGTGTAGAATCAAGCTACAGTCATCTGAGCGGCCATCCTTCTCTAAGTCCTAATTATGTGGAACAGAAGCAAGAGGCTGAGAAGGCCATGTGTCATTAGCTTTAATCAACCCTGGATACCCTGAAACAAAAACAACACACGCAAATGCACACATACACACACCAGCTGGCCTGACAGTGAGTCAATACCTGACATTCATCATTTTGGTCCAGCCAGGCCTTTTAATTACTACAATGAATTCCCTACATGGCTCCAGTCACCAGTCACCTGCTATCTAAACAGGGTTTATTGTTGAGGTTTTGCTTTGCCCAGACACTATTTAATGGATAAATAGTCAGGGTAGTCTGACTTTGTTCTCTCTTTGCTGAATATTAAAGTATGAGAAGGGAGGACAGCTGTACAGCTACTGGATTCAGTATACTAAATGAGAATAAAAACAAGGTATCATAGTCCCTTATTTTTGCCTCTGATGTCATCGATTGCCTAAATTTTGAATCTTTTCCTGAAACCATTAAGTTTTATTATCTGATGTCTCTCTGTTGTCTGAAATGAGCAAGATGATTACAGACATGGAGTGCAGCCAAACTACAAGCCCAATGCACAACAAGCTCTCTGTGTGAGTCTGTGTGAGTGACGCATAATTCATCAGTATGGGTGTCACAGTCTCTGAGTGACGTAAACCAGCACTCCTTGGTGTGCCACACATGTATGACTGCATAAAAAGGACAATTTGCATATATTATTTGCCATATAAGCAGCTGTCCTGCACACCATAAAGGAATTATTACACTTGATGAGGGTTTGATTGGTTGTTCCAAGAGGAGTGGAGGACATGCAATCAAAGCCCCACTTTCTGATTATCCTCATCATTTTGTTTTTTTTAAGTCTAGTTTTCCATATGTTTAGTTATTGACCTCCAGTTTGTATTAAGGCTGCAGCCTACTTCATTTGAGAGTGTGAGATGTTTAAACAAAGTCTTATTAAATGGTGATTAGGGGAGCCTATTTAATGTTAATCCCGCTGCATTTGTGGCAGCACTCTTGCCCCCTTTAAAGTGCGGTTCATAATAATGTGGGATATGGGATAGGTTTGTGGGTCACAGCGACCCTTGCAGGCCAGTGGTTGTACTGCTATAATCTGTTCAGTACTTGATAGAAAAACAGAGACAGACATAAAGAAAGAGAGAGAGATAATGAGAGATAAGGGGAAACAAAATTTGAAAAATAAAAAACACCAATAAGTGTTTTGGAAAAATTATCAAATAGAGAAATATTAACGGAAATAGAAATGGAGACAATAGTATTAATAAATAGAAGCAAACATAGACTAGTTCGCAATAAACATAAAAGTACTTTGTATTAATACGAAATGATAACAAAATCAATTCGTAAAAGTCTTAATATATAAACCTTATTTTTTATGAGTAAATTGAACAGAAATTAGTGTACTAATTAAGCAATGAGCGGAAAAAATTGTGATAATTTAAAATAAATGACAATTACAAAAATGCATGTCTTTTGTGACTCAGCAAGAGCAAGGAAGAGACCGACAAATGGGATACAGACGCAAAACACGAGATGTTGTTAATGGTAGGCTACAACTCATTTATTTGCGTAACAGGAAGTTTGTCTTTTGTCGGCTTCTGTACCGTCACCAGGAAGTGGCTAAGTTTCATTCATTCTGTACTGTTCATGCATCACTTTAAAACACATTGCAGCACTTTTCAAAATGCGTCGAAGAACCGAAGCTCAAGCATCAAACAATGAATCCGTCAGTGGCGATAAAAAGGTAAAGAACGTTAACGACACCTAACTGCTGAAAGCTAAGTTACTGTACATGTGACAACAGATACTTGTTAGCTTACACTGGCTGACTGGGTTCAAAATCGTTCAAAAAAGTAAACTGTTTGCTTGTGTTTGCTCAGTTTAAACCTGTCGTTAAAGTGTAACAGCTCATGTATCATCGTTTTTCTGTTCTTGTACTTATTTTACCCAAACGTTACTTGGGGTTGTGTTTAGCATCAGTCTTTATCCGACAGTTTTATGCCTCGGATAGTTCTCAACAAACTTTTTAGATATTTAGCATTCATGTCTTATTGCATGCTGCCAATTGCTAATTTGTCATAAAAATTTACAGTTGCATTAAGGTCAGCAGTATTTATACAGTACACATACAGTTGTATTAAGTGTTTTCTCCCCTAAAGAATGCTAAAGTCTGGTTAATGTGTAAGGTAACATTGCATTTTCTTCTCTACATAAACTAGGAGCCACATCAGAGGCCACAAAGCCAGGCTGGAGCTGAAAGCAGAGTGTCTTATGGCTCTGTGCTAATAAACATTGGAAAGTGTTTACTTTTAATCTTCATCATACCTCCCTTCCTTAACTATGCATCCCTGCAGAGAGAAGGACAGATGCTCTTGCCTAAAGGTTCTCTTATCTAAATCTTACAAAATTTATAGTTTTTTTTTGGTTGAATTTTACATTTACCTGCAAAAATGGCCATTATATACACTTAACAAAAATAGAAATGCAACGCTTTTGCATCACTTTCATTTGGCATGATTTCAGATAAAAAGTCTGAGACTTTTTTGTAAGCAAGCCAGCAAAAAAAAATTCTCTGAAATTTTGCCCACAGATTTTTGTTGGTGAGGACTTCTAATTTTACAAAGATAATTCATCTACTCTACAGGTTTGGTGAAATAAGACGTTAAAACAGCATTTTTGTCACTCTAAAATGTTTTAAAGTGGCCTTGTATTGTTTTTAGTGAGCATGCAATTGACATGCTGTATTCAAGAATGTCCACTGCTGTGTGTGAACCTAGTGTTCATTTCACTGCCATAAGATGTCTTTGATGTTGTTTCTGAGAATTTGGCAGTGCATACAACCAGCCTCACAATTGCAGGCCACTTGTTTTCGAAGAATCAATCAAAGAACAAAAAAATCAAAGAATATAAAAAAAGTTTTAAAAACCATCTAACCAACCAGGTTAGGTGTGCGCCATAAGTTACCATGATAGCCAGATTAGAAGAGAGGCACTGTTGTGTCATTTAAAACCCTCAATTTAGGTTTAACATGTACCTTTCTTACCCATTGATCTTGTTTCATAGTATATCCGTCTGGAAGCTGAAACATGTGTTGAATTCTCACCAGACACGTCACTCATTGTATGACAATATGATCCAGTCCCTGCCAATATCCAGCAACTTCCCACAGCCAGTGAGGAGGAGTGAACCAGCAGAACGGCTGCGATCATAGACCTGAAAACATTGTTTGTTAAGGAGATGCATTGCACTGAATGAGTGAATGTCACACTTGGAGTTCAGAAACAACAAAAGTGTTGCATTTCTATTTTTGTTTAGTCTATTTTTTATCTGTGTTGATTAGCCTCTAGTGAGAGATTGTCAGTAATTTGTCATTGATTCATCAAAGCCAGAGTTTTCTGTGAAACCTAATCTTTCTTTCTATTTCTCTCCTTTTACATCCAGATGGACAGATTGTCGATATTGGTTTGGGTCAAAAGATGCATCTTTTGTGTAAAGGAAGTGGAAAACCAGTAGGTAATAAATTTTATGAATGCTTCATGATCTGCCTTAAATAGTTTCCTTACAGGTTTCCCTAGAACTTAGGCAACTGTGTCACTGTACTTATCACAGCTGATTTTTCTTTTGTCAGCCAACAGTGGTGTAACACTAAAGCTTTATATGGCACATGGCTCCATGTCTGTGTGGCTTGTTTGTGTCTTTTAACTGAGAACATCATGACCATGTTTTTCTTCAGTCATACTGGATGCTCCAACTGGAATGTCCTCGGATGTTTGGGTACATGTCCAGGATAGTGTGGCAACACTAACAAAGGTGAGGAGACCAAACAGTTTCTGTATATTTCATTGGAAGGCTGTGTTTGAAAAGGTTTCACTGAAATGTATATATTTTAAGCCTTAGAATTATGTTATAACATGGACTATTCGGAACTAAAACTCTTCAGATTCACTGACTGGGAGTCAGTGTACTTTACCAAGAAAACTGTTGTGGTCAACTTTCTCTAGAATCAGTTGCTGCTAATGCAGCCATGTTGTTTGTTGTCAGGGGCATGCAGGGACAGTCCTTGCAGAAGCCCTGCCACATCCACTCTGCCCAACAAGGCCTCGGTACAGCAGAAAGTCCGGGCTGACAACCTGCCCCATGTTGTTTGTCTGAAATGTGACCCAAATGAGGTCACAGGCTTGCCGGAGACGGGCCCAGATCCATCTGAACAAGTGAATCACATGAGCAGAGACAAAGCAGACCTACAGTACAGTGTTGACACTCGTATCTGTATCTTACTTTTCAATGTTACTCAGCCTTGATGCATTTTTAAAGTGCTGACACGGGATAGGCTTGGGGGCTGAGTGCTCATTGAGAGCATCTTGTGTGTTTGTGCAGCATGATGCTTTTTAAAAATCCCCCTGAACCTGTGGTGTCCCTGTGTGTCACCATGCTCAGGTCTGTGCCTATGACAGAATGGGACTGGGCTTCAGTAAGCGGCTGATGCAGAATGAAACCACAGGAACTGAGAAAGTGTGGGGAATGTCAACAACTGGACGGTGAGTATGCTTCTCTTTTTGCATGAGACAATGTGACAACATAGGGAAACATTTTTCTGCTACTCACAGCTGTGCAAAGAGTCCAAAATGTAAACATAAATTCACTGTTTCAATTCAATGTATTATTGCTATAAAGTAGTTTCTGAATGAGCGAGGAGGCAGTTTTAACAAATGCAGAATTCATTTTTTTAAAATTTTGAATCAGATGTTAGCCTGTGTGGTGAGTAGAGGAGGTTAATCAGGGTCAAGTTAGGTGCTGACTGTGGAAAGCCAGGCTACCTTTGAACACCCTTTAGGTGATGCAGGCCTTATGGTGCCTGTGTCAGTTTAGTTAGTAAATCATCTGACAGGCTGAATTCAGCAAACGTTTTAAATTTTTGAATTTTAGTGTTGATTGAATCATTTTAAGTTTTGCACACACATTCATATCCCCCAAAGATAAAGCTGCCTGACTTTAGTGATCCTCCTACCTCTCCTGTAGTGCCACCAGCAGGTCAAGGTGTTCACTAATCTTTAGAAATATCTCAACAGCTGCTAGATGGACTAGTGCAAAATATGTGACATAACATAACTTGTTTGATTATTGACTCAGCTGCAACCAAAATATTTTACTAGATGCAATAATCTATTGATTGTTTTTTGTTATTACAATTGAAGCAGTAAAAAAAATGCCCACTACAGTTATAAGAAGCCCAAGTCAACGTTATTTTTATTTAGCCATTAATCTGGCCAGTAATCTTACACTTAAAGATGATATTTTTACTATATAGTACCCTACAAACAAGAGGCAGCACATCTTCATATTTAAGAGACAGCAACAATAGAATCTCTGGACCTTTTTCTTAGAAATGGACTCGAACGATTATTTGATCATTATTGTTGCAGATTAATTTTCTGTCCATTAATTAATTGACTGATAGTTTCAGCTTTATAAGTTACTGTGTCAAGCTGAAGACCAGGCCTGTTACATATGCTGCAGTAACACATAAAGTTCAGCTTTGTATTATTTACTACTCCATAGCAATTATCCACTGGGAATCAATATTTCCTTGATAAAGTGGCTGCCTGGGACTTCTCATTAATGTCCCAGGCAGCATGGACTGATGTGTTCTCGGACCCCCTTCCCATTCCTCTGCTGAACACATCACAGCCCTGCCCTGCCTCACACTACAGATGGATTGAGCTGTAATCTTCCTTCCTTTGACATCGTTGTCGAGCTTTAAATCTGCCTAAGTGATGAGAAGGCGTAGATCTACCGGCGGTCAGCAGTCTAGTTTACCTTGGCATCTGGCCCCTAAAAGCGGGTGGCTGCCCATTTTAGATGCAAGCGATCAATTTTCCAGACTTCAATATCTGGAGGAGTTTGATGACTGCCTAACCTTAACCCTTGGAGTCTTGTGAAAAACTCTTCATTTCAGTGCGACACCTCCGGTTTGATTTATTAGCACAACAAACCCAGCATAGCAGATGGCTCTCAGAGAGGAGCTGCCTCATCTCATGTAATAATGATTCTGCCTCTGATGATATAAGTTTGCAGGGGATTGTTTTTCCTGAGGCTTGCAGTGAAAAGGAGCCAGCCGTCCCCTCCTGTATGCTGTCATTTGGGTTTTGGCAGTGCTGTTTATTTTGGTGCAATGTCTTGGAAAGAGATTAAATGGAAAACTAAAAATACTGCTGACCTTAACTTTCATTTTGTTGTTGCCATTCTTAGTTTTCAGGCAGAATTAATTACACTTTTTTCCCTCTTAGGTTATTTTTGTGTTTCCATAATGACTTTCTGTTGGCTCTTATTAAACCTGTTGATGAGCTGAGTGGAGAGTAATAAGATTAATAATGGCCTGTCATATTCATCTTTTACACAGGGAGTTTTAGTCCCAGCTAGCTGAATAAATAAACCTCCTGTCCCAGTTTGCAGCATGTCCTGGTTTCGTGCAGAGACATATGAGTGCTGTTGTTTTCCAGAATGGTAGATGATCTGCATCGACTCCTGCAGGCTGCTGAGATCGCCAAACCTTTCATCCTGGTCGGCTCTGAGCTCGGTGCACTCAACAGCAGGTTTTATAGCCACATCCATGATGTGTGAGTATTGTATGATGGGAAAACTTAAAAGATATGAAGATCAATTAACAGTACATGTAATGGGAGGAAAAACCCAGCTTGTGAAAACAGCAGATTAAACTCTGTGTGGCTCTGGAAAACTTAAA
Organism: Acanthurus leucopareius; assembly: GCA_029814765.1. Taxonomy (NCBI): domain Eukaryota; kingdom Metazoa; phylum Chordata; class Actinopteri; order Acanthuriformes; family Acanthuridae; genus Acanthurus; species Acanthurus leucopareius. The sequence continues at coordinate 18,059,806 of JAQMCX010000057.1, read as the reverse complement.
AATTAACAACACTACAAACCGCAGTACAGAGTGGAAGCTTAGAGATTGAAAATTTGATTTACCACACAGGTAGTGTGGAATGAGGTAATACTATTGATTGCATTATGGGAAATATTGGACACGTAACTTGTTGAGCTCAACCTTTGCAAGGTACTTGCAGCACTGATATCTTGGCCTTACCTGCTTCATATTTAGATGTTCTTCTTCCATCTGTATCTTGCTAGTTGTCCAAGGTCATGAAAGTGCAGTACTAAATTCCTGATATACCACTTTAATAATTAAGGAGTCTGAGAAATCCAGTATAAAATCTAATTTGATAGCTGGACAATGCCAAATCAGAGCTATAAAACTTCATATTTTAATTAAGTGACTTCTTAAGTTAAGATTATGCATTTATCACGCAGAATTCAGTCATGTCTTCATGCAAGGTGATTAAATGAAATCACTGACACAATCCGAAATGTTTAAATTTGCTATACAGTGGTATAAAGATACAGTAGTGTCCATTCTTAGCTTTTTTTACTTATTTATTGGTTCATTCAACTGAAACAGTGAAAATTAATACATTTTGCTGTGAATGCAATGGACATGGCCAAAGATATATTTTTCTATATTTATTCTATATCTGTTATTCTGAAAAAAAAGATAAAATTTGGGATTTTCAGTGTGTGTTCATGGTAATGAAAGAATTAATGTCAGAACAAAACACAGATATGCCACATTGTCAAGTTATATAAATATTTAACACAGAAGAGCACAACACACAACGAGCAACACGGAAACTGGGATATAATCATAAAATAGGGAATACTAATGTATGGAATAGAGTAGAAATATGCACAAAACCAGACTGTATTGTGCTGCAATATTAGGCACTAATTAAAACATGCAAATCAGAGGCATAAAGTATGCAGGCACATTTTAAAAAGCTACCCATACATACAGAAACACATTAATCACTCTGGCATATTTAAACAAGTACACAAATGCACCCGATCCTTGAATATGTGCAGGGTAGAGATCCATTCTTTTGCAGCTTTAACAGAAAAACACAGACTGACTAAAAGCCCTAAAATCCATTAAAGTAAATGAAAAGGAAAAAGGTTGGAGGTATTCCACAGTTTTCTTATTTTAAACAAATCACACTAAAAGAAACCAAAACTGCCTATAATGTTTTGTCTTTTTCATTTCCCAAATCTGTCTGTGTCATTTTCTGGCTTCTATTAAAGATGTAGATTGAAATCTTTTGAAATGAGGCACAAATCTATATATATATATATATTTTTTTTAAGTGTCAATAATTTGCCCTATAGGCTCATTACCATAGCTTTTAGCAAACGTCACTCAAACATAAAAAAATAGTGCACTATATGGAGAATGTTTTCAGCAGTTGATTAATGCTTATTTGTTAGTATTCATGGCAGCAGAATGTGTTTGTGAACTGAAATAAACGACTATGTGTGCTCATGGTAATGAAGGAGTGCAACAGATGTATTTTTAATAGATTCAACCACAGCGGAGCTCAATAGGTCTCATCATTGGATTTGTTAACGATATAAGGATATAGAATATAATAAGACTTATCCTTGTAGTGTTAAATAAATCAATGAAAACATTAAAAAATAAATAATTTTAAAACTGTGCTCTAGCATATGGTATGCAGCCCCTCCAAACTCACACTTAACAAAATATATTCCAGTGTCCGTTCCCTATGTCACCATAACTCAGCCATCTCAGAGACAACGTGGTGATTAACGTGACAAGTAGCCCGAACCAGGGATGAAAGATTTAGCATTTAATCAGCCACGATGTTGCTGCCATTAAAGGAGAAAATTAACTAGTGGTGAGTAGATGACACCTTTCAAATGGAAATATTGCCTCCGGACCTGGTGTACGTGTGGTCATCAGTCTGTGGGAACAGAGGACAGACGAGTCTACAGACAGACAGACGGGACGACAACATCCATCTTGCACTCATTACTGCCCAGGCCGGGAGGGTTAAGTGGACAAGGGTAGTCAATGAGTCTTACTTCATCTGTGGCGTGTGTGTGTGTGTGAGTGAGTGTGTGTCCTCTCTGTGTCCTCAGGCAGGTGTCAGACCTGGTGCTGATCGATCCCATCCCAGAGGACGTTTTTGAGGAGGCCCAGTGGAAAGAGTACTGGTGAGTTCACAGCTGCTTTCAGGGGCATAGGAAGGACAAAAATGGAGCAAGCATATGAAGGGGGGGGGGAGATGGAGAGATGTTGAAGAAGCAAACTGGGGAGGAATGGAAGAGAAGATTGAGAATGAGGGAACAGAAAAAGGAGCAAGGAGGATGATAAGGAGCTCTGAGGGGCAGAGAGGAGCAGATAAGACCCGAGAGGCAGGGAAGAGGAGCAGAAAAAAGGAAATGTATCAAGAAAAAGGGCATTAGGATGACAAGGGTGGAGGGAGAGACGCTAGCGTGTTTCATGTGTCAAGCTCCAAACTCTTCCCTTAGTGGCTTTTATGGTGAGAATAGTTGATTATCTTTGCTGGGTGGGGCTCATTAGCATGATTAATTGGAGGCCAGAGAAACTCATTAGCTGATCGCGCTCTTTTAGCATGAAACAGATGACGGGAGATCGAGGGTTGTGGCGGTGGTCGGGTCTGAGTGACAGCAAGTGTAATAACACTGCTTTAATCCTCCAGGCAAGATATATGTCAAGTGGTAGTCATTGTCACAGCATATATCTCATTATACATTAATTATCATACAGGGGGAGGGGTTGTTATTAATGATAAGTGAGAGTGCAGAGGAGGAATGTTGGAAGATGTGTTAATTATGCAACAATTACACTATTCCAGATTGTTTACAAGTAAAGCATGTCCTCTGTGATTCTTATAGAGGTACTTCACTGCTGAAGAGACTATAAATAATCAGTCATATAATTAAACAAACCATACTTAGCTTTTAAATGTAGCTGATAGCACAGCAATGATCGCCACAAAATAAACAAATCTGGAGTGCATCTCTTTGTGTTTGTCACTCACAAAGTAGATGAAAGGCCTTACTTGCTCAATTCACATTAGATTTTTTTTTGTTGCAAAATAGCAGTGTCTATGATATGGTATTTATTTCCCTCTGTTAATTATGAATAAAATAAGTGGAGAGAAAACACTGCACTTATTCTATTTAAAAATCAATCCAAATAGCCTAATCTAACCTAAAGCCTGCAGCATACACCTACTAGTGCTAACATGCCGTTCTGATCATACTTTTTCCCTTTGTCCTTTAAACACTATATGTAATGTTTTGTGCAAGAAATCTTATAATTAAAATGATCAAAAGAAAGACAGCTTGATAAAGTTGTAGAATGGAATTTGTTTATTTTACTTATAAATCATTGCAGATAAAAATCTGTGTGACTGACTCAGGCAGAAATGTTAATAGACAAGGTTAATGTCTTAAAGTGTCAATCAAGTTAAGTTAAGCCATGATTGCCAACATCCTCCTCTCTTCCTTCCACACAACAGACAAAATAAATCTCACCATTGAAATGATATGACAAATTTCTTAGAATTTGAATATTTTTAGAAAAAAATGGTATAATGAAGGTAACAACTCAACAAAATAGTCATTTTAAATGTTGAAATTTAACATATGACAAGGTCAGTTTCTTTCATAACCTTACAGAGTGCCACACTTGTTCAGTTCTTTACTGCAGCTGTAAGTCAAAAATGCTCCCCTACAAAAGAAATATAGTGATTTTACTTAAATCTTGACCTCTTTTTTAAAAACATGTACATTCCTCTCTCATTTTTAAACATCATTTATAAATTCATATATGATTAATGCTACTTTAGAAGCTGGCGTAGAATTTTAGACTGGGTTGCACTCAGAGGGGTTCTATCTTTTAAACGAGATTTAATCATCATTTAACTTTAAATAATGTTGCCTCAAATTTTTGAACCATCTCAGAATGAAGTTTTGATCGCAACTTCTTATTAGTTAGCTTAGTTTGTACTATAAATTATAAACTATTGAGTAATATAAATAATATTAAATATTAAATTGAATTCTGTTTCAGCAGGACTTGAATCTTCAGTTTAAAATGTGATTCAGGGTTGACTTTAATCTTACACCTGACTAGGTAGAACTTTTTAAAAAGGCTGTCTGTTTGAGGATGGATTGAGCAGTATAATCAAGTTCCTCACTGAAAATCAGGGGTCAGACTCAACCCGACTGAGTTTTATGATGCTGCTGAGTTTTTATCCACATTTCAGTCCAGCAAGGAAACTGTTAAAGGGCTGAACGGGAAGACTGGACCAAATGTTAAATGTGACAGTCAGAGAGGTTTGATTGGGACGTGTTTGGTCTACACATCTCTACTGTCTGCTGAACTGTCTTGATAGGGCAATAGTAAGTCTGAGGAGCCAGCCAAATACATCAGATTCTCTTCAAAAGGGAATACATATATACATATATGTATACATATGTAAATTTATTCAACAGGTGTTTTCAAAGAAGGAGAAATTATAGCTTCTATGCTAAACCATTGTGAATAATTTAACCAACATTTTAGCTGGCTATCAACCAGTGTAAGTTTGTTTTAAGAATACAAGGCTGCAGAGAGTCATTGATATTCCCCCTCTTTACTACTTTCTAGATCCTGACATCATACAATTTCAATTTTGTTCAATTTGAGTAAGTAAGCATCTCTTTATTGATTGAACTACTTTCTAAATGTACGAGTTATTCAAGTATGTAATTTTTAAGAACATTCAGATGTTATTTAACTCGTTTAAATTTAGTTTTGCCAAACTCCTATTGGATCTAATCTGAGACGGAATGAGTGTTAGTTCTTGCAACCCAGTCTTAGTCTTTGTTTTTATCAAGTGAGCTAGTTGGTGCTGAAATTTGCTTGTAGTGTTACTCTTTAAAAGCATGAAATAGCTATTGTATTTTTTTATGTGCTTTCATCAATACTTGAACATTTAAATACACAATAAACACTTATATACAAGACTTTTTCAATTCAACTAATTTATATATGCTTTCCAGTGCAAGTTCTTTTAATTTCAAGTTTATATATTCTATAACCACTGCCACTAGAGATGGATTTCATACACTTTTTTCATTTTAAAATCATATCTGTTTTCCAAAAGTTGCTCCAAATGTTTGTTACAACAAAACACATGTAAACCTTTTAAAAAATTTGGCATTTGAATTTTGTCCAAAATGAACAATACTGATTCCACAAGTAACTTTTTAATAATACTTTTCTGTATTATTAAAATACTTTTAATAATTTTCTGGGTAGGTACTTAAGCAGGAATGTACTGTTGTATACTACTGTTAACTACTGATATATCTTTTTTTTTTTTTTTTTTTTTTAAAGTAATGATGATCAGCAGCATTAACAGCTTTTTTTTTTTAGATTTAGAAGTGTCCCCTCAGTATACCCATGATCTCCTGTGGCAGTTGAGATTCCCTATCAGTGTCAGAAAAGTAGTTTTTAAAGTTCATAAACCTGCTCACACAGTATGTCCTTGTCATGCCCTCTAGAAACACCACTGGGAAGCTGATAATCCCTTAGATAACACAGGTATATGGTCAAATCAAGAAATCTCCTTTTAGGCCTGACTCATGAATTAGTGCATCTGCAGCTCCGTCCACCGATGTTAGCTCGCAGGTTATATAAGCATGAGTCAAGCCAGATAAGAAATGGATCCCTGAAAATGGCCTAATTTGTACGTGACTCAGAGTAGAGCAGCACCATTTATCAGGGGTATGTGTCCAATTATCCACTGATTAATAGGCATTCATTTCACTGAGTACATGACAGTGTAGAATGTAGTCACAATCCAATTATTCCGTGGAGAAGCTATGGAAAATGAAATGAACCAAAGATATACATTTACTTCATGAAACATTATTTGACCGTCTGTGCCTGATTTCCAGGAGGGAGTGAAAACAGAAACAGGGGTGGGATCCACGGCAGCACTCAAGTGTCACTGGCATTCTTTTCCTAGCTTTTCTCCCTATTTTTCCTCTTTTTTTTTGTCAAGAAAGATTGCATGTAGGTGTGTATTTCTCGCCCTTAGATACAGGTTTATTAGCTGTTGAAGGTCTTATAGTATGTGGTACACAAGATAAGGAATGCAGAAGGGAGCAGGGCTGCACCTGAGAAGGATTGTAGGGAGACCGTATCAGCTTTGCACTGGGACCAGAGGATTTACACATCAAAGACCTGCTCATTAACAGAGGCTCACTCCCAAAATTAGTTCTGTTACATCCTTACAAAATGAATCGCCACCATCTCCCGAGTCCACGTGCTTGTTGTGTAAGTGCGTGTCAGTGTGTGGAGGCATTTGCTCGTGTGCACTTGTTGTAAGGGGTCAGATGTCTTATTTGGGATTTTCCTCTGCAGACGCCGCAGCATGTGTCTCATTTCCTTTTGGGCATAGATAATGCTCTCTGATGAAAAATCAAGCAGTGGGTCTAACATCAGAGATTAGGAGAAGCCCCGATGTACGTCTGGACAAATTGCATTCTGGATGAGAGCCATTGGTTTGAGTCACTCAGTGCTGTCAGGCTTTGTTTCTCCAGCTTAAGCAGTGGAAACTTTGCATCTCTCCGCTTGAATACAGTCAGGGATATTCTCTGTATTTAAACACAACTCTTTGCTATTTATGTACACCATCGCCTTTTGTTTCCTTACATTGTTTGATTACTGGGATGAAAAATTCACTAAATGGCCAAAAGCATGGAAACGGATGACTAATTAACCCTTAGGTAGTTAACACATATGTAATTCCAAAACTATGGCATGTAAAATACTGTTTAGCCACAAAACGGAGCATGAGTGGAGTCGGCCATTGTTTCGGGCACGTACAGTTTATTGCTAAGGCTCTCTATGGGATCAAGGCTGCTTAGTGCACAGTGGCATGGTTGTGTTGAAACACTCAGCGGTCTCTCCCACACTGTGCCCAAACTCAAGTTTTGGTCAGGTTGTTCCTCATCTCTCTCTTCCAGCATTTCTATTCATTTCTATATTGTCTCTTTTGTTTTCAATATAACAAAGAAGTCAGGTTTTGCTGTGGTTTGTGTGATGACACCTGTCATCAAAGTAAACAGCTCATTTACCTTGTATGCCATCCTGTTAAAAACCATTTGCATTGTGTTGACTTGGCTTTAATAGTTGAAGTTGCTCACAGATCTGCTTAATGTGCATAAAATTAATTTGAAACTATTTTGGTAATACATTAATCATTTTAATAATTATTTAATGAAAAAAATAATTATTTTCTTCTAGCTCCTAATGTGCTCTTTTTGGTTTTGAATGATCATAAAATTAGTATTTTTTTGAGTTTTAGACTGTATTATAAAAAAAAAAAGACATTTGAAAATGTCTTTCAGTTGAAGAAAGACAAATGTTCCACCATTTCCCGACATTTTATTCATCAGGTGATTAACTAAATATTTGTGAAGAATAAATTAAGCAGATTAAATAAGCCTCTTGTCTGGAACCAAGCACACTGTTAGTGACATAAGTTGATAAACTCCTGGCCACATGATTTTTTTTTTGTACAGTTATATTCTGGATCTCTGGACTGATCATCACTGGTCTGCGATTTCAGGAATTACACAGACAATTCTTACATTTTGTGCTTAAAATAATTACTTTGGCTGTACATTTACACACTCAAGCATGTGTGTATCTTGTGTGCAATCCAATGTGTGTGTGTGGGGAGTGCAAAACTAATTTACCCCATGGGGAATATATTTGCTCAGAGAGTAGAAACAGTGGGGAATGTGCTCTTCCAAAGGGATGGTCCTTACAGTTTAATGAATGCTGATTGATTGGCAAGCTCTCCGTTTTAATGTACCATCACTGTGTTTAGTGCAATGCAGCCCTCACAGAGGCATCACTTAGAAGTCTTTTCATCTTTTCCTCTGCATTGGAGTTCTTTCAAGTGTTCATCATCAGCACTTTTTTTAAACTTTGGTGATAATCTGTATAATTTGAGTATGATGCTGAGACCAAAGTTAGGGTCCGTTTCCAGGTGCGTTGCTCAAAAATTTTAATTGATGTTGTTTTAAGCTCATATGTGTATGTGTGGTGTATAAACTCCCAGTATACTGAGTCCTCTCTTCTTGTCTGTGTGCAGACATGACGATGGTTAGTGGCTGCTGTAGAGCGCAGGGGGTGATGAGTGTCTCAGTGTGGGCCCAACAGCTGTGGCTACAGGCCTGGATGGGAGCCTGACTGAGTTATATGTCCCAGAATGAAAACGACACTTTCTGTTCCATTCATCATCCCACCTGACATCCTGCTCTGCAAAGCCTACATGCAAACACACACACATACAGCCACCATCACATAAACATGTGACTACACTGTACCTACTGCATATACACACTCCAGCAGTAACACACACACTTGCTGCAGCGTATAGCAGATAGACATGTTTTGCAGCTCAGCTGAAGCCTGCACTGCATGACAGGCAGCGTATGACTGTCACTTTGACTGACGACCGTTCAGTCGCACAACTGCTGCATTTGGTTTGATTTATTAGCCAGGCAGGGTTGAATATGAGGAACAAGAGGGGCCTTTCTATCATTCCTCACGACACTTTGTTAGCGGATTGATTAACAGGCATAACTCGATATATTCTTCTCTTCTCTTCTCTTCTCTTCTCTTCTCTTCTCTTCTCTTCTCTTCTCTTCTCTTCTCTTCTCTTCTCTTCTCCTCACTTTTCCTCTCTCCTTTTTCTTTTCTTTTTGTTTCTTTTCTTTTCTTTCTCCTCTCTATATTGTATATTCCAATGCTGGGATATTTTAACATTTTAGTGTTTGAATTCTGCAGTTAATTTACCACCATAAATGTCATGATGTAATCTCTTGCTCTCTCGCTCTCTCTCCCTCCGTCTCCTCTGCCTTCATTGGTAAACAGTAGCAGCCGGTGATGACTTACCCATCCTCCCCCTCAGAGCCTATTTGCTTTCACCGTGAGCTGCGTTCAATAACCCACTGGAGCACAGCCCTGCTCTAAACCCCAGGGATCCTCGGTTGAGATTGACAGCAATCACACAGCCATGGACCGATGGATGAATGGATGGAGGGAGGGAAAGAGGGAGATAAAAGAATGAAGGAAGAGAGAGAAACATAAAAAGTTCGGGGAAACAAAATTCAGCAGTTGGAGAAGATGCAGCCTGACAAAAACATGATAGAGGGACTACTGATTGACTAAATGTTTTAAAAGAGGAAAAAACATTGATCTTTCAAGTCATTCTTCTCTGGTAACTTTTTACAGATGAAATTAGTTAAAAAACACAAACAGATAAATAGAGCTGTGGTGTTTCAAATGGATAATGTATATAAATGCAGAAAAAACATAAACGTTTGTAGAAGTATACTTTGTGAGTCAGAAATCAGTTTCAGTGAACGGAAGAAAACTTAAGTTGGGCCACAAAACACAAAGTCCACCTTTTTTCAGTTTGATCAGGTTTTACAGTATCTGACCCTGCAGCTTCCTCAGTGTGCAATTCTTTGCACTTAACAATGTGTTTCTGTAATGGCTCCCATCGGGCCTCCTTCAGTCCTTTCCTGACTCAGCAGCCTCCTCCTCCTCCATCCAGAGACTCAGAGAGGAGCTAGGAATGCCAATTAATTGTAATTAGAAGCGCTGTAAGCATAACTATTGCTGTAACGTTCCACTAATGAAGCAGGGCTGCTGCGGCCCCCATGTATTTACCCCAGTGTGATCTATAGTATTGATGCAGGGAGAAAGGCTGAGAGCCATCAGGGGACACTGGACTCAGCCTAACTTTGGCTGTGATGCAAGAATGACACCTTGTGTTTGTACACGGTATTACATCTTTTATTTTTCTTGTCTCATATTTGGCCAGTGCACAGGTTCTCCCTGTTCCATATTTAAAACAATTGTAAGTACTTTCAAAAATGTCATGTTTTATTATTACACAGTATGAATGGTCTCTATCTGACACCATAAGGTCTTATAAATTACCATGACCTCTGAAATATCCACCAATGTATTAGATTTGTTCAGGGATTCAAATAGCAAATGAATAAAGTGGAGCCAGATGGAGGTTAGGTCAGATTATGAGGTTATAGATGAGGCAGATTTGGTACTAAAATGGAATATACAGTAACTTTGGTTGTTAGAGTACCCATTTTAATACTCAGAAATACCATCATTGTTCATATGAGATGCTGCTGAGGTAATTGAAGTGAATGTAACCAGGAGGCATTTACTATGTCAGCAAAATGCAGCAATTATTCCTGTGCTTTGCTAAGCCTCAAAATAATGTTTTTCACCTTTTGTTGGTATGCAGTTTGGCCCAAACATAAATGCCGGCTAAAAGCTGTTGAAAATTATAACGCTACAGAAAAAAATCATAATTCAAGATCTGATCCCATAATTTAGAAGATGAGACATTACACTATTTTTTTTCTTTTAAATTTTGAAAGGGTCTTACTTTCTACTTTTATGCTTAAAGGTTGAAATTGAGGTTATAGTTTCTTATTTCCTGTAATTAATTGCCAAATAGTTCCTGTTTCACTGGTTTATGTAACTCAGTGCAATCTCTCATTCAGCATTTCTTTCAAAATCATTTCTCAGAATATATTCCTGACGCTTACTCTCAATATTGTATCCATCACAGCAGCTGCTATAAGAATTCACTGTGATCTTAAACAGAAAAAACTTCTGCAAAAAACACTGCAAGTGCTAATGATACAAATGTTAGGTCACGTGACTTAGTCTGTTCATATCCATAAAACTCACCGATGCACCTCTAAAGTCATTTTTCAATCCACTGTTGTCTAAAAACTTTAGCAGTATTTAGTCCTCTCTGTCCTGCTGTCTCTATAGACATGTTTGTGGACCGTGACCCCTCGACTCCCCCGATGAACTCAAGCTGTGATGTTTAGCCTTTACACATCTAGGGCTTCTTGGAAATGGTTTAATAAAGACACAAATATTTAACGAAGAGAGCAGTTCTTCTTCCCTACATGGCTCAGTGTTGAGATGGACTCTGCTCTAAAGCTGTGGTTTTAGTTGCAAATTTGAATGGAATTATGATTTTTTTTTTCCTGTAGTTTATGTACCTGATTTGACTAGAAACTCAGAAGTTCCTGTTTCACTTCTGCTCTCCATAGTAACTGTGTCATTTTGTGCTTGAGAGTTGTATTGTGAAAACAACATTACAAAGAGATTAACATTAAATACACAAAAAAACATGTACAAAATGCCACATATTAAGCCTCGAGTTCAAGGATTATTTCTGTTGTACCAAAAATAGCAAAAATACAGGTTACTTGGCAAGATTATAGTTGCACAAAACATAATCAATAAATAGCATGACTTAGAGTAATGCAAAAAAAATAAAAGTCATACTGCGATTATTTTGACTGAGATATTGTGATTGAAATATGAATAATGATTTAGGAAGGTGCGAAAATTTTTGCTTATCATTTTCAAAAGAAAGCAAAATGATTATGGTCAGTTTTTTAGCCACAGATGCTCGGCCTGTAGCTGGCACCCAGTCTAGAAGATATTATTTGTAGATCAGGGCCTCTTTGTGACATCACAATGCTTCATTTATGATGTTACGTTGTGTCCTTTTTTAAATCTTTGTCAAAAAAATGGCAGCCCTTACAAATTGGATATTGCACTCAGCCATATTGGATTTTTGGATCATTATTCAACCCAAATAAATACCTTATTTATATTTAATAAAAAGTAAGTAAATAAAGTATATCTCCTCAAGTATGGCTCTCCATACACTAACTTTGCCCAAGGGTAGTGTTAAATGGTCCGTTGAGTCTTCTTCTTCAGAAAGGTCACTGATACAGTATTTATCAAAAGTTTGCACTTATGAACTACAGATATAACTGTAGGATTACAGCCTTGTGCTGTGCTGCATTGAAAAGTTGGGGTTCAGTGTACCATCTGTGTTGAACTGCAGTTAGACATTTTGCTACAATGAATTGTAGCTCCAGTGACTCACTGAAGATTAGAATTTTTCAAAAAATTTGGTCAAATTGTCCTGTCTGTGTTACAGTTAGAGGCCTCATCATGTACCTGCCCACGTCCTTTTGCTCTCCTTTTTGTAATGCAAGTCTTTGCAGTAACCAGTTTTTCAAAAAATGTTCCTTCGGCGTAATAGTTGAGCCTCATGTAATAGTGCATGTTTAAATGTTCTCTGCTCATTGTAATAGTTGGCAGAAGCTCGTGTAATAGTTCGTGTTTTGTGTGTGAGCAGGCTCTCAGGTAACAGAGGCCCTGCATATGAAATGAGATGGTAATGAGGAGGAGGAGGAGGGGAGCCTTATCACTACAGGGCCAAATTCCGACAGTGAATTGCGCAGTTGTAACAAAAGTAACAGAGCGTCCATTCAGCCTGCACTAATCCAGATGGGAAAGTCAAACAGCAGAAAGTCCACGGCACAAACTCATTTCATCACTTTATTAATTTAGATATTGCCTCCTCGCTCCTGTGGGGAGGAAAAAAAAAAAGAGCCCCTCTGAAATGACCAACATCGGTGAGGCGTTTTGCTCTACATGGTTCCCCCACTTCGTCTCCTCCCGTTATCTGTTTAATTCATCCCGCCAATCTTGGCTGTCTTTACCCACTAAATTTCCCTTTGACACGCATGCCTTGCTTCGCATAATCCTCACTCCGGGGCAGAATTAAAAATGGAAAAAAGAGGAGGGAATAGGACAGGTGGCTGGAGAATCCTTGAAATAATGTTCAATGCCAGACCCAGGAATGATTTGACCAGATTCGAACTAGGAGGCTGATAGGGAGAGGGTTTTTTCCCCCCTTTATTTTTGGAATCAAGGGGTAAGAAAAGGGTGACAGGTGGAAAATGTGCAGTGACTGAGAAGTCCCTCCAGAGCCAGGTCGAAAAGTCAGAGTTCTAAATTGTGGTGCCAAAATGACTTTGGGGGAAAAAACTGTGGCAAGGAAGATGAAAATGTCAAAATGTCTCTCTCTGTGGGTCTGATTTGAAAAGTTTTTTCTGCCTACTGAAGACTTGAAGTTGGAGCGGTCCATTTGTTTCTTTTCCTCCTCCGCCTGTGTCTGTTGTGTCTATTTGTGACCCATCTTTTTTGCCATGAATATGGCATGTATGCTATCTTCAAACAAACCATTTGTAGGAGTTAAAAAAAAACCATTCCCTGCCATTTGTATCAGCTTTATCTGACCAATCAGTGCTGACATGCTTTGGCAGAGCAGAGCTTGATATTTCAAGCTACAGTTCTTTAGATAGCAGATTGTCATATCAACAACAGGTGAAATGGGTTATTTTACACATGAAAAGTGCATGTTTATGATGTATCTTTGATATGATCAGAATATTGGCAGTGTAGCAGCACTGAAGCTGTCCTGTTGTATAGCAAAATGCGATATAATGTAACAGACGATGCTGGCTTGTGCTATGACAGAAGATATTGTTAAGACCCAGCATTTAATGATTGCAGTGTTAAAATGTTTAGCCAATCAATGAAAAGTTGATTGAATGAATAAAAATATTGATAGTAAATTAACTATAGTTATATCATATAATTGATATGTTTACAGTTTCGGCTGGGGGACCTTGGATGTCATTTTTCTCTCTCTGTCTACATTTCCTGTCATTATCTCCAACTTTTTCATCTCTGACACCATCAAAATAATGCAACAAAGCCCCAGATATTTGGAACAGATTTTACCAAAGTGAATAAAATAAGCTAAATTAGGATTCATCCTTCTTCCAAATTTATGGCAAGTCGGCAAGCTCTTAAGACATTTCATCAAATCTCCACCTCACATTGGCATTAAAGGAAGGATCAGGGGAGCGAAAAAGTCATGGGACTCATCCTTTGGACAGCATGAAAGTCTGCCAGATTTTCAGTCAGTCTGTTTAGCAGGAGTTGAGATATTTCAGACCAAAGTAGCGGACCAGTTGACACACCAACCAGCAGACTGACACTGCCATTGATGGAGCCACACCCTACAGTGTCCAAAACAAAAGGAAGAAAATTTTCTAGTTTGTGCTCCCCAAATATGAGAATTTTATATAATTTTATGTAATTTTATAAGGTTTTCGACTTTTAAAACAGCCCTCTCACTCTTTTCATTTTACAGATTGGAAGATAAAAAATAGTAATTGGTAAAATAATAAACAAGTAAATTAATAGTGAATTAAGCATGAGTTGCATCCATTAGGTTAGTGTATAAATTCCTGTATGATTAAAAATAGCAGAGAGAGAGTGAGAGGACACAGGGGCACAGTGCTTTATGTCTGGCCAAGATCAGGAATAAGACTAAGACAAGGATGAGTGTTCGGTGCTGCTTTGCTGCTGTTGGCTGCGTGTAGGAGCAGACTGCGCGGTGCGGCAATGGCGGCAGCAGGCGCACGGCACTATTGATTGGGCTCCACAGGCTGAGACCAGCCAATTCAGAGCACCAGTGAGCCGAGACCGATTGGGCCTCCTGAGTTACAAAATCCCACAGCTCTTCTTCTCTCATCTGCCAAAAAAAAGTGTATTTCTCATTCCCCAGGCAAATGTTTTCAAAGAGAACTTTGAGATTTTGGGTTGAAAAAGAACGAAGGAAGGCAAATATTATGTATGACTTTGCTCGAGTCGCAGTTATTATGATCATAAAATCGCCTTTGCTGTTGTAATGGAGCCATTTAGGACTGTAGCATGTCAGCAGCACAAATGGAGACTGACTTGATCATTTTTAAGTGTTTGTATGTTTCAGTATTTAATTGACGAGTGTGAAACCAATAATTGAGACTTAATGGTTCCACTTTCACTGATATTTTTTTCATTTTAACATTTGAAATAAGCCCTAGTGTGATTTGAAAGTTAATGAAGACCCAACTGATAATTATTCACCAACTCTGCAGTGTTTTTTAGTTATTTGGTGCCTTTTAGCATCTTTTAACACGACACAGCCACAAACCAATACTGTAGCTAGTGACATCAGCAAGCTTAAGAGCTCGTTACCTTCGTTTAGGAGTTGGTTGACACAAAAAAGCCAGATTTTTATGCATTAAGTAGTCAGAAACTGGACTCCAAATGAATGCCAGTATATCAATGATTAGTTACTTCATGCCTGCTGGATGTTTTGAGCCTCTTCTGCTGCCCAGAAGTAGACAAAAGTCAATTCATGCAGCTTTAAAAAAATGTTTGATCAAATGATTATGCAGTCAGACTTAAGTTTCTCACTGAATGAAATTTCCCTGGGAGTTAATGTTTGTGTATGTGTGTGTTTGTTCAGGTATGGCAAGCTGTTGCCCTCACTCCAGGCCAGGCAGTTCTCAGCGGCCACAGGAGTGAGCCGCATGCTGACTATCCTCGGGGCGATTGAACCAACTATAAAAGGCGAAAATGTGTCAGAAGAGGTTGTCCAGCGCCAGGTCAAGCTAATTCTCACAGTCACAAGCATGCACGCTCACTCTCACACACACACATATTCACAAACTCATTACAATAGCAAACCCACTAGCAAAAGGTGTGCTATTGATTTTTCAACAACAACGAATAAAAGTCTAAATTCTTGTTGTTTATGGTTGTGTAATGCTAAAGTTGACACAGCAGGTCAGAGGCAATTTGGAGGTCATTAACAGATAAATATAAAAATTCAATATGGCAAAAAGGTGCTAACAACAAAGGCTTCAAGTTAATATACTAATATACTTTGAAGACAAGACTTTGGCTCTGTTCTTTGGCCTAACTTGTAGGCTTTAAAAAGAAGAAATTAGAAATGTGAAAGAAAGTGATATGTTTCAGGCATTCTGATCTTTCCCATACAGCCACAGGATGGTGCTAGTGCTAGAATAATCATGTCTCTTTCTCAGCAGAGATACGAGCGGATGATGATTGCAGGAGCGGTAGTCTTCATAATGCCAGAGACTGTGAATTTGGCATGACATGACAACAGACGTCATTTTGAAATAAATGAAAATTGAACCTTTTCCTGGAGCTGACATGATACTGCAATTGCTCTGTATCTCCTGATGCCTGCTATATTGTAAACTCAGCCTTTTGACAGGTCATACAGTTTGTGAGGAAAAGGCTGTTAATATAAGCTACAAGCTTTTTGCTGTGTATTGCAGGTGAAGTTTTTATACGAGGGGAGGCTTTTATTGTGAACTTGTCCATACTCAGATCCTCTGTAGATCTGTTTAAAAATACACGCGCACGCACACGAACACACACATATACACAGTGGAAACACTGGCTGTCATAAAATCCTGAGGTGATTTTTTTTTACTTGCTATAGAAAACATCCTAGGCAGAGTAGTTGTTGTAGCAATAATGGATTCTGGTGATGAAAAGCAAATATCTTTAGTAAGATGGGATAATGTCCACTATAGACTGACACCTTATAATGGCAGAAAGACAAACGCACATGTTGGGAGCACTGGGGACATAGAGAAAGAGAATTTAATCCAGCAAAGCTAATTTAGTAATTTTTTTTTATTGCTTTAAACCACACAGTCATACTTCAGATTCTTTTAGTTTTTCTTGGGGGAAGCAACTTACACTTTAGTGTTCCTCTGTGAACGCTCAGTGACATTTTTAAAATCCGTTCAGCATTAATTTTATTCTGCAGCTGTCTGTATGACGCGATGACTCCTGCTTCAGAGTGAATGCGAGCGGTTCGTTAAGGCTCCTTGTTCTCTGCTGCCAGCCACCCACGATTTGATGGCAGTAGTGATGAGGGACCTATTTCAGCTTTTCAAGTATTACAGTTGTTGCCAAGGAGATAAGGACATCATTGTGCTTGAATTCTCCAAGGACAGAGAAAGGTTTTGTAGACGGGCTAGTGAAGGTTACAACATGCACACACACTCACAAGCTCGCCGGACTCAATAGAGCATGCAGTCCATTTCTCAAGGGCATGTTCTGTAACCACTGCTTAATTGAACTGGAGCCGAATTGTTTGCTGCTATGTTAACGGCACCAAAGCAATCTGGTCTCATCACATGTGGGTGATAGAGACAGTTAAAGGGGAATTCTGCTCAGTTTGAGAATTCACATCTATTCTGGTGGTGTGGTGAACCTTCACTGCCCTAAGCTGGAGAATCAGAGACTTGCAATGTCAACGTGTCAGCATTCTGTCCAAGCTGCTTCACTGAATGAGCTGGATACTGACCTGACTTCATTCAAATAGGCTTACTAGTTACAGTCTTAAGCTGAAATGATCATTTTTGCATCCAGGAGGGTCTTTGAGGGTCCACTTAAATTCTAGCACCAGAGGGTGTACATGTAGGCTCTGTGCTCCCCATTTGTCATGACCCCCACACACAGACTTGTCCACACAACTACAACATGCTAATCCTGTTGACACTGATCTTTTTTTGGTATGTGTGAGACAGGTTGTCCAAGCAGACTTCTGAAAGAAGAATAAACAAAAGGGCTAAGCATCTGCCTGTCTGTGTCTTCAGCTGTCCATATGTGCATCCATTTAGAAATATTTACAGGCCATACTGTCTGTCCATGCATTGGATGATTCAATAAGAGTATGAGTATCAGTATCATACCGTAAAGCAAAGGCGTAATTAATTATGTGGTGGGTTGTTCTAAAAAAGGTCTTGCTTTGTACAGATCCTGCTCAGAGACACATACTTGCCAGTGTTAAAAATCTAATATCTGCTTAGTTTTGATAACATACAGGGATCTAAAGTGGTTGTAGAAAATCAAAAACTGATTAAGTGCAAAACAGAGCTTTGCTTTGTTTTCAGGGTGTTCTTATATGGGCCCCAAACTGTCAGTATGAGGTGATAATGGAAAGAGAGTTCTGTAAAGTTAAGGGTGACAGGAGGTTACTGAACATCATTGTCAACAGACTCTCATTGAAAGTGCTCAATTATCAAACCAAAACTGAGGGCAAACAGTGGTTTTTGGCTCTCAGACCATCCTGAGCAAGATATAACCTAGGCAGACTTCAGAGGTCTGTCGGTGCTCAGTTAAGATTTGATATCCTTCCATTTAGTCCCAGCGGAGGACAATAAGTGTCTTCATAGAAGACATTTGACATAGCTCAGTTTTTGTAAAAATGCTTACCATCACTCTAAGTTTATATCTGATATCATATATATTGCGCACACACACACACACACACACACACACACACACACACACACAATACCATGCATTTCTATTTTGTTTTGTAAAACCTCTGAAGGTTTATGAATAGTCTCATATAAGCCATAATAAATAAAAAATAATAATTAATTAATTTTAGATGTTGTGACTGATTTGTTTTTTTCCTGTCTCTAACAGAAATACCTGCTGAGTAACCCTGCCCATCAGAGCAGTGCTGTGGATGAGCATTACTTCATGAATGAAAGTGCAGCTCAAGTAAGGTATGGCAAACATTTAAAAATCTGTTTTAGCTTGTTTCCCAAATACATTTGCTATTTACATTTTAATGTGGAAGTTAAAATGAACAATGAGATATTACCCAAAATGAGTATTTGCCTTATTTGTTGTTGCTTTTACAGAGACATCACAAGGTTTAAGCCCCTCTCCAGCAGGACGTCTATGAGTGTGATCATCGGGGATTCCTTTGACCAACAACTACCAGAACATTTGAATCAGGTGAGAATATTTACGATAGCTGCACAACTCAATGATGCATCATTAAAACTCCTGCAGTGACAGAATAGTTCTGTAGTAAGTGGTATAAAACCCAGAGTAAATGATCTTTTTCCTGCACCAGATGGTAGCGAAGCTTCAAAAGAAGTTTCTGGAGGAGTCCTACCCATCAGCCAATCAAATTCACATAAAAGGAGCAGACCGGCGAATGATCTACAAGAAGCCATCTGCCATCAGCCAGCACCTGAGGAAGCTAGTCCACCAACGACAAGCCAGACAGCGAATGACCCATGGGCAACATGTAAATAATATCCCAGACACGGACAGAGTATTCGTTAAATATGGTTCAAATGTTCAATAAAATATTCCAGTTATCTTTTTACCTTTCCCTGCAGCAATCTGTAGAGATTGTCCACATGTGTGGCAAGGTTCACCAAGAAGTCAATTTTTGAACATTTTTGCACAGCTCTGCTTCATTGGAAGCTTTTTAATTGAAAATGCCTTGAGGGTATTCAGTGTGATGAAATATTTGCTGTCTTAGATTCAGAAAATCTTATCTTTTAAGTTGTTATTTCAGTCTCTTTACCTGATTGGCCAGAGCCAAAAATTAATACATTACTTCTTATCAATGTAAAGGCCACACACGTCATTTCTCAACCTGATACTTTTTATCTCATTTACTTCTGTCTTAATATTATGCCATGATGTGGCCACAGGGAATTGTACATTGGGTTCCTCTGTCTTTGTTGCATCAGCTTCAGTCATTTGTTATTTGAATATAATTGAGTTACGTCAGCACATAAATATCAATTTTTGAAATGCATCGATTTTAATTATTTTATAATATTTGCAAACAGATGAGTCTAGTCAACATGGAAAATTTCTGTAAACACATCTTTGTGTACTTTTGTATATGTGTTTAACTGTATTGTGTTTGTGTGGCAAACATAAACTCGTTTGATAGATATGCACAATGTGAAAGAAAGACCAGACAGCATTGGTTTATCCTGAGGATTTAAGTTTAATTATGACACCACATCAAAATAAAAATTTCCAACAGATCTGGAATTTAATTCCATCCATATACATGCATAGCAACAACTGTTTTAAGAAACATTTTCTCCCAGGACATTGGAATGATCATTTTACATCAGTATCCCCACTGACCGCCCACCCATCTTGTTCATCAGCAATAAACTTAATCCTTGTACAACTTCTTTTTTTTCCCTATGGGGTTACAAATAATTATATGCACAGTCCCCATTTCATAATACTGCTTTCAGTAATGTTCCCTAATTTACAAAGTATTGCATTGAGAGCAAATTTCAAAAAGGGAGACCAAAGTGTATCATCAAACAGAAATACGAGTACTATACAAGAATGCTGCCATCCTCATGAAAACATCCACATCTGAGTTGAAGAAAAGAGACAGGGACAAACAGCCACATATGTATGCAAAGCCATGTGTATATGCCAAAATGTGAGATGCAGGGTTGTGCCTGGTTATCACCCCCAAATGGTGATTTTTAAGGCAAACAAGTCATTAGTAGCAATCTGCAAGTGACATTTTGGGCATATACAGAAACTGGTACAGCAAATAAGAATACACAAGTGCCTCAGTAGCTATTTTTGTGTCTAAAATGCATCTCATTTTGTATTGTCTATTGTTTCATTGAGCCTACATTACAGTGTAAACAATATGTGTGCTACACAAGAATGACTATACAATAACATTACAAACAACTCTGATATAAATTTCATTTTGAATTTAAATTAAGATCACTACTCCTATTAATACTGATTGTAAAATAAATTAATGTGAAAGTGGCACCAATATTATTCTTGATTCATTTTTCTTTTTTTTCTTTTTTAACCAATGGTTTTGCATTTTTAAGTCTTAAAACAATGAAAGAAGAAGCTTCTCTTGATTGTCCACAAGCAGCGTTTAGCACTGCGTGATGCACTATTCCAGACACAACAGTGTACCAAAACAAAGGAGAAAAAGGGGTAAAAGTTAGGGAGGGAAGGTGTAGGAGGAAGAAGAACATGTCTTATTCTTCTCAACTTATTTTACATGCTCTGCAGCATGTGATGAACAGTAAAACTTCTTATGAGTAATAAAGTTTGACAGGTTGTTGAACTGGATATCACAGAGGCGGCAGTACTTGCCACTTCCGGAGCCATTCACGCCTTTGTTGGCTGTGGGGGCCGCCTCCTCACTTGGAGACTTGGAGGAAGGCGACATGTTCTCGTTGGTGTCTGCCTGGTTCTCAGTGGCCCACGTAGGTGAGGGATTGGGAGGTTGGCCGTCTGGCTGGGGCTGGTTCTCCTGCTGAGGTGGAGCTGTGCCTGAACGCTCCTCGGGCTTGTGCCCGCCATTGACGATGACCATGCCCCTGTTTTTGGGCAGGAGGGGAAGGGACTCTTTGCCAGGGTGGGGGCAGCCATTAGCAGCAGGCTGCTGGGCCTGCTCTCTGGTTGTTCCTGTCTCTCCTCCTCCTGCACCTCCTCCTCCCCCATTAACGCTCTGCTCCTGTTCGCTGGCCTCTCCCTGCATCATTGCTCCCCCAGTCACATAATCTGTGGGTTTTATCCCAAAATACGGCGATATTTGCTCAGGACCTTTCACTTTCTTTATTGCTCCTGGATAAAGGCAGTGGGGCAAAAACATATTCTTGTTCTCATCTTTTGATGGGATGAGCTGGGGCTCAGGAAAAGCCTTGAGTCCCGGCACAGGCCCCAGGTGAGGGGGGAACATGCCTCCATTCTGCACCATCACCTTCCCATTGCCATTCTTCTCACATTTGCCTGGGCTCTTATCATAGACATCATCAGGGTTGTTACTACCCTCACTCTTCACATCCGGGAACATGGTCGACTCCAGGCTTCCAGTCTCGTTGTGTTGTTGCTGCTGTTGTGGCTGTTGTTGTTGCTGAGCAGCAGCGGCGGCAGCGGCAGCTGCTGCTGTTGCAGGGCAAAAGTTCTGTTTGTGCGCCAGGTAGTTCTCCACTTTGTTAAAACTTATCTTGCACACTGCACATTCGTGATAGTCCAACAGTCTTTTAGGGGAGCTACATGTCTTGTCACTGACGGGCGAACACTTTTTGCTGAGATCAATAGGCGCATCCAGCTCCTGCTGCTCCACTGTATTGCATTTGGGAGCCAGAATAGGTTTAGTGACAGTCAGAGAGGCCTCCAGGTGTTTGGGTACCATACCTGGGAAGATGTCACAGCGGGGATGGAAGCGGTCCGCTAGGCTCTCTACAGCTTCCTGGGATGTACAAGGGTTCATAGGAGGAACCCCAAGGAAACCTGGCTGACCCATAGGGGGCCTTTGGTGGTCCTGGTCAGGCAGACACATCTCATACATCTTCCTGCGCTTGCGGGTCCTCATGGTTCTCTGCATGGAGGGTACCTTGTTGGTGGACATGCGTTTCATGGGCGGGTCATGACGGGTGGCACAGTAGTACTGCTTGTGGACCATGTAGGTCTCGTGACGACTGAATGTGATATTGCAGGCTTCACAGGTCGTCTTCGTAGGGTCATTGTCACTTTCCACCAAACCTGTACTGGGGCTTTTTCCCTCCATCTGCTTTCCATTCAGCCTCTCCTCAGATCCAGTCGGGGTAGAGACCTTCTTCACCTGTCCTGCTAGATCCTTATCAGGCCCTTTAGCTCCAGCATTGATCATGTCCAACACATTGGAGTTCAGACAGGCAGATTGCATGAGGTGGTTGTCGGCCTCTGTAGGGTGGCAGCCGGCCAACAGGCTAACAGAACTGTGACCACTGTTTGGGCTCACTGCCTCTGGGACCTTATCTGATAGGGCAGAGAAGTCTGGGGACTTAGCCATGTGTTGCCAGCGGCTGTTACAGTAGTGCTTTTTGTGGACCAAATAGTTGTCCAGGTTGCTGAAGGTGATATTGCATTCGAAACAGGTGGCCCCTTTGGGCATGAGAGGACTGTAGATGACAGGGGGGTAGCTGTTCCCTCCATGGCGCAGCCTCCGGTGAACTAGCTCTGACATTTTAGCCAGAATCTCAGAAGCCTGCGGGACTACTGAAATGTCTTGGGAGAACGCAAACTGTGACAAGAAGGGGCCCATGGGAAATGTAGGCATGTTATGCTGCACAGGGGAGGAGGCTAGTCGGGGGCTGGAGGGCTCAGACTTGATCCTAGTGTAAGAAAAACTGGCTTTGCTGCCTGGGTGGGCCTCTCCCTTTTGAACAGACAGCATGGGCTTCTTCTCAGCCTTGTCAGCCTCTCCGTCTGTGCTGGTCTCCTTGTTGAGGGCCCCTTTGGGACTTCCCAGCAGAGCATCCTTCCTGTTGGCTAACTCAGCGCGGGCCTGCTGCTGCTGCTGCTGCTGCTGGAGGCTTTCCTCAGGTCCCCTGGGGGAATGCTCGGTGCCGTCGCCTTCCCTGTGAAGTTTACTGCCGTGCCCATGTAAGTCCTGATGCTGTAAGAGTTCCCTGTGGCTCTGGAAGCTGATATGGCAGTGATTGCATCTGAAGGCCGCCTGTGACAGGTGAGACATGATGTGATGCTGGAATGTAATAAGAGAATCTGCCGTGTAGTTACAGATTGTGCATTTCAAGCTGGTGCCAGGAGGGAGGCTCTCTTCCATTTTGACACCTGTGAAGGAGATAAAAGGGAGAAATGCTCAGAATCTTGCCTCCCACTTCTCCTTTAGAGTTAACTGTAGAAACCATCAAACGCTTATGCATTTTGCCAAGCTTATTCCCATCCACTAGATTTACTTTGCTCAAGGATAAACTGTCAACTATGCAAGCTGACAGCAGGATATGTATATTTCTGAAAAGAAATGACAGTCATTTTTCCAAACCTGTTTAAAACTCTGTCCCTGTTAGGTTTTTTCCTAAAACAACACTTTTGACCTGCTTTCTCCTGAAAAATGATTGAAAGTAGCCATCTTCCAGCACTGTTATATATAAAGATATCAAACATTCTGTGCACACTCTTTGATCCATGACACTGTTGCTCACCGCTGTGTGAGGTGCTCAAGTGCATTTCCAGGGCCCTGGCTCCAGAGAAACTCTTGCTGCACTGTGGGAATGGGCAGATACTTGGGGTCTGTTGGGGACCGCTGTCGTTCTCCTCCACAACTGTCTCTGGCTCCCTCTGTCGGCCGCTGCAATAGTACATCAAATGAGCCTGCAGGTTCCTCTCGCTCCGAAACCAGATTCCACATGCCTTACAAGGGAAGATGTCCTCTGGAGAGACAAGAAAGGGGACAAAGGGGGACATGATATCAGGATATTTAGAGTACTCTCATATTTATGCACAAGAACAATGATTAAAGGCTTGTGCACATTCATACACACATAGTCCTCTTCTTCTACAGTGTGAACTCTCAAAGCCTATAGCAAAAGGCTTTTCCACCAAATCCTTAGTTGCTGCATATCGCTGTGTTGCTACCACTGGGTTGGTGCCCTTTCTCAAGGGCAAACAAGAACACTGGACCATCTGCTTACAGAAGCCTCCCTGTTGAGCTGAACCCAGATAGCCCTCGCTAAGTAAACAAACACACTATTTGCATGAGGCGTGTATTTTGCAATTAACACGTCAGTTCGAGCCTCGGTGTGTTTATGTGAACCCAAAACTTGAAGGTCGATGGCTCTTATCTCCAGTGCAGAGTCTCATCTGGGTTAATCTACGCCCGGTGGAGACGACGCTCCTTGTTAAGCAGGTGACTGAGTGCAGGCTGTGGACTGGTGTTGTGAATGTGTGTGTGTGGGAGACAGAAGAGGAGAAAGAACAAGTATTTATGAAAACAAAAAAAAGCACTTCAAGAGCAAAAGCCCTTCTCGTTCCCAGTTTTGTGTACGTGCACTCGTGTTGGACACTCACTGTTGACGATGGCAGTGGGCAGGATGGAAGCCATTGCGGCCTGCTGCGGCAGGAGCTGGATGCTGTCCAGCAACCTGGCTGGGTACATGCCCTCGCTCAGAGACATGTGGTTCACTGCCTGCAGACGGGAGTCAAAGTCCACCGCAAACGCCACCAGCTCCTCGCCCTCCATCATGTTCTTGGTGGTGGTGCACCACAGTTGGCCACCTGGACAAAACAGAGATAGAGGAGACATTTAAATGCTTGCTGAGAGAGAAGAAAAAGCTCTGCTGCATTTACACATGAGTAATTCTAGACTTAAATGTCAGAGATTATACAACATAAAAAAATATATTTGTATGTGCCTTGGATGCGTGCACAACATCTCAAAGACTCAGTATTTCAGTGGCAGGTTGTGTAATGGTGTGCAGTTAAAACAGGATGCTCGGTAGGACATAAAGTGAAAAGATGGATTGTCTTAAATTTTATACAGATTTTTTTAACTAAATACTTTATCTTCCCATGAATAAAAAATAGGCTTAATAATATTTTCATAATAAAGAGTTGAGAGTCACTGCTTTGTATATTCTAAATTAAATTTCAGTCATCTCCACTTTTTGGCATGGAGGCAGGGATCTCAGAGACAGATATCTAAAAACCTTGTCAATAAAACTACACAACTAAAGGTGAATAAGGAAATATGTTTTGTAATTTGGGTGAACAAACCCTTTTGAAAGGTAATTTCTTTCTTTTTTACTGTCACTCAAACATCTTTTAAGGCTTCTGGCGCTCATATCCAAAAGCAAGGCAAACCTCAGCAGAGGTAAACTGTAGCCTACAGTGCTGTTGTCAGCTAGAACACTGAGACAGGTCCTCCACATTATTAGATTGTTGTGTTTTGGGATTAAGCATTCCTCTGAAATCTTCTGAACATATTCATTAAGTCAGAGGGAAGGGGGAGGGGGCAGGAGGGAGACGGGAGACGGGAGGGGTAGAGGGAAGGAGTGAAGGTTTTAACTTAGATAATATTTATCTCAGCACATGACAGGCTTTTCAGCTGCACTTCATTTTCCATTGAAGAGATTAAAGTTTTTAATATGACTATTTACAGAAATCTGGCTGGGGAGATAACAACAAACTATGATATGCTACTGCTAAATGGCAGAATTAGGACATTGTTTCTGAGGAAAGCTGGACAATTAATTAAAAAACGCTGTTAGCTTTCAAAGATGTGCAAACATACCGACAGAGTGTCAGGCTGAGAGGGGACATGTGATTTGAGCCCTGGCTGATGTGGAATAAAGAGAGTCCTGAGGAGAGGTGTGAAGGCAGGGGGACGCAGCTAGAAAGCCCCCACACGTGTGGAACACTGATTACTCATGTTTACACAAAATCTATGAATCACCAGGTTTAAAACCACCCTGAAGACAGAGTGAAGGTGCTCAAGTAGGGCTCTGTGTAAAAACAAACCAATTTTCTGTGGATTTATTAGAAATGGAAAACCAGGGGATGGAAACAAACCCACCATGACTCTACACTACTACATCATGCATTATGTATAAATCATTGTTAAGTTTCTAGAATGAATTGCCCCATTATTTCAATTTAAAATTGAATATTTCAGATTTCACATCACTGTTTTGATTAAAACCTTTCTAGCCTTTCCTATCTGCTGGTGAAGCACTGAAAATTAGACCAGCACGAACGTGTCAGAGGAGTGAAATAGTATTAAAATATGCTATCTTTCAAAGTCCCATTTGTGTGCAGGCTTCCTCCCTATGAGTGTGTGTATGCGTGTGTGTGTGTGTGTGTGCCTGCATGAGCGTGTGCATGTCAGCGCCTCTTTAAAGAGCAGTGCCTATCTGTTGGCCAATCTGCTGTGACGAGACACACACTTCAGGCCGCTCCACTTCATCGTTTTGATTCTGTCATACCACACACTGCCTGGAGAGGCCCTTTGAATTTTTATCTCCTAATTAAAATAACAAAACTCCTCTCCACTGTCTGCCCAAGTTACCATCAAGGTAGATACAAACTGCCACTGACAATGGCGGGGAATATATCGCAGTCATAGCCACAAAAGTTTCTCTCCTCTGAATGGATCTTTTAGTTCAGACACGCTCAGCTTACAAAGAGAATTATGAACTAGGCCCTGACGCTCAGATACAAATCAGTGTTTTTGCAGATCAATCCAAATCAAAGATACTGTATGCTCTCCTCAGCTGAAAATGAAATAGATTATGTGTCGGCTGATGAAAATGTTTAACTGCATTTTGACGGGGGAATATCCACTCACATTGCATCCCTTCAGCCAAAAATACTACAGATCCATCTGTTGTGTGTGAGAATGCTGGAAGTGAGTTTTTGGGACGGCATGTCCCAGTTTTACTGAGCTGCACAAAATACTGAGACAGCACTTGTTACAGTCACTCAACCAAGACAAGGTAGTAAGATACATGTGCTCTGACTGCAGGATTAGGACTTAAACTACACTTCCATTGTCATCTGAATTAGAAATCATGTTGTTTCTCTTAAACTTGTGACAGCTTTACTGCAGCTTTATGCACTATGTATCTATATTTTGACTGGTTTCTGAAGTGTAACATGATTGCAGCTCATATCAGTATTTCACATGAGTTATTAAGGAATTTGAAACATTGCGTATAACCTACAGTTGTGTGACTAATTGTGCAGCCATAACATCTGCAAGTTTGCACACAGAGAAGCACACATGTGTACCTACCATGCATGTATATATTAGCCAGTGCATACTAACAGCTGTGCAGAAACATGCACATATTGAGATGCAAGGCATAAAAACAGGCAACACAAATGTGTCCAGCAGATAAACACAGTGTTCCATGAAGGAGCATGTAAGATTTCGTCATTGCTGTTTCCCTCTGATGGATTTTTTCATGACAGGTGATTTGAATCACAGTAACACAGGTGAGCCACCTACAACAACCGCATGATTGGTATGAATGAGGGAGCGAGGAAAGAGGGGGGTCAAGAGTAAGAGCGAAAGACCAAAACCGTTAAGTGGTGAAACTGGGGAAAAGGCTGTGAAAAGTGCAGCTTGTGATTTGCACTTGTTTGCCTGCTAACTGTCTGCAGTGAGCTGCCTTTGTGCAGTGGCCAATGCAGTTGGAATGAAGGCTATTGTCTAAATCCTCCTGCAGAGCACCTGATAAAAGAATAAAGAACTATGACATATTCTAAAAACAATAGAGGAATTAAGGGGAGACAATAGGCCAGCTGCCTCATTAAAACAATCAAAAACGGCATCCTGTACGTAGTCCAGATAATTAAAAACCACTGCTTCCTACAGTCTCTCAATACCATATCCACCAGCTCACTGAGGCCCTGAGACTGTGGCTCTGCTGGCTAAATGCCCTCTTCCCTCTCTTCTCTTTGATTAATGCTTTATTTGAACATGCAGTTGAAGATGAACATATGAAGGAATTCATGAAACAAAATTATAATGCAAACCCTTTTTTTCCCCTATAAGCACTTATAAACTAATCAAATGTCTCAGGATGAATCGCAGCAACTCAGGGCGTGTGTCCCCTCCCCTTTGCCTAAAGCCCCGAGAGATTTCAAAGTGCAGGCATCACAGGACATTTTTTAATTTTCTCACTTTAAATGACTTTATAAGAAAACGGATGTGTACAGTATCTGTGTATGTATGGGGGAGGCAGGGAGAATAGAGTGTGAGATACTTGAGCAGGAATAATTTTTTTTTCTTTTGCTCCCTGCAAACGGCTACCTCCACCATATCTTAATGAAGCCGCAAACAAATCTCTCATGCCTCGTGCAAAAGCTGAGAGACAACAAAGCAGCAGAAATAACAGAAGGGCCCGGATAATTAAACTGGCCTGAAGACAGGTATTCAAATGTTGGTGTGTAAACAGCACAACTCTTTAATAGTTTAGCTGTAAAATGCGTAGTTAAGCACATCAGCACTCGCCTCTCCCATCTGTCCAAACACATTACCGTTGCAGAGGCCATTACAGCACTGGAGTACAGTCCCATTGCACCATAGCCACATATTATGGGAGGGGGGAAATGAGGCTTCTGGGAAAACTAACAGAGGCCCACTGGCATTAAGCAACATAGGGTCGTGTATTATAAATTGTCACAGTACACCTTAAGAAATGGGGGAGGTTGCAGACAAGGTTTGTAAGATACACAGAGAATGACGTGACTGTTTAATATATTTTACAGAACAAAAGTTTCAAATTTATATTACCAGATTAATCTAACTTGGATTTTCTTTGTCAGGTCTGGTTTTGATTTGTTCTTTGGCTTTCCTGGCCCTTAAAGTTCTCGTCTCTGTCTATTGGCCGTGCGCTAACTGCTGGTCTTAATTGTGAAGTGAGGCCAGTGGTGCCTGAAGCCACGGAGAGGGTTGTAATTAAAGACCTCTACTCTTCTTGTCTTCACATCAGCTCCAACTCCTCCTGGTCAAATGGGAACGAGCTCCTTGCACCTACGAATATCAAGTAGCTGCGTGTCGTCAAGCACCACTTCTTTATTTAACAAAGCTTTATCAAAGGAGGAGCAAATGACAGCGCCTGACACAAAAACAACTTCCCAGGCAACTTCCCTGGGTCTTGTGAAAATATTTATCACAAATCGTGGATGAATAATATCTGTATCTGCACCTGACAGCAGACGGTGTTGCGACAAACACTAAACAAATCCTCCTCATGAATACTGGTAAATATTTGGACTGTTTCTGGATCATCAGAGTTGAACACATTAGGATGACTCATGGCTGTCAACCCCACCGTCACAATCCCTGGCTGGAGCAAGCAAGCAGCAGAAAGGAAAACGCTGAGTTAGACCTGAGCGGGAACATCATTCACAGGGTCAAACAAGCTTACTATTATTGACGGTACACTAAACTAGAATTAGCTGACTCTACTATTATTTCACTGAGGCACTGACACAGATTGACTCTCTCCCTCTCTATCTCTCCTTCACTCTTTTCCACCTCCTCCTCCTTCTCATGTTTTCACTCAGCCACTAGGAGGCACTCTTCTCATGCTCAAGCAGCAGCCGATGGGTGTTTTGCTGTGATGATGCAGAGATGCCTCAGACATGGCAGAGCAGCGTAGACGCCAGTCTGCCTATGCATCCTTTCAGGTAGGTGCTAAAGGTCTTACTCTCATGTGAAATGTATTTAAATCAAAAGGCATTCTTTTAATCTTATTTTGACATAAACCTTAATGGGAAATTAAATTGGGAAAGCTTAAATATGGACTTAAATGTTTTCAGTTTTCTTAATGTTTAATAATCTTTTGTCTGTTGTTGTAGAATTTCTATTATGAAAGTCATCAAGCATGCCAGAATGCCTTTGTCAGTTTTTTACAAATCTTATATTTTACTCTAAAAAATATTTAGAATTTCCTCAGGAAAAAAAAAAAAAAATCCTATTTTCCAGAGAAATAAATACTGTTCAGTAAATATGTGTTTACAGCCTTGTCTTGCCTGACACCCCAAACCCCCAGATTTCCCTCCTTTTGCACTACAGCGTCCAGACTAATTTTAGCATCAAGTGTTTTTGCAGATATAGTCAGTACCAAGAGCTCATGGATGGCCTCGAGCGAATGGCACGCGGGTCAGAATCCACAAATTAAAAAGTCCTCCCAGGGGAGCCTCGTACATGCCGCTTTTTCAATGGTATACATTCACAAGCAACAAAGACATGAAAGCAGCACAGCACACCGAACAATGTCATTCAACATACATTTATGATTTGACTGAATGTCTTAAAAAACAGATTTAAAAAAATGTAGAAATTATGTGATTCAGCAAATGTTTGAAAAGTAAAAATGAAATGTTTCACTTTGAAATTTAAAATGTTTCTCTGGAGATTCATGAGGCTTTTTCAATACAGTGAGGCAGATACTGGCATGAGGATCACTGCCTGGTAATAGTGTTGTAATGAAGGGGGCGAAAAAAAAGAAATGTAAATTAGCAGCTATTTTGCACTGTTAGAGTGCATTGACAGAGCTTGAATATTTGGAGTTCAATTTTTTATAAAAATATATTAATTTTCTGTCAATTTTTTTTTAGATGAAGTAATATTTAACACTACAAACATCACTTGTGTAACTGTAATTTAAAAAAAAAAAACTGCTTTTAGATGCACAAAAAAATTCTTCCATCTGAATAATTTCCTTTTGGACATTTTCATTTTTTTCCCAAACAAATTAAATGTCCTTCCATAAATGGTAAATGGTTTATTATGTGTAATACAGTTTCTATATTGCAGGTAATACATGTAGGTTCTGTGCTGTCAGTCTGAGACAATACCAGCCACAAATTCCTACAGTACAAAGCTGTCCTCCCTCATTAGCTGCCACACACACACTCAGCTCCTCCCTGTCCACAGTAAAGTGGAGTAGACTATTAAAGGAAAGCTCTGACTGGCTCCTTCCTCTCCGCTCCGCTTTATTCTTTATTTGGACAGGTTCGTCCCGTTGAGCACTCTATTAGCTATCCTTCTCTGCGGGTAGTGCTGCCTGTGTCCTGGTTGTGGCCGGTCGACATGTGTTTACTGCGGCCCCTGCTGCGGCGGCAGGCTGGTTGGGGGCCCGTCCTGACCAAGCCCTGCTAATGGGACCAGAAGACCCCTCGTGACAGGGCACCGCTGTGTTGAGCACCGCAGCAGAGCCTACCCCTCCCTCCCCTCCAGCTGCGGCCTCATGGCCCATGTCCCCCTACCCATCATGCCTCGGCGGGAGCAGGTGAACGGCGGAGGGCCAACGCCGGTGAGCTCGGTTTTCCTGGGAGAGCAGAGCGCCATCGCCACGCGCCTCAGTGGTTCCTCCAACATGGCTCCGGCCCTACGCCACATGGGCTGGCTGGCCAGTCTGTCTGTGTGTTTTTAAGTGTGTGGGAGTGTGTGTGTGTGTTTGTGTGCGTATGTGGGGGTGTATGGTGGATGCCAGCCCTAATGCAAATGCTTGCCGTTTAAAAAATGGGAGCCTCTCTCCTACTCTGTCTCTCCTCTTTGGAAAGGTCTATTTTGGCCTTCTGGTGCTGGCAGTTATTTTTTTCCTCTCCAGAAGGACAGAGAGCCAGGGAGATGCACCTGTCATCCATTTTGAAATTCAACATTATTGATCTGGTCATGGGGAAAGGAATTTATAAAGTTATGCATTTTTCTTCATTACTACTCATTGATTTGTGCCTTAAAACATGCATTTTTTCTTATTTGCAAAGTGTTTTGCTGCCTTATTTATGAGCATGCTAATTTGGTGTTCACAGCACAGCAATACACAGAGAGAATACACACACACTCACACATACACACACACCAGTCACCGAGCAACATCCCAGCATGCCCTCTGTCTCTGCACCCCTGTAATTCTACATATTGCTTAAAGTATGTGCTAATTAAATTTTCTGTCGGTTTGCAAGAGAAATAAATAATCTGCAGCTAAGAGGCCTAATTGCGTTTGTCACGTTGTGTCTCGGTGGCTGGGACATCGGGAGCACAGCCGCTGCCCTTGCTCATTGCCATTCTGTCGTCCTGGCAAGCCCCCGCGCTGCCCCAGGTATCACCACGCGGCCATCTGGAGCCGACATCTGTCTCTCTATTGATCACAAGGGTTTAGCACTTGATCAAACAGACTGCGACAGGAAATTGCTCTTTTCCCCACAGAAAAGGCCAATCGCCTGCGTGAGGGTAATAGAGTGGAACTGAGATGCAGCACCAGCGCGGTGGGCAAGCGGGCACGGGCACAGCCAGGCAGGCAGCGGCACGGCGGTGTCAGTCGCTGTGGAGGTGGCAGGGATGCTAAAGTCCACTGCCATACCAAGACCATGTTTCTAACCTTTCTGCTTTTACTAAAACAGCAGCACTTGTAACATAACAGCAATCAAACCTTTTTAAATTCTAATTTACAGTCAGGCAAATTTTTGAGGTCTCCACTATGAGCACATCACTGACAATTCTGTGTGTGTCTGCAGAAAGATGAGACCAACACCTCTGATTAAAAAAAACTGTCATCTGAAGAACAGAATTTATCTTTCAAGCCGCTCAGGTAAATGGCTACGCCAACAGCTGTCTAAAACTGTTAGAAAAGCTGGATGCAAGTGAAATATGCTTAATGATAAGCACACCAGATGGTAGAAAATTAATGTATTACTTCTAGAAAAAAGAAAAAAAAGTCTAAATACTTGAGCATTAACACCAGGACTGAATTCTAATATTTAAAGAGATCTTATTGTCAGTTTTCATAACAATTAAAATACATGACAGAGGTAAAACCTTGCAGTGTACAAATCTATTCTAAAAAATTTGTGTAGAAAATGAGATTGAGCACCGGGGTCTCATGCTTCAATAGTGGGAAATCCCTGACAAGGCTGCAGTTGTCTCTTGCTCACTGGTATCCCCAGTGGAGTTCAACACACTATTAGTGCCTGAGGTGAACAGCTCCTGAATGTGTGTTACAGTATGTTAGCTAAGGCTGTGGTCCACATCTAAAATTGTGGCTTCTCTTTGCTCGGGCATGCTTTCGAGGCACTCACTGTAACACCATGTTTAGCAAGTATGGACAATTTGATACTGAAGGTGACATTTATTCAGCATTGTAGAAAATATTTAATTGTTCCTGCAGAGAGCGAGATATGTTTCCCCTTGCCTACAGTGCTGGGATTGTCCTTTGGAATATGATGCAAATTTGGGATGAAGCAACTAATTCCTTCCTTGCACCCCTGTACCCCCCCAACCCCTCGCCCCCCTCCTCCTCCCTCAAGCCTCCGCCAGCCTCCATCCTCCCCAGACACGAGGATTCTGATTAATCGTGTGACCGCCCCTCGTTTTGCATTTTACACAATCTCACGGCGCCACGGTGAGATGTGTGAGGTGTTTTGCCACTTTTGGCAAGCTGAAAAGATGTAGCCCAAGGAAGAACAAGTCGAAAGTATGAGGGAAAAAAATATGACCAGGGGACGTGATAAAAAATTATCAGCCAGTGTGTTTTCCTGTTTGGTTTTAATCTACATTTAATTAAATTCTTATCTGCTGTGTGCTTATGGCTGCATTTGAATGGCGAGGCTGCATTCATTATGAATGGTAAAATTGAACTCAGTACATTGTGTGTGGCCCAATAAAGAAACAAGACTCTTATTGCAGTGCATGCACAAGCTCCGACAGACATGCGGAAAAAATAAGTCAATTAAGATCGGTCTTTAAATTACCGCTGTATCAAAACAAGGGGCGGGAGCATGCTCCATAATAGAATCCTGACAGCAGAGAGAGCACAGTTGACTGTTGTTAATATACATCCCATTTGATACAGCCAATTGTATTAGCTTGTTTATGGAACGCACACAGTTGATGCACACTAGATTTACTAGTCTGTCATGATAGTTCATAATCGACGGTGCTGAGAAGAAAAAGTTGACTTCAGTGAATGTAGAGGTCAAATAAAATATGGCTGCAGCAGTATAATAAGAGTTCCCCATAAAGATTGTGCTGGTTTATCTGAATGTTGGAGGTCAACAGCAAAGGTCGATGACAGAATATGTGGACAATATGTGGGCCACAGCAGATACTGAAGAGTTAAATTCAGAGAGAGGAAAAAAAAAAGAAGATTCAGCTCCAAAATTGTAATACTATTGACAAAAGACACACAGCTTATAACGGGCGGGCGGCACTTCATAAGCTAAGAACAATATCCCATAGGCAGCACCCCGGAAAACGTCGAAAAAGACCCTGAGCCGATACTACAAAGTTGGGCCTCGGCAAAATCCCTAAATCTTCCCGTTTGCTTATTCCGAGCAGCGTGGGGGGAGAGGGAAGCTCCCTGCTGCCTGCCCATGTTTACAGAGCCGTTCTCATCTCTAGGCCTTGCTCATCCACGGCACTGACACACGGTGTCGACACGATTAGGGGTCTGCCTTTGCATAGGGCTGCATGTGTGTGCGGGGGGTGGAGGATCGGCAGATGAATGACTTTGGTGCATCGGAGAGGGATCACAGCAGATAATCGCTCCCGACTGCTGCGCCGGAGCTCTCAGATCTGGTCTTTAAAATAATGTTCGGAGTCAAGTCTCTCCAAAGCTTTTTCGCAGGTTATCTGCCACATTTTATGTTTGCTGTTTAAATCTTAACAGGACACAAGCAGCAAGGGAGAGCAAATATGTCTGGAGTCGGAGGAACCGGAGTGGAAATGTTATTGCGAGGGGGTTAAGATTAGCTGAAGCAGGAGCTGAGGAGATGAAACTCCTCTCCATTCGAATGGCTTTCAGAAAAACTTGGAATGTTGAATTTAACCTTGGGAGGTGGGATTCCTGTGAGAAACACAGAGGGGGATAATGAATCTGACCTCTTGCTAAAACCGACATCATTCAAAGGTGCTCACTCAAACACATAACAAACACCAAATCAACCTAAGTGCATTTAAAATCAGACCACCAATAGCACACAGACAGCGTGAATCCAGTACAACATAAATTCCAATATCATAAATACTGCTATCACACAAACAGAGGAGCCATAAAGTACTGCTGCCTGTGTCTGGGACTATAAACCTCTGGCATTACTCATAGGGAATAAACACACATGCACAATTTACTGCACTAGATCCCCCCTTTGTTTATCTTTTAAATAAGCACACTTTATCACCCTCCTGCATAAGCAAATTGCATGCAATGTGTGTTGTTTTAACATTTGATATGCTGTCCAGAAGATTCATTTCTCCCTACGAATTCAATTGTCTTTGCAATATCCTGCTGCCATAGGCATCAGGCCCCATCACCTGTTCGTTATCACTGGCCGTCCTGTTTGGGAGCTCTTGAAACGGTGCCATGGCATTGACTCTCAGTTAACAGCAGGTCTCTGAACTTCTCACGCTTGATAGCGGAGGCTGGAAAATTACGCTAACAACTAATTAACATCATAAAGAGCGTTTAAATGGACGGACGACACCTGCAACCTTCATTTGCACACACTAACGCAAAATTACCTGTGTTTTTATTTTTTACAGATAACGCATGCATTTTTTAACACCTTTTAGAATATTCATTTTTTCGTGGCTGGCTTCAGAATTGGCACCACTGTCCTTTTTACTATGTGCTGGAGAAAAAAAAAAAAAAAGCCACCAGGCCAAAAATAATAATTGTCAAAACAGAGGGCTGGCAGAATTCCTAAAGCTGTTTTTATTCTCTCAGTTTGTATGCACCTTAAAAAAAAAAAAAAAGTGCACTGCTATATGCTGTGCCTGAAATAACACATTCCATTTCTAATTTCTCTTTGAATATAAAATATTTCCAGGCAGCAGACATGGACCTCCAGTTACTGGTCCGAATAACAAAGTGCTGCCTGTCAGTCTGAGGCACTTTGCTGGCTGGCTGAACTAAGCTGGTTTAGAGTGACAAGTCTTCAACGGTGGCAGCCTCAGCCTCAACTGGCAGGCCTCTGGAGTCCTTTCTCGCTCCGACTCCCAGCCTCGGAGTCTTTCACCGGAGATGACCACAGTACAGTCAAGGATCCGTGTTCTTTGAAACCGCTTTCTCTCTCTCTGTGGCTTTTCCTTCAAAGGTCTGAAACAGCCGCTAACTTCCGCACGACGGTAATGCACTCACACCTCATTACAGAGCCACATTATGGACTACAGCAGTAATACGGCTTTAATCTTCTCCAAATCGTTATAAATGTCAAGCTGGGGCCAGGGACTTCCCAGTCTACTGCACCAATGGCTTAGCCTGCTATCCCCTCTTCTCCGTATTAGCTATAGCCAGAGAATTACACTCAGTGCCAGATCCCCTGAAACTTTCAACCCTTTTGTTCCAAAATTCAATGCACCATTAACATACCCTTTGAAATTGCCCCCACCCCTTCCCCCCAAAAAAGCCCCAAACAGCTAAATATGAAAACAGTTGATACCCCTACCCCACCACATACACCCTTATCCCGCCCGTACCTCCCCCTTCTTTTCCTTAGCCTCTCCTAATGAGACGCAACATCCCTGTCTCTCCACTGAAGGATCCAGACTCTCTGTGTGTGATAGAGAGACTGCGGCTGTTTATTAATAATGATTTTGGATGTTTGCGTGTGGAATGTTATCAGCGCGCACACAATCCCACCAATAGTTTGCCCTGATGGGGTAGCTGGGTTCCTCATTAGCAGAACATATTTAATCCAGAAGTTTCTTATCAAATGTCACACCTGCATCTCTAAATGGCATTTTCACATTCATTCGCCTGTATTTGGGAGATGAGGCTCCAAGGTGCTTTGCAGAGATTAAGAAGGAGAGAGAGTGCAAGCTTATTTTATCATTTAGCGGGTCTGGAAGGAATCCAAGGAGTTTTTGTCTTGTTGTTGTAATTAGAAAGCCTTTTAAGTGATAACGCCTGCATAGGAATATGAATATGTAGCGATCAGGCCAGCCCCCCCCTCCTCAGTCTCTCTCTCTCTCTCTCTCTTTCTCTGTCTCTCTTCCTTTCTCTCTTTCCCCCTCTCTCTCTTGGCTTTTTTAAATTGTTGAATGCTGAGTTTTTGTTCTGTGTACAGCAAGGATTAACTCAGACGCTTCAGAAGTTTAATGAAAGACTTGAAAGTGCACACTTTTTCTTGTTTCTGGCTGTGACGGTTTCTTTTCTAGTGTGTGAGAGCGGACATGACATGAGCACAACTTTTGTTTTTGTACCTAAAGAATAAAAGATGGTCGTCACTTTCTTTAAGGGCACATTTCAGCAGCAGGACTTGACAAAACCAAATTTACAGAAATAAAATAAAATAAAAAACTATTATTTTTACACCTTCACAAAATGTAAATGTCTGTTAAATTGAATTTAATATATTCTGCCTTTACTGAGCCCAGTGACCAGTTTTAAAGCGGTGAAAAAATTGAACATTTCCTGCAAAAAAAAGCTCAAATATTTAACATTTCCTGTTACAATAGCCCTCTCCAGTTGTAGAAAATGGAGTGGGTATGCAGTCCCTCCTCTCAGTAGTGGCATTTAGTCCCTGTGTATATCCAGAAAAGCTGCTGCTAACCATCGGGCCAGAGATAAGTGCAAAACTGAGAAGTATTGATCCAGTAATAGTGGTTCACGCTTTGACTCTGACACCTTAACCCTGCAGACATAATGTCATAGCCTCTTATCCTTTCCTCTTAACACAACCTGCCTATCTCCCACAAGCTGTCACCTCTAGTAATACGCTTCTCAAAAGCTCCCCTAAATCACTAAAATCATTGCACTTTCAGACATTATTTATTTTCCCACCTCTTAAAAGTGAAGCGTGATTTACAGTTTGGTAAAAGGTTGTGCTTTTTTTTTTCCTCCGCTCCTCCTTTCCTCTTCTTTCTCTATGTCCCTCTAGACTTGCGAACGTT
Organism: Acanthurus leucopareius; assembly: GCA_029814765.1. Classification (NCBI taxonomy): domain Eukaryota; kingdom Metazoa; phylum Chordata; class Actinopteri; order Acanthuriformes; family Acanthuridae; genus Acanthurus; species Acanthurus leucopareius. Next base: position 18,022,008 of record JAQMCX010000057.1, on the reverse strand, counting down.
TCGTCAAGGTAATTCCATTTCTACAATTGTAAGAGCTGCTACATAGCAATTATTATGTTAGGTCTGTGTAATTGTGTTGGCTTACAGCGTATGATAAATACAGTGTAGCTAGACCCTGCACAGTGATCCCAGATGTGTGCTGGTTTAGACATTTTCATTAATTGAGAGCGTCACTGTGTAACAGCTCAGTATTGCACTCTGGCAGGTATGAATGAAGTCTAATACAGCTTAATTACTCGCCGGCTAAATATGTATTGTAGTGATCCCTAATGTGAGTCTTTTTATCTGTTACAAATCACAAGTTTAAACCACTGGAGGGTGGGAGTGATAATTAGTGAGTATTTAGGCTTCCAGAATTCTAATAGAAAAAATGCATGAATGAATCCAAACATCTCTCTCACTCACAAAAGGCTGGGAATGATCAGACGTTTTGCCCAAACTTTCTTGATCGATGTGTTTCAAAAGTGTGCCACCAGAGCGTCTAGGCCATCGCTGAAGGATGCCAAACGTTGACATTATATGCAAATTTTGTTTATTATCTTGCAGGCAGCACAGATCCTGCCTTGGTTGGGCTGTTGCAGCCCACAGCAACTTCCAAGCAAGGTTTATGCACGAGGGTTTCTAATTAGCTCTCTGAGGGCCGCAGTTAGTGCAGCAGTTTTCACAACAGCCGTTGGGAAGTTGAACGCTAACTTGGAGGGCTCCATATGTTGCCCAGGAGGCCTGAGAGACAGACTGATCCTGTGTGTTTCACATTATGAGACACTATGTTCACTCCTGAGAGCAGCTTTTTCATTCTTCTGTGGATGGAGAGGGAAAGTAGCCAGACCAATAAATGGTGTTCATCATTAGTTATGTATCTTTGGGCTGCCTTTATTGAAAGTATATTTTCATTTAAATATGGAGGCCTTGATGCAGATAAAAAATATTTCAAGAAACTGAGGGAAACTATAAATACACAAATGAGGAGTGTGCTTGTTAAAATGTCCCTTTAGCCTACAGCTTTATCCAAGAACATTTTAAAATGTTGTCTTCACATGTATTACAGATACAAATCACTGAAACGACAAAATGTCTGAGCAAATGTTCCTCAAACATTTTATCATTTTATATGTTTGCATCTCTTTTTATAACAAATACAGAAGGCCATTAAGTTTATGACAGCTTGCTCTAAAGAGCAACTTAGTTCAGATTCACTGCTGTCCATTTCAATGTGAAGCTGAGCTTTTACATCAGCCACATTCATGTAAAGTCGGTGTCTCCAATGAAGGCCTTAGCTGAACCTCATCTCCAGGTGCTAACTGAGCTTCTGTTTCAAAGCTTTTATGATCTAATATCTTCTTCAAAAGATCATTTTTGCTTAAGAAATCCCTGGTTTAAACTCTCTCTCTGCTCCCTCTTTCCCTCCCTTCACTCTAAATCAGCATGCGTTCTGCTTTTGACCCCGGCAGCGCTAAAAAAAAAAAGACGATGTGCCTCATTAACTGAGGCATCACACTGGCTTTTTCAACTTATTGTCTCTTGCACCTTATCCGGCCCTTCATCTTAAACTTGGAATAAATTATAACGATAACGATCGGGTGTGTGCCATTAGTCACAAATGAAGTGGTTAACGCAAAAAAAGGGGGGAAGATAAGGCTGAGATCTGATGCCGATTCATAAAAGGGAAGGCAGATTGTTGTAAAATGGCAGATAGACCGTGCAAATTGGGTGCCGACATCATGAGGCAATGTTATTACCAAATTAGCTTGTGCTTTTTTCCCGCCCATCCTGATCACAACCTCGGGAGGAATGGCAGAAGAAAAGACACTATTGTGGGGTGTTCACAGACATTATTCTTTGAGCAAACACTTGAGATTACAGGGGAGGCACTGATGCTGCCTTTACCTAAGATGTATTTGCTTTTAATTCATACATTTGATTGTGACATTTTAAACTATTTCTCTATTGAGACCCAGGGCATTACGGCCCAAATGACAGTGCTGAGTAAATAGAAAAATGGGAGTGGATGGGGTCTTGATAAGAGAATACAGTGTTTGTTCAAGTTGAGTCGGCGGCCATTGTTGGCTGAGGAATGTCTTTTGTTCTCAGGTGGAGCTTGGTCTCTATCTAATGTTTAGTCATGGCCTTACAACTTAATACTTCTAACATTTTGTCGAATAATTTAGTCCAAAAAGAGATTTTCAGAGGTGAATCTTTTAGCTAAACTTGGAAAAGATAATGAGGACAATAACCTAATTCAGTGCGGAGGACAATTATCATGTAAAAAAGCAAGCGAGTGACACATCGCAGGCCGAGGTAGCATCACTCTTTTCTGAAGAAGACAAACTGGTAGATTGAAGGTCTCTTGAATCCGGGCTGTCGCTGGGGGTAGGGGAGCTCTTGTAATTTGCGGAACTGCATCCATGGAGCGGGCATAAGGGAATAAGTTGGAAGGGGAAGAAGACAGAGAACAAACCTGGCAGGCACGTTGAGGCCATGCCAGTCCTGCCTGCGCCACGCGGTGTGGCAGGGGGGCAGTGCCAGGAAATGTGGCAAGAGGAGGAAAGATCAAACAACAAGGGCTGCAGATCTCCACCAATCTGCTCTGTATTAATGTCAGAGCCAAGGAGCAGCTGAACCAGACGTGATCCACAATGTGTGACAGCGATGTGTGTATGTGTGTGTGTGTGTGTGTGTGTGTGTGTGTGTGTGTGTGTCTATATGACCATTTGCCGCAAGCTGGACCAAATTCATAATGGCCTGGTGGTATGAGAGGCAACTCAAAACTATCATAGAGTGTGAAACATTTTTCAAACTTGTCCTCAGAAACTTGAGGACAGCAAACGCTTGAGAGTTTTGCTCTCAGATTGCGTTTTTAAACTTCTCTATTGTTACGTTTATAACTCAAGCAACAGAGCTTGAGGTTTTCTTTTCTGAGGTGATCTGCACGTGTCGCTGGATGTCAGACACACAGCAGCCCATGATGGAGTGGTGGGAACCTGGTGCCTTGTATCGACACGCCTCTCAGCTCCAGTGGGCTGCACACCCGGGCCTGCATCCTGCTCCAAAAACTTGTTCTGTATAGCCGCAATAAAGCAAGCAGACGGCAAATGAGCTCCACGCTGCCATCGTTCCCTCCCGGACAGATGGCAAAATTAGACAATATGCTTTCCAAAATTACGCTGAAATCACATGGCCGCGTCTGTCTGCCTTGCCTGCCTGCCTGTCTGCCCGTCCGTCCGTCCGTCCCGCATGGCATCCCAGCCATCTTTGCCGGGGTGTGGCGCCTGGGCAGGGGCGGCACAGTGTTGTTTGTGATGATGAGGAAGCCAGAGCCAGCCTCATTGCTGTTGATTGATATCGGAGCGCCGCGATGGGATGTAGGGCCAGCAGGAGCAATGGTGGACATGGGGAGGAGAGGGGGGGCTACATGGGCAGGGGGGATTGTTGGGGGCGAGGGTGGGGAAGCTGGGGAATGATTCTATGACAATGCATGATGAACAGCCTGCTATTTGGAGTGCATCTGCAGGAGCCAGTTTGTTGCGCTGGGTCCTTAGAGAGATGTGGGAGGAGAGCAAATGTTTGAGGAGCGGACTCTGCAACTGCTGAATATCCCAGTGCTTCATGTATTTTGGGAGTGACACAGAGCATCTTATGACAATATTAGCCTCTATCTTCCTTGTCTTTTTGAATAGAATCTTGAACCAGACGCTGATAATGGTATCTCTAACTGATACGGGAGTCTCTGCTGCGAACTGGGAAAGGTCTGCCGTTTTGAATCTCTGTGAAAATCTTGTCTGAGGGAAATTACGTTATTCCTCTGCTATACACAGTGTGAGATAGAGTTGCACAAGTTGGCAGCTTGACTATCTTGTCATGTAAATAATTTAGCAGGAGGGGAGCCTCCTCCCACTGTCCAAAAAAGAACAGAAACCACAAACAGTGTTGTTATATTATAACCTTAATAGGACGTAGGGCATAGAATAATATCAATGAAAGACTTTTTGGATTACATCTGTATAAAGACTGGGACCACAAAGTAGCACCACCCATTCTACACCCCTAAAAAATAAAAAAAATAAAAATTTAATGACACAAATCAACTGTTGTCAACTTTAAATACACCTCACGCTCAGCTGCAATGATTAAAGTATCAATTTGAAAGTGAAAAATATCCTCTAATTAACTAAATAAACATAAACACAGCCATTACTGGGATGAAAGCAGAGCTGCAGATGGCAGAATAGTCTGATTCTGGACTGAGTCATGAATATAGTAGCCAGACAAAGTGAGTAAAAATCAGGAAGTTACAAAGTGGCTGAAAGCATAGGGACTTTCTGAAGAGACTAATGGTATATATTCAGTAGAATGATCACAACCACCGGCTGCTCATCGCTTGGCTTTGATTGGCCTCCCAGTCTGTCGCTTGGGAGAAACCTCAGTCCCCTCTGTGACGGCTCTGTCTCCGTCTTTGTGCCCTGTTCAAGCAATTACGCCCAGCTACATGTTTTCATATGGGAATGGATGAGGAAAGGGAGGGTGGCGGCAGTAGAGGTGGGGAGGGGGGGTGTCATGTGAAAAAGTCATTTTGGCGCTGCACTCTTCAGTTCCGGTCATGCTCTGTACCGACGCAAATTAAAACCTCCCCAGTAGCCTATGTAAATATGCTGCCTACTGCGCTGCGCTTTAATGAGCCATGATATGAAAGACATCTAAAACCAATGGAAAATAACTGGCCACTTAAAGGTGGGGTGCGTCTGACAGGTGACAGGTAGAGCCAGGTTTAAGACAGGGTTGGGTGGTGGGGGGTGGGCGTTGGGTTTTGCAGGATGATGGGGGCAGACCAGCTCTGGCATTCAGAAATAATCTGGAGCTGTGAGCTGCAAGCCAGAGGAGAGTAACCAGCTTTTTAGCCTCAGGCATTTCAAAGAATTCTGGGTGGCGGTGGTGGAAAGGGAGAAGGGGGAGCAGGTGGGGCTTGTGTATGTGTGTGTGTGTGTGTGTGTGTCTGTGTCTGGGTACCTGGAGTGTGCTCATTTTTAAGGGGGTGGGATGTTGTTAGGTGAGAAGTGAAAGGAGACAGTTACTATGTCTTCTGCCTTGAGACACAGCTCATTGTCACCAACTTAAAAAATGTACATAATTTCCCTCCATGCAGACACACACACACACACATGCATACACACACAGGCAGACACACACAGCCCTCAATCCTCTAATAACCTGTCTTCTAAAAAACCTTACAAGGATTACCTATCTGAAAATCTGCTTTGTATGCAGAATGCGATGGCGGAATGGAAATGAGCAACTGTTCAAGATGGCGCCTACCAAAAAGGGAACCACATCTGCACAAACCGATTAATCCGAAACATTCAGAGGAATCTCAAGTCATTTACAATATCACAGAATCCATAATCAAGATTCACTGCCAGAGCCTGAGTCTGCGGCACAGAGTCAATGCCCAGTTCAATGAGGGCTGATGGAATGTATAATTTCATGACAGATGCACGCATTCACGGGGGAACACAAGGTCATTTTAACATTCACAGGCAAAAAATACAACAACTTAGCCCAGAAAAGAAATGCACACCCAATTATTAATGTGCAAAAGAAGGCAACAGCACTTATAATATGCAAAATGTTTGCTCAGTGATTGTGGAGTATTCATAAAATGCAAATATGGCTTTATATACATGTGTTCTATGTAGCTGTTTAGAAAGACGGCATCCTATGGATATAAATATGCGTCTCTAATTGGACAAATCCCTGTGTACGCATAACATTAATTAGGAAGATTGTGTTTATTGTAAAGATTATGAGCTTATTTGTTGTAACAGGTGACTCACTGACAAGACACATGAGGTGAACAAACCACTGTGGTCTTGGACTCATAGTGGGAGGAAACCAGTTTAATGTGTGGCGACTTGAACACAATGCATTTCAAATGTGAAAATGGGGCAAACAGATATGTAGATTTTTCAAAAAATCTGTGGAATGGTTTGTTGGTTTGAACCTTGCCAAGCCATGCTAAATCCAGTCTTTAAAGCCACGCAGCGAGCTATAAAAGGTAGGAGCCGGCTGATAGGCTGGTGAGATCTATTGTTGTTGGGCCATCTGACAGTCTAACTCGTGAGGAAGGGGGAAACAGAGGAACAAGCCAGTGGGGTGCCTTATGAATTTAGACTAAGTTGAGATTCAACATTTGGCCAAACACACTCTCTCCTGTGAACTGTCAACAAATGCAAACCAAACCCACAAAGAACCGTACTGGTGAAAAAGCATTTTGCCAGTGCCTCTTTGTAATTTGTCATGTGGTTTTACATGGGGGCCACTTTGACAACACATGCCAGAAACGCTTATCTGGAGTTAATGAAAGTACCAATGTGCAGAGAAATAAATAATACTAACGTCGCTATAAATCCGGGTTTAGCATAAATGTCACCACACAGCTTTGAGCTGCACTAATCTACATTTTTTTTTAATTCACAGTGGAATATATGCAAGTGTAACATGTAAAGGATGTCTTGTAGTGATGGAGTCAGACCAAATAATCACCAGATTCTGCAATTTCACATCAGTTCCTCAGAGCTTTTTACCATCTTTTAGCTTTGTTTTGTCCTATGGCCATTTTCAGTAGCAGCAACTTGATTTCAGCAAAAAACTTTAATATGAACAAGCCCGTCTCAAATCAGTAAAAATGGAAAAGTCTGTGACATGCTTAAGAACACAGCAGGCTAAAGTATGAAATTTAACTAACAAAATCTAAAGTAGCAAAGTTACTAGGCATACATTTATTTTGTGGCCAGACACTTGACTCAAGCTGATGTTAGTTGCCATTAATAAGAATTTATTTGCTAATAATTTAGCCTTTGCTAGTTAATCAGCTTCTTTTGAAGTTCTTCAGCTCCTCATTTGCCAAAAAAAAAAAAAAAAAATCAGTACAGCCAAATAAAGCTTGTAAAAAATAACTTAAACTCATTGGATGTCATTTAATGTTTAACAGCATTAACTTTTTCCATAGACTGACTTCAGGTCATGAAATTGAGAAACTGCCGTAGCCCTAACAGTTCATGGTGGTTGCTGTTTAAAGGTGCTGAGACATCTATCTGAACACTTTGGGTCTCTCTCTCTCTGTCCTGCTACCTTCAGCCATGTTTGCACAGAGGCTTTACAAGAAGCCATCTCTCACCCTGGCAACTTTGTGTGACCTTGTGTGGCTGAATAAGACTGTAAAATTGATTCAGCTCCTGTAATAAAAGAGCATACACATTATCAGCATTCTAATTATAATTAATACAGGCAGCAGTGGCGGACCCATTATTTATGATGGTAAGCAAATACAATAATAATCTGCTCCATATTTTTATTGATATGTTGATGAATGACTCTCTTTCACACAAAACACCTATGGAATGTCTCAGTGGTCGATCATACAAGTGCTGATTATTTCATTGCCTGTTTCCTTCACCCCAACTCCCCTCCTGCACCGCCTTTCCGTCAACCTCTCCTCTTGAGTCTTTCATTACTCCTTTGTTTGTATCACCTTAAGTCCCGGACTCCAAACCTCATTACTGAGAGCTGGATCAGGTGATAGAGTCAACGAACCTCAGGAGGTGAATTACTGTCAGAAATAAACAGTCCAACAGCAACATCACACAAATGTCCACCTGTCCTGCAAAGAGCTACGCAGAACATTGTCTGCGAAGAAGAGTCGAAAGTGAAGCAGCCAAAGACATTTCAACATGCCCAATGTTAAAATTTGGTTTTAGACTCTGAATTCAACACTAGAAAAGGCCAAACCACAGTCAGTTTTTGGCAAATTTTAAATGGTTTTTTCAAAAGTAACTTTTAGAGCCATTTTGTGAACAGACCAGTGTTGTGAAACTTCCTGAATAATATAAGTGCATAAAATTGCAATTATTTCTGTTCTTTTCATTTGATTGTCTGCTTGATTTATCTCAGATTCTGAATCTGTGTTAAAATCCTCTTCCAGTGGTCTGAAAAGAAAAAAATAGCTTTAATGTGAAGTTAAAATCATTCCTTTTTTAAATGGATTGTATATGAGATACAAATGTAGACTCCTGGTAGAAAATGAGAGAATATTCTTTATTGAACAGTCTCTGCATCTTCTCTATCCAATTAATATCTGGTTTATTGAGCATAAAAGACCCTTTTGCCTCACAGTCAAAGTATGTAAAATAAAAAGACAGCAACCTTCATATCTAGGTTATCCTTTATAATTAGGTGTCTATGTAGCTTATGCCATTTCCCCAGTTTGATAATTGTAGTCCATCCCTCCTAATTTTGCACAGAGTCAGAAAAAAATTCTTATTTGTGCCTATCTTCCTTATTAATTCTCCTCACAAATCCTTGATTATTTTCCAATCCTTTCCTCTGATATCTCTGGCTCTGTTTGTCTGTTTCACTCACTCCTCCACTGAGCAGTCTGCCTTCCTTCTCAATCGCCTGTTTTGTTTCCCGTTTTAATGAACAGTTGGATTCTTTTATTTCTCTACAAGTGCTGGATTTGCCTTATCACCCCCCGTCCCTTTGAGGGTTGCCAATTGGTTTTATCCATGGATGTATCATTTCTTAGGCTTCCTCTTTTTTTCTCCACAAAGAGAAAGAACCACTCCGTCAACAAGCCTCTCCGGAGCCAGAGATTAAAAACCTCAACATCACCTACCTTCCAGCGCTACTCCCAACTGGTTTGTGTAAAACTCAATTAAACTTGTCCCCACTGAATTTCACATTACAGTACATTAAAAGGAAATTCTTCAAGCGTGATGACAAAGCTCAAACCTAGCTTCAGAGCCGCTATTTAGGAGCTTTCCTAAACGTTGTAGTCTTCAGGGTTTTAGCCTCATGTCGATGCAAAAGGCGCTAAACACAAAGACAAAGAAAAGGTTTCTTTTGAGTCGAGAGAAAAACAAACTTTATGATTTATTTATTTGCAGACACGCTGAAAGTCAGGGCACATGCTTGATACGCTGTATACAAACATCAAGGTCTCAGTCTATCAATTAGCTCTCAACAAAAGGTAAAATGTTGCTTTCTGAAGATTAAACGCAGAATGATTGGGGCATAATGATAGTTGTCAACTGCATGACATTAGTTAGTTTTCTAAGATACAGATGTTAATCTTTGGAGGCTTAGAGATTTTTGATCTCAATTTCAGAGCCTCGGTGAGTCGATAACAAATTATTCCACCGCCTTCATACAATCTGTCTGAGTGAAAAGGGAGTGTTCAGTCAAGCATTGCGCTGATGTAAAGAAACATCGCAGGTCAATGTGTATGTTAACTTCCTTCGCATGTAATAATGTGCTTTCAAGCAAATGATAGGAAACGTGTGATTCAGGCGGGACAGGGGGCACCCTTAAGATGTCGTCTCTTCATGAAGAGTGTCTACTCTTTTGTAGTTTGTGTTTTCCTATTGAGTGGGAGAGAACAAGCGCTGCAAAAAAAGGTGGAGGGTTTCCTACAAAGCAGAATAGGAAGGAGAGAGTGAGGCTTGGCTTTGCTTCAGCCAGGTCGGCTTTACAAGAGGAGAATCTGCAGATACACTCCTCTTCCCCTCCCCTTCACTCGTTCTCTTGTTCTCTCCTGTATAGCCATCCCTCCACACAGCCCAAGAATTTAAGAGCAGCTTTGAACCCTCTCAGTGTTCTTCGACATTGTAAAATGTGTGCACGCTCGCCTTCCCGTCAGCCACCCAAAGGTGTTTTTTTGTGCTGAGATTAGTGGATGAGGTGCAGTCTGTGTTTTGGGCCAAACATGCCCATCCTTTGACATGAGGGCGGACTCCGACTCTGACTGGGCTACAGACCAAGATCACTCCCTCTTGTCTCCTCTGCTTCCTCCTCAATCCTCTCCAACACATGACATGTGTCACTGCCACAGATCTGCACTGGAAGATACGACCAGTTGAAGGTCAGGGCAAATCCCCAAAGCAGGGAAGAGAGGGGATTTTTTTTTTTTTTTTATGCACTGATGGACTATTTAAAAACTTCATTTTTCTTAAATGCTTAGCATATTTCATGGTGCTAAAATATGAGCACTATAATGTGAAATCTCCATTAGCCAAAGATGGGTGCTGCAGTAATGCAATGGATATGTCAATTTTCTTGTTCTGGAGAAAAAAAAAAGAATTTTTGTAGGGATTTAAAACCCATGTAATATTCATATTTTCTATTTCACAGCACAATAGCCAGTGAGGAACTAAAGTGATTATACATAGCCAGAGTCAAACTCTAGGACTGTTATCTATTAGAGTTTAATAAATCAACACAGGGAGAGCAGGGTGCACAAATACTCCCTGACCAAACTGAAGCTGTTTCCTAAGTCAAATATGTTTGATGAGATAAAAAATGGGATAATAAATATTTAAATAGAGGATTCTTTTACATGAAATTACATGGAAAGATAAATCATCACGTATCTTCATGCATCAGTTTCATGCATCTGTAGTTTGAGGTCCTCAGCAACCAAACTTCAATTAACTTTCCGATGTTCAACTATTATTTTTCAGTCCAGAAGCGTTTCTGAGGCCAGGTGAACTCACACAGGGGGGAAAAAGGGGGCACCATGTAATTATTTGGCACTTACAATGTCCTACACTTCAGATTTGTGAGGATGGGGAGCAGAAAATCTGTTTACTATGGAGCCGAATTCCTCACTCTCTCTCTCTTCTGTGTGGATGAGGCCTTTGAATAATTCATGGAGGGAGCCATAGGCATATGCAATGTAAAAGTGTTGGAGAATATCACACCAAAGATGGCATCTTCCATTATGTGCGCTGTGCCCGGCGTGCCCACAGACCTCATATAATGTAATTGGATAAAAGTCAGATGCTGCATATTGAGAAGCTACATAAGGCAGCAGTGTTCTTCAGAGTCTCTGAAATGTGCTAATTGACTCAAAAGCAGCTACAGAAAAAAAGGATTGCATGGCTTATTGTCTTCATATATTTATCTCCAACACCTCATTACTTTTTCATGCAGTTACAAGAAATAAGTGGAATAAATTTACTTACTACAACTTGTGTTCAAAAAGCATGACCTCTCCCAAACAGAACAAGTGGGGGGTGGGGTGTGTGTGTGGGGGGGTGGTGGTGACAACAAGTCTTAATTTAGAATGTCGTTATTGTGATTTGGTCCAGCAAAGATGTTTTTGTTGTCATTTTACTTCTGTTGACAACTTGTCTCATCGGGATGTTGCTGACTGAAAATCTGTGACATGTGTTTTACATATCAAAACTGCCAAGCCTTTTATTTAAAGAGACTTCATCTTCACTGACAACATTTTTATTGACAGGTAAAGCCCTGGAGATTAGACATGGTGGTCTAATTAGTCTCTTTCCCCACAGTCGTATTTACACACCCAAAAGCCCCTGAAAGAAAAGTGATCAAGACAAGTATTCAGATCCCTCACTTAAATGAAAGAGCCAAAGCTAAACTGGAAAAATACTCCATTATTAAATAAAGTGTATGGCTATGCTCAGTAGAATGAAGATGTGAATGTCTATTTAATGATATCCTATTCAATAATGATTTGTTCATTATAGATTCGCTGGGTATTTTCTTAATCAGTAAATAAATGAAATTGTAATTACCTGGAGTTCAAAGTTACACTATCAATCGTCTTGCTTTGTCTGACTAATAATTGAGTCCGAAATAATTCAGTTCAAGTGTTTAAATAATTAAAAAAAAACTGCAAATCATCACATCTGAGAAGAGAAACCCCATAACAAATGTGGTATTTTTGCATGTAAAAGGCCAACTTTGGTCAAAGAAGTTGCTGATTAATGCTTTTATTAAATCACTATTAGGCTAATTCATCAATATACTGATTGTATAAACTCAAAAATCTATATTTTATAAATTTTATGTCAGGTGGTTCTTTTTTTTTTTTTAAAGATTCATCATATTTTAAGTATTGTTTTCATATGTTTTCTATGTAAAATCTTAATTTGTAAAATAACTAATAACTAAAGATTAATATATCATACATGGGAAATGCTGAAGTAATGTACCTTGAAATTTAAATTTGAGTATGGTGCTTGAGTAAATGTACTTAGTTACATTCCTCCACTGAAGCCAGCACCTTAAAGAAGACCAGGGGATGATGATGGATGTGGTGGCCGTCTAACTGTAGAGAGGAGTCGGTGGGTAAGCTTGCTTAATTCCTGACATGAAATATTACCTGCAGCACTCGACAGAGCGGACCTGCTTGGATGGTGGGAGAGATAGCATCCATCCTTTCAGTATAAGAAACAAACAAACAAACAAAAGCTCCAAGACCCCTGACCCGACAAAGGAAGTACAACTGATAAGTTCGTACCAATTTCTCCCTCCTCTCCCGCTTCTCTCTCTTTTCTTTGAATAGCATTTTTCTGCCTTTGGCCCCAGTTTCACCTTGCTATGCCTGTGCCCTTCTATTAAAGGTGGTAATGGCTGCCAACTTCCCCCAGGCCTTCTTTTTAATATTTGTCACTCATGAAAGAAAGAGGGGGGAATAGGGAGATGATAAATCTTACTTTTGCCAGCTAAGGGCTTCTATCTCCCAAACAGAATAAAATCCAGTCCAAAACACTGCTGTGCGCATTAGGAAGCTGTGGGTTTAAGCCTTGTCCGCAATGATCAAACCAGGATTTATGAAGCATCATAACTCCCGACAACATCCAGCGGCTTATTAATTTTATATATTTCTGTCCATTCCCTGATATTCCCAGCCTTGACAGTCACTCAAGATAAGCCAAAAGCGTTCTGACAGGATGGAGTGTGTGTATATTTTTCACTGTTCTGACGCTCACCTCCAGTTGAATAGGTTTCGTAGAAACCTTGAGACTGCTGTGGTGTGATTTGTCTCTGGTTTTTGTCTCCACTTGCAACCTTCCCATTTGTAAGGGCCCTTAAATCAGCCTTGTACTCTGCTGAGCCATGAGAATGGGCCAGAGAGAGACACGAGGGGAGGGAGAGAGGAGGGTCTGTGTTTATGTTTGTGTGCATGTGCTGTATGTCTCAATGTATGGTCATGCACAAAGAGGCAGAGACAGAAGGAGGGAGGGGAGAGAAGGAGGTGATTGGCTCCACCAGAGTATCACACATGTGGTTGAATTTTAATCAAAACACTCACTAATCACCATTTACAGGCCGTCTATATAAAGGCCTGTTCTCCGATATGAGAGGGCAACATGCTGATAGGGTTTAATTTAACTAGAGTCTAGGTCGGAGGCTTGATTTAATGTGGCCCACAGGAAAACTGAGCAGGAAGGAGAGGGGAGAGAAATGGTAGTTCTTTATGCAATGATCACATAAGTTCACATCAATAAAGCCCTAACCCATTACCAGAAACACTACATGAAAGAGGAGGGGCCCTCTGTGAGCACAGACTGCTCCTCAGCACAACGACAGAACCGACTCTAACTCTCCTGACGGCTGCTTCACTTTTCCTGACAAGCTATGCAGACGCAGTAAAGGATCCTGACAGGCTGTTTCAAGATAACTCTGTTAACCTTCTGAACCCTGATTTCCTTTTAATTTTCTCCTAAAGTAGCTTAAATTTGAGCAGGCAAATTTCCAAAATGCATTACTGCAAACAGTATGCATTCTGTATCTGCTTGTTTCAGAGCCTTTGGAAATTACACGATGCACATATTGAGTCAAAATATAAAGATTAAACATTGAGGTTTGATGTTTGTACTCAACAATGGTGTTAGTCCTGCCTCAAACATATGTATCTTATAGGAAACTGTTTAAAATTAAGTGTTTAATAAGGCATACTCTGCTATTACTTTATACTGTAAAGACAGGAATGATGCAGGGCAATGTCAGCAGGCACCATCATCACTGCTGGACACTTTTATATTTTACCTTTTAGGGTTGATTTAGCAGTGACATGATGACAAAATGAGCAAATGTGTTGCTCCATAAGGAATATTGGTTTGTGAACAGTGTTATTTACAAGGTGATTTAAGGACAGAGTTGAGCATCCAAAGCCTCAAATTTGGTAGTTAAAACTAAAAAAAGAAGAGAAGGTGTTTTAACCCTCACTACATTGAAGAACCTTGCACTTACTCAACTCGAACTTTAACTAACAAAGGTCTGTGGCTGGACTCAGACCACTGAAGTTGCTGTTCATGCTCAAACATTAGGGCACCCAGGAGGTTAACTGCTTTGCTTAAGGGAACACTGAGAGTAGCAGAGAGACCTAATCAAACAGCAATGCTCTTTCATTTTCATTTCATTTTTAATTATGTCTGATGTTTCTTTTTACAAAACAAACTGTAATGTGAGGCCAAAGCTCCTCTTAAGTGTATTCTAAGGCCCTGAGGCTCTGATGCAAATCTGATTCTGTACCCTGTGCATCTCCCTCCATCTTCACTTCTTTTCCAGCTGCTTGCTCGACGGCTCCAACCCCAACCAAGCTAACTAGCCACAGTGGCTATCACACCCAGCAGTGTCTGACTAAGACCCTAGCATGCACTAGCCAGCTACAGCCACAGTGACTGAAGCACACAGCGGTGAGGAGGCAGTCAGGATGTAATCTCCAGGAGCTGTTGATACAGGGAAACACACAGGGTTTGGGTCAAAGGGATTAAAATGGTGGAGGTGCTGGTTGTAAGAAGGAGAGGGGCTGTGAAATAGTGGCGGGAGCAGCGGGTGAGCCACCCCAGAAGAGAGAGGAGTGGGGAGATTACAGGGAAAATGGCGTGAGGGGGATTCCTCCAAGGAGAGGGGAAGAAGTGACTCCAAATGGCATCGGAACATAGCATTAGTAGCTACTATTCAACAGTATGCAGGCTTAGCAAGCTCAGGGCATCAGGACAGGTGGCCATGTTTTCTGTGCTGGTCAGGTAATGCTCCAATTCTATATGTGACATGAAACATGGATACGGGCTGGATGTGGACTTGGAAAATGAGCGCTGAAATTTTCACTTGCCCACTTGAAGACTTTGTGTGTGCTGCTCGTTCGCTTCTCTGTGACTGTCTAAATATTGTCAAAACCAGAGAAAAAAATGGAAACTTTTAAACAAAGGAGGCCAACACTGCTGGGTAATATCGAGCAAGGATGTCTGTCTGAGGTTTTAACTGAGCCCTTCATGCCTATGCAAACCTCACATGGTTTGGATAGAGTTCCATCAACAAAACATGTCAATCACCTCTCCGTGAAAAAAGGGGCGAGATATGAGACTGAAACCTATCTCGCACAGACCCAAATACTGTACTCATGGCTTCCATTTCACAGTCTGTGGGAGAGCGAGGTTCAAAAATCTTACATCAGTTTTTTTTTTTTTTTTTTCAGTCCAGCTATCCAAGGGCTCAGATTCCAGTTACATTTCACATTGAATAGACTTGTGTTTCCAGCAGTCTAGCCCTCTTCTAGTATGCTGGCTAGTGGAGCGATGACAGATTGGTTTCCACTCACTGCACGGGGGAGCACAATGGAGTGGCTTTGACAGAGTTAAGAGAAACAGTGCATCAGTGCCCCCCCCATCTCTCTCTTTCGGTACGCACACACACACACACACACACACTCCTCTCCCACTCTCTCTCTCTTTCCTTTTCCCTCTCTTTCTCTCTCTCTCTCTCTTCCCTGGGGCTTTGAGAATGGATGGCCCTGTCTGACCTGGACGACACTGATGTCTAGTCCTCCACACTACTGTACCTACAGCACGCCTGTCTGCTCGCCCACCGCTCCATCCACTCTCCCTCTCTTTCTCTCATACACACACAGTAAGCACACACACAAGGACCAGCAGCACCCATCTCTGTCACCCTGTGTCGACAGGCAGAGGTCAGCAGAGCTCAGGCACTAAAGCAACCTAGGGGAGGTAGGGCGCAGCTCATGAGCAGCCAATATCACTGCCAGAGTGAAGAAAGACGCAACCTTAAACTGTTAAGACAATGCTGTCACTTAACTGTAACTGCAACCTTTCATAGTTAAAATCAGAACAAGAAGTCCTCATACTAAAGTGATGAAACAGGTTGCCAATCAATACGTTCTAAGAGACCCCAAATTCATTTTCTTTACCATTTGACTTTATTAAATTTAGATAAGTTCCCTGATCTGCCAGTTTGGGCCAAAATAGGCACTGTGTTCCTCATGCCCAGACATTGAGAAGGCCAAAAATTTTAAAAACATGAAACATAGTCTGAATGGTTTGCAGAAATGCACAATAGCAGCTTTTTGATCTGTTACTGACTTGCAGCAGGGGATCCCCAACACATATTCATACCTAAACAGCAAAAAACTGGTTTCCCCTGGCAAAATGGTTACAAAAATTATTGATATGTGTTTTTTTTTTAATAAATCACCTACAGTTAAAGTTTGGTACATTTATTAGTATCCTTTATGTTAGTAGGAGAAAGGATGGGAACCTCTGTATTTAGGTTTAGCATAAAAACCTCACACTTCCTGGCCTTGAGAACAGTCTCTTTCTTAACAAGAATCCCTAAGTACTTTGACATTAACAACTGGCATCTTGACCCAGACTTGACTGCCAAAATCCAAAAGTGATTTCATAATTTCTAAAAGTATTTCCATATGATTCAAACACAAGATGATACAGATGATGTTTTAGCCACATTTCTAGCAGGATTATTTACAAGTTTGACATCTATCACATGTCCATATTGTTGCAACTCAACCACAGTTGGAGCTTATTGTTGAACCCTCCTCATGCATTCCTGTCATTACCCCTGGCATTTGACTTTAAGAGGGGTAGAAAAGCAAAGATCCCTCGACCAGATAGCATTATAAAGCAACCCACAGATAAGATACTAATGCTAAAGGTGCCTTGCAGTTGTGTTCCTCTGTGCGTTGCGATGAGAAAAGAAAAACTGTGATATCACACTGATACGGGGCTCTAAAGACTATGAGGCTATGTGTTTTTTTTTCCCATGCAGGTGGATGCACAATCAATAAAATGGATTAGCTGCAAAGGTATGTATAAAGGTTATCACCAAGTTCTCCTGCTTGAACACAGTGTCGACCCCACAAAACAATTTCGTAATGTGTCGAGCTATTTCTTCAGAGAAAATCTGATTATGTTTTGCCCAAGCTAAAAATTGATTTGCAGGGGTATACATTATCAGAGGAAAAATGTGTCCTGCTCCACCAGCAAATACAAGGCTTGAATGGAATTGTTCTAAGTCTTTTCTCCGAGCTCCTGGTATCATCGCAACAGTCAGTGTCGTCTGTTTTTCTTTCAAGGCTGCAACAGTGTTTTTTCTTCTACTGTCATGTACTTTTTTCCTTCACTGTGAGCTTTTTTTTTTTTGTTCATAGTATGATCATCTCCTCTCTCCCTCATTGCACCAGAGTTTCACCTCGACTCAGTTTCACTTGTTTAGTTCCACTCGCTGCAGTCCTGTGTCAACCCTCAGAGAGACTTTAACCGTGTGGTTTTCCATCACGCTGACTGACGATCTAAACACCCCTCCACCCCAGTGATTCCTCTATCTCTCTCCCTCCATCTCTCTCTCTGACACACACACACACCCACACACACACACACCCACACACACACACACTATGACCCCCCTCAAGCCTGATAAAAAGGCATACCCCCCTCCAAAAAAAAGGCTATGTGGATGTGCAGAAAGGCCCCTCTCACCAGCTCTCAGCTTTTGTCTCTGATTATCCCTGCACACACACGCACACACATATTCACCCCTCCACGACCCCCCTACATCCTCGCCCGCACACACTCTTCTTCTAGACTTGCTCCAGGATCTTTAGAGTGTGTATGTGTATGTGTATGTGTGTGTGTGTGTGGGGTGGGGGGGTTGACTCTGACCAATGGCATCCAGCAGCAGGGCTTTATCCTGAAGCACACTGACAATGCTTTTCACACCTACTTACCACAGCAGCAGAGATGGGGGCGGTGGGCTGCATCATACCCTGGCCTAAAAGCAGGCTAAGGGCTTTTAGAAGACACACACAGAATGGACTCTTTAATTACTGACTCAAGATCCTGCAGTAGATTAAAAGAACCTCGCGGAAGCTTATTTTCATATCCGCAGAAATTTTCAATGAATATAAAAACGGTCATTGATTATGCCGTTAAGGGAGGGAAGTTAAGAAGGGAAATATAAAGTACATATAATCACATTAACTTGCAGTGATTAATGTAATAAAATGTGATCTTTTTTTTCCCATCTGCACTGAACATATTCAGCACTGGGGAGACATGCTCTAAATACTAAAAAGCAGTTCCTCAAAAGCCACTTAACTACTTCTGTGTTCAAAGACATCTGCCAAGGCAATGTAGATAACTCATAGAACTCCTTCTACAGTCAAGCAAGAAAGTGCATCTGTATGGATGAAAATGTGAGAAAAGATCAAAAACAATGACTCATGTCTGCTTCTGATGGCTGTGCATTTGCAGTATTTCCAGCACAAATGATTTTATGTGTGTCTCCACTTCCAGACACACAATCAGCCTTCCTGCATGATCAATACTGAAGCATTTCTCACCATTGATTATACAATTATAGCGAAGTTAAATCTGTGTCACACTCATGTAGTAGCATTAACCAATACAGCCTGCAGTGGAGACTAAGAGGAGGGAAGAGCTTTCCTCTTCACTCTATTTTTTTTTTCTTTTTTTTTAAAAACCGTGGTGCTTAAAGTGAGCTCAGTGTAGTCCAGGTACTTCACTCAGATGATTATAATGCCACGAGGGTGCAATACATCACTCTTATTAGCCACACTGGAGCACAATGGTATCATAATTAATGGTCGCAGCAGGATTGAACGCTGCCCTGACATGGAAAAGTGGGCCTGCTTAAGCTCTACAAGGCATTTAAATATGCAGAGTGAATGGCACAGCCCAAACCCTCCTGCTCTAAGGACAGCCCACGCTCATTAGCCTGACACCTTCCATGGCATTGATACAAGGACGACCAGCTATACTCACACACATACACACAACACAATCACAAGCACATACTTAAAAAAAAAGTGTGCAAATTGTCCACAGCCACCAAATGTAAAGTTGCATGGTGATGTATGAAAAGAGCAATCTTGTCCCTCATCAGTGCCCATCACTTCTTTTGCATTTTTCTCCCTGTATTGTTGTTTTTGTCTTAAGGCTTAGTCTAAGCTGAATGCAGATGGACATATATGTGTCAGCAGCCATTATGCAAATGTTCGGTAATGGCGTTTGGGCTGTGTGTATGTGTGTGTGAGGGAGAGTGTGTTTGCAGCGAGTGTGCGTGCTGTGGCAGAATGTGGTGTCTGGTGGCTGTGGTGGGGTGTCTAGCACAGGGAAACTGCCTGCACGGCGGGAGAACAATGCACATAAAAGACTGTCGGACGGAGCGTCTGGAGCTGACGTCTTTCACATGGCTCTGAATGGAGCAGCAGCAGCAAAGGGTGTGTGTGTGTGAGTGTGTGTGCATGTAGTTTATATGCTTGTGAGTGAGACAGAGAGAAAAAATTAAGAGAAAATAAAAAGAGGAAAATAATAAGAGGAAAATAATCAGAGTGTGTCTTCATCTCAGTCATGTGTAGTAAAATGCATGGTATTGTATGTGCATGAAACCCTGAGCTCTTAAATGCATGTGCAGGATGGTTAAGTGCTCTAAGATCACTGTATGATTGTGATGTTTCTGTCCTTCACCCCGCACACACTCTCCCCCTCCTCCTCCTTCTTTCCTCTCCATAAAGCCAGCTTTACAACTTCTCCTCAATTGCTAATGTGCAAGCTTCAGCTACAAGACACGCTACTCAACAGCTGCCAAATGCCTAAACCAGCCACTCCTCTCCACCCGGCTCACTCCAGCCTGACCGTACCAAGTTATCGCGTGGCTCAGTGCAATCAATTATTGTTGCAGTGGAATCATTAATAATTTCCTAATGAAAATGATTCTGTTGATCTGTTGTCTTTTAATTAAACATAATTAGTCGGCTGCTCGGAGCTGTGGTGGGGACTCCTTTAGGGTACAATTTTGTTTTAATACACTGATAATGAAATTTTTACATTGTGTCAGTTGTTTAGTTATTATTCAGTCACACTATTTCGCTATGTTCCCAGATAACAGATAATAACCCTCGCACCTCCTATTCGCCGCAGTCATTTTAAAAGAGGAGGGTTGAAATGAACAATTACATTTTGAACTGTAAGAGTGCTCTCCTCACAACGTTCAATGCTGCATGCAGCCACACAGCAGTGCAGGGAACAGTGCAGTTTAATGCTTTTACTTCTGGTGGACAAAAACTGAAAATGTCTCTGGCAGGACAGCACATTGCAAGGCTGGTTTTATTTAAAATAAAAAAAAAGAGTCAAATAGATACTACATCTGTCCAAGCAGGTCATGTTAGTTCATCACATGCCGCAGAGGTCTACAGCTCTGGAGCAGCGGAAAAGAGCAAATGAAAGCATAAAAAAGGATCTGATTGTGAGGACTTAGAGAATATGAAATAATACAAAGACACAGCCAGTTGGCTAATTCGGCACTGTCCTGGCTTATGTAAAACGGCCTAGTTACATTGGTCAATTTCTGCACGAACAATGGGCTAAGTTGCTCCGGAGACTTATTGGACATGCTGTATCTGAATGTGGTCTGGCTTAAGAGGCTTACAGTTGAAAAGTTTAGGTGACCTCTGAATAATACCACATAATGTGGTCGCACTGAGTGTGTATAGTTTCAATGGGATCAGATATCAGGTAACAATGGCGTAAGCACAATGACGGCTCGCACTCCGAATGAATGAAGTCATAAATTGTACTTTAGACCTAAAAATGAAACTTGTCTTTAGGGCGTACGCTCAGCTGTGTCAGATTTCAGTGAATGTCCACTGTGGAGAGGTTTTATTTTAAGGGCACTGTAAAATGTGGCAGGGGTGTAAAATTTCCTCCGTAAATAAAATAAAAGAAGCAAAATATAGAAAGTGTTAAAAATCAAATTTTACTTAAGAGCCACTGCATTTTAAGTATCATGTTTATTTATTACAATGAACAGAGGCATTTTATTTTTTGGTATCACTTTCTCCACCTTTCTATTGCTGTAAATACTTAATTAATCCAATAGGCCCCATCATGAATTTCTTTTCTCTGTCAAATCTATCCTACTTTCAGATGTATTGTTTATCAATCTGTTGTTTATCTGTACAGAAAATTCTCCACTGGTTTTTCTCTCTCTCTCTCAGGGTCCCCGTCTGTCACTCTCTCTCTCTCTCTCTCTCTCTCTCTCGCCCTCTGTCTCTATTTCTCTCTCTCTCCTCATTCTCCAGTGTTACTGTAAAATATAATTACTCTGCAGACTTGCTGCCTGTTTCTATAACTTCAGCGGTTCAAAGAAACTGTCGGAGTGTGGAGGAGAGCATTGTGGGAGTTCCAGGTGGATTTCTCGATAATGAGTTAGCGCGGTAGTAGACTTGAGAGTTTTAGTAATGGCTGGCTGCTAAGTCTCTTCCTTGGAGTTTAATGTAAAACAAACAGGGCCTTGCTGACAGCCTGGGTAAAAACAGATATTGCACTTTTCCACTTCCACTTCAGGGCTCTTCCTGTAACTCATTTGAAGAACGGGAATTTAAAGAAGAATTTATATTCATGAAATGGCTCTGTGAATCCTAATTTCCGACATTCAAATGCCTCAAACGCCACTCATGGTCTTTGACTTCTAATTTCTATAAATGGATAAAATGCTTCTGTCTTTCTGTTCATCTGGATAAAATGTTCCAGACAGGAAAACAGAGCACAAATCAAGAGGGAAGACATCGTTTTGCTGGCAACAGGAACTGTAGGATCCCAAAAATAGTCAAAAAAAAAAATCTATATTTGCACTATATGGTTAGCTTGTCTTGGTGCTGATGACCAGGGGCACCCTGTGGGCGACCTGACTACACCATCCCGCTGCTTGTTACACTCTTCGGTGCATGTATAATACATAACACAGTGCTGGAGTACAACTCTCAGTGGAATCATTTTGCCCTGTCCTCTCTCCTTCTCCACACATTTCCCCGACTTTCTGAATGACAAGCTTCGGGGACAGAGGATGAGCAGTTGTACAAAATGTAATGCAGAAATCATAGGACAGAACACCCAACAGTAAGCTACAGCCACTCAAACCAATCACCAGTCCTTACTTAGAGATACTCCCCCATAGATTTACACTGGCAAGCATCCAAAGTGAACTGCTACTATCTTTGCAGGCAGCCATAAAGAAAGCCGAGACCACTGAAACGTGAGCCAAAACATATTTTGCAAGCATACTGTGTATTGAGATATTCACTGTTTTCCATAAGTAACGCATCTGTGGGAGCAATGAAGCAGCCTACAGAGGAGAAATAGCACAGGGGTGAAGATATAAACAATCTGGGCCTCAGCTTTTCGAGGTGGGAAGAAAGTTCCCATTGGAGCCTTTTCCCTTTAGTCGATCCTGGCGAGTGTCGACTCGATAAACACTAATCCAGCCTTGCTTCAAAAACCGATGCGAAGAGGCTGGATTGAAAATTGAATTTGACAAAGATTTGATATTTTCGGCACGCTGACATTCAATTTCAATGTCACCTCCAGAGGGTGCCCACACATGTAGATGGAATATTTAAAAGAAGGCGATGGAAGAAGAATGAGCGGCATAAATCGAGTCACAGTCTAGACGCGAGAGTCCAACGGCTGAACGGCATCAAACACTTTCACCACTTTCTGAACTTACTCCCAGTCCACTTAAAAAAAAAAAAAAAAGTCGCCAGGAGCAAAATGTGGAACAATTTTGGACAGAGAGCCGAGAAAAACGGACACCCAACCAATTTATCCAAAGCTTTGTGGCAAAGTTGCTACAAAGCTGTTTGAGTCAAGTATGGAATTACACAACCTGAATTTTTTGTACCTTGTGGTATCATGTTAGTATCCAATTTCTGATATATATTATAGAAATCGCTTCAAAGTAAAAAGTTCTCATGATTTGGCATTATTATTGAGTGAAATTAACAGTTAATCCAAAAAAACCCCCCAAAATATATAATATTTCCATGATCGAACATGGTAAAACTTTGAAAAAATGAGCAGAGCCAAATCATAGCTGTGCTCTTTGTTTATCTCAAACACAGCAACTATGAGGTGACAAGAGATATCTAACATCTACTCTTAAAGGATTTAAATTAATTCTTTTTATTCAGCTCTTTCTCTTTTATCATTTATCATCAGTTGGCAAGCTTATGAAGAATCTCGTGGAGGATTTACTGTAATGAACTTATACAACACAACACAGAACAACTCTCACATGGGGACGTCTGGAGATGTTATTGTGTTTAATTTAATAAGGTCAAACTGGAAGTGACAAACAATGGAGCTGCCAGTGATACCCAGCTGAGGTGATGATGCGGCGCACGCTGCATGTGATGCTATCTCGAGGATGCGAGTATGTGAGTATGAAGAGTGGCAGAGGAAATTCTCCAGACTTAACAAAAAAAGTGAGAAATCCTGTTATTGCCCTCTTTTTTTGTTTCGTACAGTCGGTCTCTGAGCAAAAAGATTAGAAGATTTTAAAGAAGTGCATAATCTTCTTTAACAGCTTATCAAAACTTTAATGATTTGATGATAAAGAGCACAAAGTTAAGTAGCCGGTTAAGAGGATAACTCCCCAGTGCAGTCTAGTGATTAGTAGATGAGAATTGGGAGACTGAAAATCCGGGTTGCAAATCCCACTCCTGCCACTTATTCACTTTGAGGGAGAAGAAGCTCCATTTCAGCTTTGGGGGTATTGTCACGGGGTAATCATTTTTGAAAAGTGATAAATGGAGCCCCTTTCCTTCACCCTTTGGAATCCCAAACACATCTTTATTTACGTATTTATTTTGCTGTGTCTCTCTGGTTAACACCCGTAAAGACGCAATTATAGCTGCAGAAGCCTCTTGCTTTCATGAGAAGTGACGCCACAGACTGTAGTGTCAGGCCTGTATACAGTTTAAGCATCTTCTCACACAATCTGCGACCTGCCAGGCTCTTCATAGATCCATGCTGGGCCGTTTTTTAATGAGGGTTTGCTGGACACAATGCAGCAGATTGAGGAGTTTATCTTTATGACAGTGCGTCATTTGGGTTTTTGTTGCTTTTAGGGTCCAAACAGAATAAGCAACATGGATTTTCTGACAGATGTGTTGTGTTTCTTTTTTACATATTAACATAAATCCATTTCTGCAGAGGCTTGTATGAATATGTTTGATTTATTAAAGATATACAGCTGAAGCTTTGGTGAAATAGTGAGAGAACAAATGAACCAAAATGGCAAACCTATCTTCACTTGAGCTTTGCTCGCTATCTGCACTGAGATAGGGATTCACTTTGTATAAAGAGAAAAAAAGAGGGCATTAATTACCTTGTGAAATCTAAAGACCATTAACTTTGTGTGTCAAGTGATGTTTCTCAGTTCCTAATCAGAGTTTTAGTGATATAAATTACTCTTTGGAGTAAAACAGATATGGTGTTGGAGTGTGTGTGTGTGTATGTGTAAGTGTGTGTGTGTGTGTGCATGTAGTTATTTTGTGTGCCCTTGTAGCTGCATGCATGCAATTATTTGTGTTTGCTTGTGACTTTGAGAAGCAAGGAGAGCAAGAAAGAGAGAAGAAAAAGTAAAAGAAAAGACAGAGAGACAAACGGAGAGGGAGACAGGCATGAGTGGAGTGGATGGAGGATTGTCAGTGTCTTTGCGGCGGTGCTGTGGCGTGGTGTGTTGCGTTGGGGGAGAGATAACAGGATGCCGGCGCTGCTTGCTTACCTTTGCTGTACACCACACAGTTGTTTTTGTTGTCTTCTGCTCCCTGCCAAGTCACATCCAGCAGCCACCTGGGGCCGGCGCTCAGCACCACCGGGACCGTGCTCTTCGTCTTCTGGACGGAGACAGATAACAAACACTAATCATTTGCTTATTTTGGTGATTAAAGAAACATTAATAACCGCTGAGTTACGCTCTTCTGCTGCTCTGAATGGCCATAAACAGACAATTTAAGAAACTATACAGCATGCAACTTGAGTCCACCCCAATACTTTTTTTTTTTTTTGAGAATCAGGGCAGGTTTTTGTGTATGTGTGCATGTGTGCATGTATGTGTGCGCGTGTGTGCATGTATGTGTGCGCGTGTGGTGGCCTGCAGACAAAGACTGTACGGTGGTTTGAGTGGTGAAAATGGAAGTAAGAGCCTGCATTGTATCGAACAGGAGGAATGATCATCCAGGATTGAACCCAATGATTCAGCATCAGATCTCTTAGATTAGAAAAACATCTGAGGTGTCTGTGAATGTTGGAAAAAAAATGGAAAGAAAGAAAGATAGAAAAAAAGGGGGGGAAAGAAAGAATGAGCTGGTGACTTTCAGAGAGAAGGAAGCGAGTGTTCAGCGGTGAACTTTGGGCACATTGTGCCTCACTATCACCAGGATCTCACTGTTTCCTGAAACAAGCAGGGAAGAATTTAAAGAATCAGTATCCATTTCAAAGGGCGATTGAGGTTAGAGTTTTTATAATATGCCGGAAAAATTATTCTGAATGTGTAAGGTCATTTTTCTTCTTGGTCAGAGGTCAAACGTGGAGTTTATTTCTTGGAAAGAAAAAAACAAAACAGGGAGATAAAGTAAAAACATCCACCATAATAGATTCACATGGTGCAGTGTCACTACATTTGTGCCCAATGATTTCCTGGTCTGTTTTATTTTATTTCGGTGCTCTTTTTCTTTTTCTTCTTGTAAAATGGTGTGTTAGTGGTGTAAAGATGTGTGTGTGTGTGTGTGTGTGTGTGTGTGTGTGTGTTGGGGGTTGGTGGCAACATCTCAGGCAGCTGGGTACAGTAGCCTATTACTCAAAGGCAAAATGTCAGCATTTCAAGGCCATTACTTTTGAACCTCGGGGCCCTCCTTCATTAGGATGTTACAGAAATAGTTTAGCTAAGAGAAAATGGGTTGGGGTGCAATCTCGACACTTCATTTCTTTTTCCATCTGAGGCAGGCAGCGACAGGACACTGTCCATCTGCCTAATGCAACAGAAAAATACTAGTTCTCTCTCGTGCTTTTCACTTATTTCTCCCCCGCAAAAGGCAACAACCTTCAAGGATAAATGCAAATGTCACTTGAGCATGTTAAAGGTCTGAATTGGCACAGATATGCACAAGAGATGAGCACTGTGCTCCGGCAGTGCGCCTGCATGCCCCCTCCTCCTCCTTCTCCTCCTCCTCCTCCTCCTCCACCCGCCCATTTCTCTTTCCATGAACTCTATCTAGTCTGAGGCTGGAGGACAAACTGATTTTTGAGGGAGCATTATTTACAAATAGCAAATACATCTCAGAGAAACGATAGCAATCTGTTTGGATTTTGTCTGCAAATTAGGAAAACAAATACAGAAACTAAATAAAGACAGATTTCTAAATAGTTCTTATATATATACATATATCTGCACATTGGCAAACTGCACTGCCAAACTGATCAAACACAGACAGTAAATTGTGTCTGTTGATATTCTTATTCCTTCTCCTGGCATCTTCTTATCCCGTCCTGGCAGCAGATGAGACAGAGAGGACCTCCGTAATTTAAGTCATCCGCGATTTCACATTTCAAATTAGCCTCACAATAAAGTCTTCTATCTGGCTAACCTGAAAATCTCACACCCCTGTCAAAGGAGCAGAGCAGACCGGCCGATTGTTGCTAGGGACGACTATCTGAAATGGGAATCAGATTAACCCTTCCTTAGATCTCCAGACTGGAGCCATCTCTTATTCAGCAGCGTGAGGCCTCTCTGCCGTCCCTCTGAGCCTCTGGGAATTCATGATATTCCAGCTGCTCTTAATGTAGCCAACGGGGACAAAATACCACATTAACTAGACATCTTCCCACTGTTGGAAATCAGTAGAAATTTGTTAGGAATCACTGCAGGAATCACATTTGTTCCTTGCTATTTCTGTGAAAGAAACTTATTTGTATTATTGTGATTTAGTTGTTAATTCCTACTATTTTCTTTGCTTCTTTTCTGTTGGAAACAGGGGAGCCACAATATATGACAGTTTCTCAGTGCAGATTTACATAATGCATCGATCGTGACAATGGTGGCCTATGTGCTTTGTAAGCATGCTGCATGTAGCAGCCGTCACAAAGACAAAGAAATGCAGAAGAGCAAGCGCACACAACATATTTAGGATTAAGACACACTGGCCTCACTGCAGGGAGGAGCGCCTGCAAATGCAAATGAAAACATTTGTACTACCAGATCAGTTGGCCAAAGTGGCCAAGGCTTGAAAAAAATGCAGACTGACAGGCAGAAAATTTAGATTTCCCTGCAGCGAGGGAGCATTTGATGAACTGGCTTCGTAGAGACAAACTCCTCATCTCCATAATAATCACACAGCCAGAGGAAGTGACGCATGGAAGTTCTTTCCTGTCCAAAGCAGAATACTGAGGGGGAATTGGTAAAATATGCTGACCCCTGTTGGATAGTTCAATATGTCATTTGCCAAAAATCTATGTATATGCAAACTGTATATAAGTGTAATCTTCACTAATCCCCCATTCCAATTTAAAATGTTAAAAATGCAAAAAAAAAAAAAAAAAGTCTTATTATATTCCTGGTGTTAATATAATATGTTTATTGAAGGTCATTTATAGATATTTATAAAAAAAAGTTTTAAAAAACAAGTAAATGGTTTTTTTTTCTGTTTATAGAGATACAGTGTTTAATATCAGTTTACAGACTATCATCCCTGTCAGAGCCTGTAAAAGCCCCTCTGGCCTTCCTGTCTATACTAGTGTGTTATGGTTTATCCACCCTCTGCCTTCACTCCAGTGGTTTCAATACTCTCCCGCTATTTTTATTTTTTTTTCTCCTCTGGGCTCTGTTACCGTCGCTCGTGTAAGAGATACAGTGACCAAAACAGTGTAGTCAGCGAGGAAGTGATTACAAACTGATGCTCCAAATTCGCTATAAAATGAAAATCAATATTTCCACAAGTTGCTGCAACATAAAAGATAACCTTCATTGATTTTTCTAGACTTAGGCCTCTGTGATAAAATCTAATATAAATTTTCAGCCACACGGATTTGGATCAGAGCAGAGCAGGGGCTGAACGATAAGTTCCGTGCACATCTCTCAGAGTTGGATTTTTTTCCCTCCCCTTTCCCTCTTCCAAGGCAGGGCTGTACTATTTATAATTGGCCCTGTGTGAGCAAAAGCTTCTATCAGGAATCTGTTCTAATTTTTATTACTGAGAAGCTAAAGCCTGTTCCAGATAATTTGGAAATTTCAGGGGAATTGTGATAGAGCTGATGGCACAGCCGGACTGACTCCAGAAAGGAGCTAACCTGTAATAGCCTCTGTGGCTGCGCTGATTAAATGTTGCCATAGATGAAAGACCTGCCATCACCGCAATAAATTAACCAATCACACAAATCCCAAGTCGCTACTAATCCCTCCTTGATACCATGATCCTCTGATCAGCTGAAGGAGGTGAAGAAGAAAGTGGCTTGTGACACTCAGCCTTCTTCTAACTCCCTGCTTCCCTGTGTAAACAACGAGCTAATGATATCACCGCTGACCATTTCACCACTGGCTACTCTCAACCCCCTTCATGGTCAGGGCAGGTGAAATCGATACAAACCTTGGTGGGAATGATTATTTTCCTCATCGCATGTTTTTTTCCCCCCTCCGCCAAGGTCACTGACTGGCACTGTATCCGTCTTGATCCCACAGCTGCAGGATTTAGACAACTGAGAGATCAAAACCACTGCGTCTGAATATCTCAAGACATTCACTGGCTTTATACATCCCGCTTTTAACACCCACTCAATATGAAGTTGAGCCATTTTAAAACAAAAACACCAGGGAAAGTACTACAGTTGAATACAGGTATCACCATCTTTTGAATATTGTATGCTTTTTCTCCCTTTTTCCCCCAATAAAAAACTGCTTGCAGATATTGTTTTTTTCACTGGAAATACTGATAAATACATTTAAATTTCTTTCCTCTGCATTATGTGACCCTGTGTTGGCATCCTAGCAACATGTCCCAAATAAATTTAAAGTGCCATGTTCTTTTCAGGCGATACTAGCAGTGTAAATATAACAAAAAAACAAGCTTATGTATGGGTTATGTCAAGTTTATATGTTCTCTGTTTCTAACATGGGAGTAAGGATAAAGGATTTGTACCTGTTTTACCAGTCAGTTTACAGCAGACAGCACACTCACACCTTGATAACGTCCTTTGCAATTAGTTGTTCACTGCGATGAAACAAATTGCATGTGGTCAACTGGAAATTTCATTAAGGGAGATTTTGCTCTAGCCCTCGTTATCGCTCTCCGTATTAATATTTTCTTAGCCTCAAGGATGGATGGGTTGCAAGGGTCTTTTTTGTCAAATGAAACGGCCAGAGCTAACCTCACCGTCTGTGTTCTCGCACTACTATCCATGCTTGGGGAAGCAGTGTATATGCTTAGTTAGGTGCTGCATATTTTTTCCCTGCACCCTGAAATAAGATTCTCGGTCAACATAGTACATAAAGTGGGAAATGCCCTCATTTCTCAAGTCTGCTTTTGTGTCATTTTCTCCTCTTCTGAATGGCCATGGTTACATCTGCTGAAATGAAAAGATACCTACATACTGCTTTCATTCCTTTTTTTCCTCCCCCCTCTCTCCCTCTCTCTAAGGCTATAGCATCTGCTATTGGGAGACTAAATAACAGAAATATGCAGGAATTGCACACTAATTCCCTTTAGAGATAGATCTTGGCTGGTGCCCTGTCATAAATCAGAGAATTTCGATATGAAATGAGGCAAGCTGCTCTAATCATTTCTGCATTTCAAATTGGATCACTGGCTCAATCGCTTGGCTTTTAAACTGCTTGCCTAAGAGCAAATGTGAGGTGGGAGATAATTCAGCTGAAATCTCTGCCTGCTCTGTGCAGCAGTTAGTTTACTGCTTGAGTGCAAGAGAATGCTTTTTTCTTCCCTTAGCCCATCTTTCTCTTTTCAACTTTGTTAAATTGACTTTTCATTTTAAAATCGATTAAATTGAGAGAGTCACTGCTGTTCCCAGAATCTTTAAAGGGACACCCATCACTGTGCGCATGTGCCTTTATTTGGCTGCTGCTATCATGGCGGCGCTATGGGGAATAAATATTTTCTCATTTAAATCACCTTTTATCCTGCTGACTGGACTGTAAGCATCAAAGTTCATGTGCTGCATTGGCTATTACTTATTTCTCTCTATTGCAATGCTCACAGTGGTTGTATTTATACAGAGTATGGGTGGCATTGCATGATTACTGTATGTTCAGTTGTTTGTATAAGACAGAACAGAGAGTTAATAAAGCAGTAGTAATCAGCTGCTTGGCTTCTGATTAAAGACGATGCTTAATTGTTAAAAGCACATCTGGAGATTATTTTGTTTTTTATTTTTTCTATTTTATTTTTTTCATTTTTAAGCTGAATCTTCTGCTTACTAAATCAGGGAGAAGAAGAGAGAAGAATAGAGATTCAGGAGGAGGGGGTGCTCAATCTTTACTCCATTCTTGAGGACCTTCAGGCACACTGAGGTGCTCCAACTCTAAAGCCAAACAGTTTAGCGTAAGCTGTACCTGCCCTGAAGACAAGCAACCCCTTTTTCCACCCCTGCCCCCTTTTCCTTCCCTCATATTTCTTTTGCTTTTCCTTTCCATTTGTATCTTCGATACACTTTCCTTTCCTTCCACGTCTTTCTTTCCCTTTCATTTCATATTAATTCTTTTGCTATTTCCATATTTTCTGTCCCTCTCCTCTCCTTTCCTTTCCTTTCTCTCCCCCTTTCCTCCTTTAATTTCATTTCCTTCCCTCCTTCTATCTCCTTCCCTCTCTCATCTCCTCTTTCCCTTCTCCTAATATTTGTTCACCACCCACTCCACTTGCTACTGATCTGTAAAAAACTTCTACATGATTCTTCTTTACTTCTTTTTCTTCCTCAGCCCTTCAGCATCATGCAACAATGCCCCCAACTTTCTTTGTAATGGAGAATGTTTGGAGAGTGTTTAATTCAACTTCACAAGTAAATGCGTGTGTACTGCCATAACTATGTATAATGCATATGTCCTGAGAACTATTTGAAGTTGTAAACAAGAGAAAGCTGAATTTGTAATGCATATGCTCCAGGACTTAATCATGTCTTGCAGGTAGAGTGCACATATACACACGTGTACCACTTGTGTTTGGCTTTGGTCAGGGGACAGAGCAGCTCTGTCGCTTCACTACTCACTGTTTGAATTACTCGAAATATCCCATTTGAATTCAATTGGGAAGGACTTGTTTGATCTTTTGCATGTAAGTTAGGGCTGACTCCTCGAGCAGCAAAAAGCTATGTGAAGGAACATAATAGGGAACCCGGAGCCAGTAATGTTCACCTGTATGGATATTACCATGGCCCCTGGGGGTCAAGGTGGCAGGTGGCATATTCTCTGGACAGATCCACTCGTTCTCTGTCGGGCATAAACATGCGGATGGGGGATTTCTTCAAAGAGGAAGAAAGGGAACTCAAGAGTCAATCAGTCAATGGGGTCACAACAAATCCCTCCTCTCATAACCACACAAGGCAGACTAGGATCAGTCAGAGGCAGTCAATAAAGACAAACAAAAAAATAGTAGGCATGATGCTTGAATAAAGCCCCTGACTTTAGATAAACCTCTGTGCCCCCCTTTAGGTATTGGATTTTAATATTCTTTTGAACTCCCCTCTCCGGTGGAGTTATAAATTTCATGATGCATTAGAATAGCATCTACTGTAAGTGATTTTTATATTTCAGGAGACTTTCTCAGGCTGTGCAGCCAATCTCACCCCCTGATTCAGAGGAGTTCAGCTCCTATGAATATTTAAGTGTACGAAACGATAATTACAACAAACAAAGAAGAGCAAATTAAAAATAATTTTAGACAAAATAGAAAAAGAAAAAACGCATTAAATGTAACTTTGTTCTTCTGACCATAAGACTGCACAAAGGTATCCGTGATTTGCATACCACCTGATCATCCCCATATTTCTGCTGTGCTCAATAGTTTGATCCTTGGGTGCACTTCAGAGAAATGGGGTCTCACTAAATCCACCGTAAAAGACCAACAATATTTACACCAACTTAAGTAAATAAGATAAAGATGGTGAACTTGCCCCTCACTAAATGCATTAGACGTGAACTCGCTTATCAGAGTCTCAGCACACGGACTGTTAAAAGATGGGTTTCCCGAGCTGGAATTGGTCTTTGTTAGCCAATTAGTTTGCTGACGACCCCGTGATATAATATTCCTGCTTTGACAGCCTCATCCCCATCCATCTAATGAGGCGCTGCTGGACCACCAGGGAGCGAATGGACACTGTCCAGACCTTCATCTCCTCCAGCACCTATCAGCTTTCTTATCTTCAATGCTAACCTTTTTTTTTTGTCGGAAGACTTGAATGCTTCTGCTTGGTTGTTCATCCGTCCAGAGTCATTCTGACAGGGCTTTGTCTTTGGTAGGCCTCAAGCCAACTAGGCTGAGGATCAGAGGGCTAAGGCCAGGACAGGGGACAGCAAGGACTTATCAAGGTCTACCAGCAGGGGTTTGCCTCCCTGTAGGGTGGCCATCCTTCTTTCTCTGAAGGAGGTGAAGCAAGCAAAGCCTCTGTGCTTCTCCACTTCCCTTGCCAATTTCACCGACTGGGAAAATAGGGAAGGAAAATTGCTGTATTTCTGAGAGCGACAATGCTCATGTAGAAATCTCTTTGCTGTAAATAATATATGATTTTGGAGATGTTTCAAATTCTCATTTCCCCTCCGTCTAATGAGTGGCAAAACACAGAGAACTCAAACTTTTACTGTTAAAACTTTAAGACAGCAGCTTTATATTTCTGCATTCACAGCTGATTTTGAAATCGGTCAGTCCACCACAGACACGACTCTGAATTCACTTTGTGCTGGAACACCAGGAGGGCTATCAGGGGCTGGCAAATGGAAACAATCTAGGATTATCTCCACCACTTTTCAAGAAAGTTGTTTCAACATATCACAAGTGCAGTCATGACAGTGACAGATGGCAAAGCAGCTGGCACCACTCAACTCTGTTTCACTTTTCTTTCTTATTGCCTCTTCTTCTTCTGCTTCCTCTTGCGCCTTTGCTGCATTAGAAGTCTGTTGTGTATTGAAGTGTTGGGTACTCATTCATTTGGGATGACATATTGCGTATTGTAAAACAAAGCAAAATTAGTGATGCAAGGGAGTTTTGAGTTTTACCACTGTGGCCTGTCAGACTAACACTCTGTGAAAGCTGAAGTCTACCTTTGCCTATTTGTTTGTAAGGTAAACCACAGCCAAAGAAGCATCTCCACAAACCTGCTACAAGCAGTGCAACATTCAAATTCATTTAAATTCATTTAAATCTTCAGATAAGTGTATATGTGATTGTGTTTGACTTATCCAAGTGTTATTCAGGCTGTCCGTGTTTATATCCATATAATCCTGTTTGTGTATGTTTGGGACATATAGAAATCACAAGCATGCAGATACAACATTTCTTCAGTGTGACATTTTGCTTTCACATTTTGGCTCCCTGATGGGCCAATGACAGCAAACACCCAGAGAGTTGTGAGGAGGAAAAGGGACACCCGGCTCACCCTCAAGTCCTGAGCCTCAGTGGGGCTGCCAGGCATCAGTGGTCCTGCTCTGCTGCTGAGCGATGGCCCAGCACACTGCTGCAGGAAGACAGCTGCCTGTCTATCTATTACAGTAGAATGGCCACATCTTCAGTGTCTGTGAGGCCGTGTCATTACAGAGACTTGAGCAATGTTTCCTGAGTGTGAAATCTGCAGAATAACACACATGCATCTTGTGTAGATCTGCATGACACAGAAAAACTAGAGAACAAACAAAGTACCAAATAAAGGCATTTGGTAGAAAATTATCCTATGTGAATAAAAAACAATGACACAAAGTGAAACACCAATAATAGATGTTTTAGAATCTTTTTCTACATTGTGTACAGTTGCTGCCTTTTTGCGTCACTAAATCTGCATACAAAACGCACCTACCGTACTAGAACAGGAACATGGTAGTGGTGAAAGAAGTATACAGATCCTTTACTACAGCAAAAGTATAAATATTGTAATTTAAAAGTATCCCATTGTGAGTAAAAGACATAATAAAAGAAAAGAAAAGAAAGACTATGTAAGCTAAATATACACTTGTCAGTATCAAAATATTTACAAAGAAAAAATGTCCTTCTGACCATTAAATATTAAATTGTAATATTATAAGGTTGTTTATACTGATACATCAATGCATATAGTATTTTACAGTAGCAGTGGGTCAAAATATAACTAGCTTTAACTATGTTCAATACCATAGCTGCTTTACTCCATATACATACATTTTAATTATGTTTTAAAAGTCTATTAATTGTTTTTTGTGTTTTTTTTATCTTTATCTGAAAATCTGTTAACTATAGCTGTCTGATAACTTTAGTAGAAGAAAAGCATAGCATTTCCCTCTAAGATGTAGTGCAGGAGAAGAATAAAATAACATAAAGGTCTTTTCACTGTAATTTCATGAAAAGAAGTGGTTGTGCTGATACTGGAATACTGAGGAAACTGTCAATGTTTAATTTATTTATCCATTCTGGGGAGGAAAAAAGGAAAGCAGTAATTCTTATGATATGCCCAATAGAATTTATGTGAAATATGGTCTTAATTTGTAGAAAAACTGGAACGATCACTTCCAACAATGCTTTTGGTTTAGGCACATTTTGCATAAAAAGAAAATTATGTATTAATAAATACAAATAGTTCAATATATTAAAAAAAATCTTTTCTAAAAATTCTACAGTCTGATATTTTTAGCCAGACATCTAAACAATGAATTGTATATATTTGTGTTTTGATCCAGTCACTGTATCCTTGGCATGTTTGAGGAAAGCATGCAGCCATTACAGTGAGCACAAAGCAAATCAGTGAGTCCTGCTCTGCTTATCAGGGGACCTGCCATATCAGTTTGGGTAGTTGTGTTGTGATGTAAGGACAGCAAAATGTCAGGTTCACTTGTAGATCAAGTCAACCATGCATTATCTCTCAAACAGTGGAGCTTCGGCTGTGGCTATAATAGCTCTGACTAGCTGACTGACTGAGTGCTTCACGGCTAATACATGGAGCTGTGGGCGGCAATGAGTTCCAGCCATGCTCACAGGAACTTTGGGAGCACAGGCTTGGGAAATAAATGTAAATAGCACTAAAAAAATAAAATAAATAAACAGTGATTGAGGGTTTCTTTTGCTCCAGTCTGGAATCAATTTTTCATCTGTCTCACGAACATCAGCGTCATGTTGATTTGTGCTAAAAAGCTCAGATTTGAAAGACCACTTTAATAGAATTTTCACTGTTTACAAGTGAAAACATGAAAACTATCGATAATGCCATTGATAAATATATGTATGACATTGAGCGAGGGAAAGCAGGCCAGATAATTACCATTTTACCCATCTAAAGAGACCCCAGCCCTGATATTGGTTTAAACCCAAGAAATAATTGATGCATGCAATCACAAATTGGTTCTCCGCCTAAAATTTGGGCCCATTATTTCATTAGATGAAGCCACATTCTTTGTGCCAAAATTATTTGTGTGTCCAACACAGAAATTCAAATCCTGTTAGTCCTGATAATGTCTGGCATTTTCAAACCATATCCAAGACAGTGTGACTTACAGATAGAAAGCACAGGCCACCTTTCAATGCAAACATAAATCAAAATGTTTGGACTTAAATTTTTTTATTTATATATATTTTTTTAATTTAATGGTTTGTTTGTTTGTTTAAGTGCATGTGCATACATATTCTAGGCTGTGTATATATGTGTGTGTCATTTAGCAGCTATGCTACAGAGAGGTCCTATCCTGGGGTGCCTTCTTGCATATGTAATTGGATGTTACTGTAAATAATTGCCTGGGCATGTGCCAGTGTGATGATGGTGATGATTTGTGTGTGTGTCGGCTCATGTGTGACTGTATGTGTGTAGAAACGTGTGTATCCTTCTGTATGTATGTGTGAGTTTGTACGTATGTATGTGTGTGTGAGTGTGTGTGTGTGTGTGTGTGTGTGTGTGTGTGTGTGTGTGTGTGTGTGTGTGTGAGCGCATCTGCCCCATCCGTACTCCACTCTCAAGTCCCACTGATTCTCCTTTCCAGCCATGTTGAATCCTCTTTTCCTTATCAGGCGAGCCCAGGCCTGCATCAGGCTCTCCTTGCTATGACAGAGGCTACAACAATAGGCCTGCGATACCGCTGCTTAGCGCTGCGTTTCGGAGGGGAAACCTGCCACGGGCGCAGATTAACTACAACACACACACACACAAAATAGATTGCAGCCTCCAAAACAAAACATTTTTCAGAATGCCTCCTCTTGATTAATGAAGCAATGACAAGAAGAAAAATATAATTTCTGAAACAGAAAAATCCGCCACCACTTGTTAAAGTTTAGGGGTAGCTAACAATAAACATATTGGAGGGATAGGGTGGGCAAAAGGGGTGAGATAAATGGCTTGAGTGATGGGCTGAATAATTTCTGGAGCATTTTTTGGTTGCACAGGCCCATATTCCTACCCTTGTACTAAATTACACAATAATCACACTCCATCGGTCGACAGCCTCTGCCTCTCTCTCTGTCCCAGGTGAAAATTAGGACAGTATCTTGACATTTTCGCTCTTCTGTAGTCTACAAGCTAAAGCTCTCTGTTCACAGCTAAAAGCAGCACACAGTCTGCACACGCACGCTGAGGCGCTCACACGTGCCCTCCCACACATACACAGACACTAGAGTGCAACCCAAAACACAAACACACACACACACACACACATACACAAGGGGCATAGTGTAAACATGTGCAAACACTCAGGCATTTAATAGCAATTTTCACATGCAGATTTTGGCATAATTATGAATTCTTAACCCTCTTTTAGTGTGAGACTTTGAACTTGAAGAATTAATAAAGAGTTCATTTTGTATCTCAAACAATTGCAAATGAGAGAATTAGACAAACACATAACAGAGGTTGTTCTTCCTCATCCTTTAGATGCTATTCCTCCTCTGCTAAGTGCTTCTCCAACACACATGAAACATTTCACCTAGCCTTAGAAATTGGGAAATATAGCACAGTATTATTACGGTTATGATGTCTTATGAAGGGTAAAATTGTAATATGGTGTTAAGACTAAATGGGTAATTATAATCAATTAACCTGTAGAGTTTATTGACTACTGCCTTGAACCTTCCATATCACTGCCTTTGTATCAGGACCTTAGTATGAAAAAGAGATTAGAGCAGAAGATTTGTTTTATCATAAGCCCTTGATCACGGAAAATTCAGCTGATAAACCACAAGTATATTAAGATAGAAGACAAGACACAAAAATTTCCTGATAGATCTTAATCTGGAATTAAGTCATATGCATAACAATTACCATGTAATTTGCACTAAAAGCCCCTCAAAACACATAAAGGCCAGAATTCTATTGAATCCAGACTCATTACAGTGCACCTTGACTAAGCCCCAGTAATTAGCATTGGTAAGGCATTGTACAAAAGGCGACAACACCCTCATCAACACACATTTACAACAGAGCTCTAAATCTGCTGCTCATTAATAGCTTGCCTCCCAATCAATTATTAACACCTACAATAGAAGCCAAGCTCACCAGGGCCAGGCCTCTTACTTCAGGCAAACCAGGGGCCACACTCTCCTCCCGGTTCTGTCCAGCATAGGTAATTACCACTTTTAAAGACACCTGCTACTCAATAGCTTCGACCCAGACTGTTAATTTAGCCCCTCGACTGCAGACATTTATGTCTGAGTGTCACTATTAATTTGCGTTAATTTGGAGAGTGTGAGGAACCCGGGCGGAGGCGTTGTCGGCAGCCGGCTGAATGTGCTCGTCGCTCACCTGCGCCGGGGCTGCGGCTGTAATTGGAGTCTAATGGTCTGATTGATCAGTGAGAGGAGTGAGGGATGAGACGGTGCTCTGGCAGCTCCATCAGTCAGACACAGAGTAGAGAGGAGAGGAGATGGAAGAGGAAAAGAGCAGAGAAAAAGAGGCTGACAACAGCAGCACAACGCCAACTCTTGAGGGGTTTTTTTCTTTCTAAATATTTCTTTCTCATTTTTTTGTCTTGCTGTCTGTTACTTGCTTTGAGCCCCCTCCTTTTCCACCTTCTTCATCTTTGCCTCACCTGTTATATTGTGCTCTGACCTGGGCCGGTTACATAGTTATCATTTCAGACTGATCTGCTGTCTTTTAATGTAGCTGAAAGCCTGCTGTTTCTCTGAGTAATGCAAGGTTTTGCTGCATTTTGTTCTGTTATCTAAATTACTGGTGGTAACTTTTTCTGTATTAAGTCTAAATGTGATCTACAAATGATAAAAAAAGATGATAACAAACATTGTAAAGACAGGCATATGAGCTGTCCAATGTCCATGCAATGTGGTTGTGTTAACAGGTCTGCAACAGCAGTAACTATAACTCCAGTCCCTCATGCCAAACTGAGCCCCTGGGGTCTACAGACCTGCCACGGCCGACCCATCAGCTGTGAAATCTGCTTTCCTCTTTGATAAACGGTCGAGATGTGACCCTATCTCTGGCCTGCAGATGCCCAGATTTCCTGTCATGCTTTTTCCCCTCTGTTTTTTCCTGTTTCCTCTGTCTCCCCAGTGCTCTCTCTTTTCATTCTTTCTCTTTCAAGCTTTACACCTCTCTTTCCAGGCCTGCCTGGCCGACTGCATGTAACGCTCCACTCGCCGTTCTTTCTCGGCATCATCCATCACTGCGGTCAGCTAGCGAGGACCGTCGTCCACCAGCAGCCAGCCCACATCTACTCCCACTCCACAGCTATATAGCTTGGCCGGATCCAGCTTTTGCTCCCATTTGCTACCTCCAGGGACCAGTAACCCTCCCCTCCTCCCATCCTTACCCACCTCTCCATCAGAATCCACAGGACTACTCCCAAGATACCATCGAGCCTTGCATACTCTCCTCCTAAACGGCCCTACATGTGCCAAAGTGCTACTCCTGTCCAGTTTAATGCAAAATCAGCTTAAATTCACTGTGTTTTCATTATTTACTGTAAGCCACTTTAAGGAGTCATTACACTTTAGTCCCTCTCTGGGCGTGGTGCCAAGGATTGAGAGAGCTGTGCGCCATACGTGTATGGCGGCCCGACAAAAATAGCTTGACCTCTAAAAAGTCATAACTTAAATGACGTGTCTGGATGAAGGGATAATATATGTTTGATTTCAGAGAGGGCATATCAATATCTCACCAGTGGGTCATGTGTTTCAAGCATGAGAGAGGTGTCACTGCTGCCATATACCTGACTGCCTTCAGGTAATTCATTCACCTCCATGGTTTCAAAAAAAATCTAAGAGGGTAAAAGGAGATTTAATAGTCTGTGGAGGTCACACTTCATAAGAATGACTGAGAGTGCCTCCTAGGTGAGGTAGACACCCATGAAGCAATGAGCCTTTATTTCTACTTCAAACGCTTTCTGACGCCTTCTGACCCTGCTCTGCAGCACCGGTTGCCCTGACATGCATCAAAACTAGCCAGGCTTTTTCTTCTTCCTCTTCTTTTTTTCTTCTTGTTTCTCACCTCACAATCACATTTGTTATTTCAACCTCTCCCTCTTTCCCTCACCAGGTGAGGCATCGGGGTTTGTTCCTGTCTTGATGTGTCAGTGTTTGAAGATTTTGCACAAGTCCCTTACCCACCACGAAAACAACTGAGATAAATGCAGCTCTATATTAGGGATGTAGCCAACGGCTGCATGTTTATCTAGCAGTTAGACCACTAAAGTTTGATTTAAAAGTAAAAAATAAATAAATAAATAAATATAATGATGCTACTATAAATGAGACAATCCCCTCGTGATGGGCAAAAATATAAGGTTCTGGCTCATTCTGTGTCCGAGAAACAAAGTAAAAAAAGTAAAACTGAACCCTAAAAGGAGGCTCACTAAAACAAAACATGGCAGCTGGATTGACCTAGCCTTTAATGAGAGATAGTGAGAAGCTGCTAACAGCTAGTATCCTCTTTGAGAGATGAAACTTGGCAGTGGAGGGGGCCATGCAGCAAAGCACTAGAAGGGCCCCCAGGAGAATAGACACACATGAGATCCTTAAAGGCAATATGCCAAAGCTTCTTCTACTGCTTTTAATTGCGAGGGAGGTTTGGCATATTCTGTAACCCCTCCACAGCTTATTACAGGTGATGACCAGCACCTGCTTGCTGGAGAAAAAAAAAAGAAAACTGAGGAAGATCTGGAGAGTAGCAATGAATTCCTCAGAGGGTTGTTAGTTAAGAACTTATCACTCTTGCCAAGAGCAACAATCAGCTTATACATCTACTTCAGCAGGTAGCGCCATGAATTTGTTGAGTTTGTATCTACTAAAAGCACCCAAGTAACAAACAATTCAAAGAGATGTTTTGTGTGACATCACTGAGAGAGTCTGAGGGTCATATAAGGGACAGCACAAGGTTGGTTTTGGATGCCTTTCAGGGAAATTCATGCAGAGATAGCAAGAGAAATATATGGAGTGTGTTACTTTGGAAGGCAACTTGAGGTGTTGCTCTGTCAAATCACTTTTCCGCCCAAGGATAACTGGCTTTACCCTAAGAGAAGCCATATTTCATGGCTATAATACCGCCTGAGTTATTTAAAGCCACTGATGACTTCAAACCATGAGGGGAGCTTAGAAAACAGTCAAAACTGCTCTGAAAATGATTTAATAAAGTTATGCGTTTCAGGAATCTGGAAAAATAGGGAGGAGGGCCAAAAATCCTTATGGACTTTTCCTTATGTTTCCTAACAGGATGAGCGTGGGCTTGGTTATGATTTTAATGGGAATTTCTTAATTAATCCAAATGCAGAATGGAATATCAAACCCGTGGAGGACTTCTCACTCTACCAGAGCAGCAGGTCAACACGAGCCTCTGCTGGGATCTTTGAAACAAGAGATAGAGAGCTGCTGTGTGCAGGCTAACATCAAAAATAATGGATTGTGACTTCATTCAATTGAAGCCTGGACCAAGCTCAAAATCCACCAATTAAAGTGTTTTGTCATAAAATATGCAGATTAAATGGTTAAAATGGATGCACTTCAAAGCCTTTTGTTGGAGGCCAGTTGGATCCCGAAAGAGTCACCTCAATTGGTTTGTATGTCAAGGGGATTGCCATTAATATAGTCTTTAGATGTAGGACTTCCTGGTTATCATGCTTCCACGGCTGCTAAAGGCAAAGTTTGAACAAATAAAAGGATTCTACTGCAGTGTTATTGATCCTTTTGTTCCAAACAACAAACACATTTAATTATGACTATTTATTGAAGGGTTTTTAAGTTTTAACTAATGATTTGACAATGGTTAATGAATCAATTATTGATATTTCATTTATCTGCAGCAGGTCCATCATAAAAGCATCATTTGGGCCTCAGTTAGTGAAAAATGTAATTTGCTGGCTTATTTTCTTTCCACTGTAGCATGACTTTCACCACTTACCTTCTGGAAAAAGTGTCTCTGAGCATCTAAGGACCAACATTTTTCAGAAACAATGACAATTTATAAACCATGCCTCATTAAAAAACCTACCAAAAAAGCCCAATGACCTTTCATCATATTTACTGTCCATAAATACAAGGCTCGGCAACATAAAATAGGAAAATGACAAGCAGTTTCCTTCAGCTAAATCTTGACAAGACGGGCATTTTTTTAAGCTTTCCACATAGTACTAATCACTGACTGCCAAATCCAAGATTGTCATGGTGCAACATTAAAACTTTCTATTAAATTTCATCTTAGATTAAATTTACTC
This sequence comes from Acanthurus leucopareius, assembly GCA_029814765.1. Classification (NCBI taxonomy): domain Eukaryota; kingdom Metazoa; phylum Chordata; class Actinopteri; order Acanthuriformes; family Acanthuridae; genus Acanthurus; species Acanthurus leucopareius. The sequence continues at coordinate 17,980,209 of JAQMCX010000057.1, read as the reverse complement.
AGTTTTGTTTTGACTAACCTGAGAATAATTGCGTAGAGTCAAAAAATGCTCAATTTTTTAATAGTTAAAAGTGCCATCCACATCATCATCTTGTCTCTCCTTGATAACTGTGATGCTCTTATCACTTTATTTTATTCAGTTTTGTATACAATTTGGCCTTGAGACTTTAAATTAGAGATGGTATCAAATTGCACTGGTTTCAGCTTTTTATGACTTATTTTTTATTTTTTTTATACTGACTGAATAATATACAATTTTACTGCTAACTTTTAAAACACCACATGCCCAGGCACCAAGCACATTACTGAACGATAAAATCTACATGAACCTGACCCAAAATCCTCTAATAGTGGTAGCTTTAGGGCCCCAAAACTCTTGAATCATGTGACGGGCAGGATTTGTTTTAGCTGAGTCTGGGTCCTCTTACTGTAAATAACTTCTCAAATCCCACTTTAATTGCATAGCTTACCCTGACTTTAGTATCTTAATCTCCCTTATTTATAACAACTGTGTTTTGAGCCTGTTTTATTTTGTATTTCATTTCAAAACCATGGTTGATTAATATCAGAAAGTGGTGGCCAAACATTCAAAGTGATACAGTAGCTGACCAAAGCATGGACATACCAGTGCAGTGCTCTCAGTGCTCATCTCGATTTTTCCCTCAAAGGGTCCCCATGTTGTCCCCACAGGGAGCTGCTGGCGGCTCTGGATCCGACGCTCGCCATCTTTAAGGAACATATCCAGCTCTCCTAAAAATACACAAGAACCCAGAAAGCAGTCAGCTTTATAGTTCTTTATATAACATGCAAGTTCCACATCAAATCACAGTGCATTCATTCATTGTCCTTTTCCCCTCAAACCCACAGAAGCGATCACATTATTGCCTCAAACCCCAGCAGTAAGCATTGAAGGTTAAAGCCAGGCAGTTTTAAAATGGATAAGCAAATCAAGCAAGCATCCATCTGATGGTGTTCCTCAGACACATGGTGTGCTAACCTTACTTGAAAGGTGTCTTGTGTTGAGATAATCTCTGTGAGACAGTGCAGGCTCGCTGGCTGGCGAGAGCAGCTAGTGGCAGGCCTATTTCTGTTGTTCCAGGAAGGCTGGGCCCTTGTTAGTGCTGTGCAGAGCTCCGGTTAATTAACAGTGAAACCGGATAGCACTGTTAGAACTACCGGTGCTCACCTCCCAGACACCCCCCGCTATCTTATCTCTTAGATTCAGTGTACTTTTTCGGGATGGTGATTAATCAAATAGTTATGATAAACTCCATGGCAGGCCGTGACATAGTTTACTGAAGAAAATGTTTCCCTGTGTGTGTGCGCGTGTGCATGTGTCTACGTGTGTGTGTGTCACAAGGGGAAAGTATGCAGCTCTAGACTGTACATTTCCAAATGGTTGCCTTGACAACCTTAAGAAGTCTTGTTAGAGGAAGTGTGATGATTCAGACATCTGTGGCTACAAGTTATATCTGATTCTGTAAACTTTCTGGGCAGGAAAAGTTTCACAAACTTAAACAAAGGACATTTTTATCGGGACTGAGTCATCTGAGACTTTTCTTTTTTGTTTTTCAATGTGTGACTGTTTGATCATTTAACTGATCTTTGGGAGGTCAGGGACCTGAGTCAGCTACAGGACATCATCATTGTTCCAGGATATTTCAACTGAAGGACTAACCCTTTAGCAGGAAACCGACCTGCTACCTACAGTGTAACCAGACAAGTAATTATAATGTATTATTATTCAAACAAAATATCCATGAGTTGTTAACATTGTGTCTTTTAACCTATTTGCTCACACATGTGGCTAATAAGTATTCAGGGCATTCGGTTCATGCTGAATGGGCTGAAGTGATCACTGAACTTTCTGATGCGTATGTGGTATAATGACCTATTCAGCCCTGGTCTACTGTGTAAATATCAGTCGTGTATCTGAGGCACGCCATTGTGTTCGTCTGTTGTGCTGGTATGGAAATTTGTGCTTATGTGCTCCTTTTCATGCATAAACATGATTGAAACGGCAGGCTAGTGTTATTACCTGCAACAAATGACACCTCCCTGATCATATACTCATCAGTGGTCATCAGTTCTGGTAACAATAATAAGCTAAATGTCACCAAAGTAAAAATATGATTGTTTTGACCACATATTTGCTAAATGTTAGATACAAAATCTCTGCAATACAAACAGATGGTCTAAACAGTAGGAAAAATTGATGCACAGTTTTGAAATAGTCCTAAAAATGAGATAATCTGGACAGTGTTATCTCAGTCTTTCTTTCGCTCTGCCTCCCTCCCCGTGTTCCTGCTGCTGCATGCTGTCTTCCTGGTGCTGCAGTGGAAGGTGGGTAAGCTCATTACAGAGAAATAATTAAACATTGGTGCACAGCTGGTCGTCATCACTGAGAGCAACAGCCACCGCTTGATGCATTCTGTTTGTCCTCAGATAAGACCCACGGCCTTTAACCGCTTGGATGCAAGTTCCTGTTTAGCCCCGCTTGACAAACAGCTCAAGCCATCCCCAGCCAACAAGTCTGATTCCTTTCCTTTGCCCTTTCTTTCTTTTTTTTGGGTGGGATGTTCGGAGTAAAGCGGGGGTAACGGGTAGTTTAGGTGCAAGAAAGGGGGGAAAGGGGGGGTATGATTCAATTTGTGCGGTTTGTGGTCCACCATGTTTAGGTGCCAGTTGTGTGCATCTCACACCAAATGTTGCCTGAGGACCTTGGCTCACAGATGGCTTGTCACATCTGTTGCAGATACTAGTGGAAGATCTCCACAAAAACACCACGGCTGAATAATGAGTTCTCTTCATGCACTGTCTGTATATTCTCTATGAGCATTTACAGGTTTAGTCACACTGCAAAAATACACTGACAGATGTGTTCTGTTATCAACTGAGCTACTGACACTTTTTTGTAATTATGGCTGCAAAAAACTCTTGATGTCAGAGTGATTCAATTCAATTTCTTCCAACCCCCCAAATCCCAATTCTATTACCTAAAAAGACATCACAAATACATTTTGTACAAATACAGAAGTCTCAGTGTTTAACCTGTCAAACTGCTAATGTCAGACTGAAGCAAGAGCAAAGCTCATAATGGGTTGTTAGGAGATTTGACAAACCCAGCGCCTGTGTTCCCTCTTCAACGTTCCTCATCATTCAATTCTAAAATACACCACACTTGGCAAAACAGAGCTCATGACGTGGCTCAAGAGCTGTACCCTCCTCTTTCGCTTCAGTCCAACCCCTCTCCACCATCCTTTACCCTCTACACCCACCAACACCCCCTCAACCACCACCTACTCCCTACCCCCTCACCCCCTCACCCCTCCCTCGATAAGATCATCATCTGTCGCTAGAGTCTAGGGTCTGTTCCTGCACTCCACAGATACTTGGCAGACCAGTGAATGTCCCCTTTGTGTGAAGAGATCCTCCTCAGATAGCACCCAAGATGCTCCATGCTGGCATCTGTTTGTTTTGTTTTTTTGTGTTGTCTTTTTTGTTGTGTTTTTTAAATGTGTGTACGCGTGTCTTGTCTTTTTTGTTTTTGTTATGTTGCAGAGAAATAGGGAACATCATTTCTTCCATCAGTGGCAAACAACTAAATTCTAATGACTGTAGCAGACTGATATAATTTGAAGAATAAATGTCTGAGGACAACTGACAGACAGAGACAACCAAAAGATATGAACTACCACTTTCAACTTCACAATAAACCCTTCAGCCTATAAACCATATATTTAGTATTAGCTTGTCTGAGGTCTTCACTGAAGTTATTAGATATTTATGGTTATTGATATATTCAAACCCCATGTTTTGTTTGGCTGCATCATACAAATAGAAATAATCTATACAAATAATTCTTGTGTAATACTTTATTGTGCAATACTTTAAGTTTTTGAGGCTTTAGTATCATATTTTGGACATATTTGGTATCTTTAGTAACACTAGGATCTTCACTGAGATTTAGTTCTGCAGATTTGAGATGATTAAGGGGTTGCAGGATTTGAAAACAGTAGGCTATATAAGTAATATGTATATTTATCTGTCATAATTAAAGACAAAAAAACCTATTATTTAAATAGAAATTCTTGAAGGCACAAACAGGTTTAAGTTCTGCAACTTCTGCATTTGAAATAGTATTTTGCTTAATTTTGTGAAATGCAATAATAGATCCATATTTCACTGTGAATGTTTCTATTAATGCACATGAAGTGTAAGCCTGAATTTTCATAATATAATTTTTTTGCCTGGAGTAAGGTCTCTGCTAATAGTCAGAGATGACAAATGGCATCATCAACTTGCTAGTGCAGATTAACATTTGTTAAAGCAATGGATCTGCTTGAGCTATTTTCAACATGAATTTGACTTCTCTAACTAGTTCAAAGGACCAACTTCAAGGAAAAAAAAATTGCCCGCAGCATAAAAAATCACCCTGATTACTGACCGAGCTGGTTTACTTCACCTTTTTTTCCAGTTGTCTTGAACACGTTAACAGTAGGGGTGAATGTTATGAGGAAACAAAGAACCACAAGAGGGGAGACAAGTGGGAAAATATGCTGGGGCTTCACACAGCAGATGATCCCCCTTGATATCAAGCAGTACCTTTGAATCAAAGCAAATAAATGACTGCTGTTCAAAGTTCAATAACCTGCGCGTTGCAATTCACTGATGTCTGACTGAATCCCAGTCATCTCCACTGACAGGCCATGTTATAGAGCCAGCAAATGGGCTATAAATTAATATACCATGAGGGAGGCATATGGGGTGAAATGGAATGCACTGTATCGGTTCAACAAAAGGTGCCACATCTTTAAAGCAGATATGTGATATGAAATTTTACAGCTGAAGGAGAAATGTCGCAGAGCTTTGATAAGAGAGCGATGAACTTTCTCCCCCGCACCCAAACCGCCATTATCAGGACCTAGTGAGCAAAATGCATCATTTATAACCCACAGCCCACACTATTATCTCTGAGAAAGGCGCTTGTTTTAAAACAGTAGAGGACCCCCACCACCAGCAGCACCACCTTGTCTCCTCCTCATCAACCTCTAACCCCCCCCAAACAGCCCTTACCCGCCAAGATGTGGCCGCTTCTGGCCCTAAACAGCGGGTAGAAAGTTTACCTTTTTGCTGGAGAGCAAGTTTCCAGGCAACCAAATGTTGTGGCCATATGAGGAGGGGGGGGGGAGGGAGGGGTGGTTTGATAGTGGGGGGATTCACCCCTTCAGGTCAGGCTTGTTTTCAGCCCTTGGAGGGCTTGGAGGGAAAGAGTTAAACAAGCAAAAGGGATTAGAGCATTTTAGCTGTGACACTCCACACAGACTGAGCAGGGGGTTGGGGGGGTTGGTGTGGAGGCGGCTGGGGGTGCTTGTACAGGTCCCTTAGATGGAGGACTTCCATCATCTTGCTCTGGAAGGACCATACAATGCCTGTAAAGTGTTGCCTTCAAAGACACAGCCAAGAATACAACTATAGGTGTGTTAGATTATGTTCAATGCTGATATTAACCTTTGGGATTTTTATAGTATCTCTGAATGAACTCAATAAAGCAAAATCAAAAGCTCAACATTTTGGAAAATATGCTTCTTCACTTAGTTGAGAGTTAGATAAGAAGAGCAGAATAAATCTTTTTATCAGTCCTTTTCAGTGAGCAGCTGCTATCAACTCACTGTAACTGTCTGTTGTGTTGACTTCTTAGAAAAAGCAAAGTGTGAAACTAACAATCTGCCTTTTTACAGTTGGTTATGTGGCAACTATTTCTTCACTCTGAGCAGTAACTTGCCCAGACAACTGCTGCCAGCAAGAAACAGAGCCACCACATAACCTCGACAAAGGAGAATATTGATTTTTTTTCATATTTCAGTTGCACTGATTTCACAAGATATTACATGTTAATTAATGACCTTTTAAAGGTTCTGGTAAGTGAATCATGTTACCTTTGGACTGAGCTAATTATTTCCCCCTTTTTCCTGTTTTGTGCTAAGCTAACCGGACTGGCTCCTGGCTATAGCTTTATATTTAATGGTCAGATAAGAGATAAGAGTGGTATTGAACTCCTCCACCAGAGAACAAACAATATTCCCTAAATGAAAAGCCAAATTTTATTTGCAGATATAAAAACTGTGGCAAGTCAGATGCTTTGCCACATGCCAGTCCCTCGACCTCAAAACAGTTCTAAAAACTCACTACATCTTCCTGCATTGACACAGAATGCTGGCAGTGGACGTAAATTGTGAGGTGCAGTATCATCCAATATGGACATAATTTCTAGAGGTACTGCACACACTGTATATAAAACAGGTGCGCGTGCACACTCACTCCCAGACAAGAACTAGGTGCTGCAGTACAACACAACACAAAGCCCATTGTTTAGTGTCACTGAACAATTGAAATATACCAGTTGTCAAGCACTCTGTTTCATCAGAAGCCTGGTGAAGTCGGCAGCAGGCTCGCTGACAACGATCTCTGAGACATTCATCTTTAGAGAAGCACTGCAATTTCTATTGATAGCATGTAAAGGGAGACAGCAAAACTTAAAGAATGACTGTCCTCACACAGAGATATCACCCTATCATCGACAACATCTAGAGGACACACACCACTCCAGCAGGATTCTGATTATTTTAAATGCTTTCCTTAAAATTTCAGAACCATCAAAAGGACATTACTCTACCTAAGTGTGTCAGGATGAATGAGTAATTGATGCCATGTGCACTGGGAATGCATGTATTTGAGCAGATGGATAAAGGCTAGGACTTTAGCTTGCAAAAGCAAGTTGCTATTTTGTCATAAATAAACTATGCAAAACAGAGCATGACAAATAGTTATATTTGGAGAGAAGTATAGGTGGGGACTTGTGTGAAAAAACCTTATATAACTGTGCCGTGATGTATCTAAACAAACAACTTTTCAGCAAGGAACACAAGTAAACATTTCTACCTCCAAGTCTTAATATTTTGCAGTTAATTCTAGACTATTTTTAAAGTACTCCTGAATCTCCTCCCAAGTCAATTACCAGGCTGCAACTTCCCCTGGGTAACGGGGAATTCTTTTTTTCCTGGGTGACCTAGTTGTCTTTTGTGAGTAGGTTTTAGCCGGAGCAGTTTGACAGTCAACAGATAAGATGGATTAAGCTTTTTTTTTCATCCAGTTTTGATGTGAACAGCGTAAAAGCGGGTTAAATCATTGAGTTTCAGGAGTATTTTTAAATGCCTGGAGATAGTGCGATAAAGGAGCTAAACCTAAGAATTGGGCCGAGAAGGTCAAGGTCACGGCTTTGGAGAGCAGCTACCCGGCGACGGGGGCCAGCTCTCGTCTCTCTCAGAGCGAGCCGAGCGCCTCAGCCGAGCCCACCTCTCATCACTCCCAGAAAGGATACACGAAAGGAGTGAAACAAAATCCAGAGAGAGCTCGACGGGCGGCTTCAAAGAGCAGCGCACCCTTGCCTTGTGTGGGTGCCTGTGTGCGTGTAAATAAGTAAGCATGGTGTGTTTGTGTGTGTGTGTGTGTGTTTGTGTGTGTATATGTGTGTGTGTGTGTGTGTGGTGGTGGGGGGGTTGTTCAGCTCCTGCTTACATTTGTGTGCATGCACAGATGAGATGGGAGTGTGTGTGTTTGCACGCCTGTCTGTGTCTGTGTCTGTGTGTGCAGTGTAAAATATCGTTCCTCCATGAGCAACTAGCTCCATAATTATGTTTTGATTATTTGCGAGTACTAAAATAAAACAGCAATTAATCTATTGATGTAAGACAAAAAATAGAAGTACGACGTACATATTAAACAACCCAGTTTACAGAGCGGTGCAACATTGAAACAAAATCACATTTTGAGACTATAATTTGAAACACCCCCTCACCGCCTCCCCCTTCCCACCTCCCTCAAACCTGATCTGAGGCGTGCTTAACATGCGCATAGGAGCTGACAGCCGTACAATCACGTGACGTGCCTCAGCCAATCGTGAATTTATTTCAAATTTTAAGCAGCGCTGTGATGAAGCCACTTGAGCATAAGAAAAGGTGAGGAGGCGACTAAAATAACAAACAAATCAGAATGATACACCGGGTCAAACGCTGTGTGTGTGACATGTTTGTTTATCTTGTGTCACATCTGGCCAACATGGAGAGGTTTTTGGTTTCGAAACATTTCTGAGGGGACATATTTAGACACATTTTGTGGACGTCTATTCCCCCACTGCTCCTCATGTCGGTGACAGGGGAGAGTAATCCTATACACAGGCTGCTATTGTGAAATGAGAAACTAGCCTCCTTCACTGCCAGAGACCAGATGCACCTCTCCCTCTCTCTCTCTCTGTCCTAATCTGTAAACGACTTAAAGGAGCCTTATCTCCGGGCTCTTCTGCTTCATTTCATGCTTGATTTACTTTAATTTGTCTGATAGGGCACAAGGATTTGGAAATGGCCCATCTTTCGGTGGAAAATGTTCTGATTTTTCTCCGGCATTGTTATGTGGAGGTTTTTGACTTTTCTCTCCCCCTCTCTCACTCCTCCTTCTCTTTTCCTCCATCTCCATCTATTTCCCACTGTCCCTCTTCCTCTTTCCCTCCCTCTCTCTTTCTTTCTCCATCATCTCCTTTTTATTTTTTTCTTTATTTCTTTATTTTGGAGGTGGGGGCGGGGGGGTCTTGCTCCAGTGCAACAGTCTGTTTGAGTGCATTTAGATTCGAGCTAACACAGCAGAAACAAGTTTCCATGAGGTGTGATTCTGTGATGGGCGACGGCGACACTGGAGTCGTGTTTGCTTTTCAGATCCACACTGGGCGCAGAGCAGCCGAGTGCTTCAAACCACAAAGATCTTATGTTTAAGTTAAGAGGCGACTGGCCCTCCAGTTTAGCAAGTGGGTGAGCGGCTGGTGCTGATAAAGTTGCTCCACAATGAGGGACAGGGAAAGCGACATGTCTACAGATGCCTCGAGTTCTTTTTCTGCTGGCGGAACTCAAGTACTTGCATGGCTGTCTGGCTGCTCCCGTCACCAAGACATTTTCCCCACTTCTATTTAGTGACTGAATGACAGTTGAGGCAGTGAGCTATGATTAGAGAAGCCCATATCTTACCAGATCCTGAATAATCTCCTTCCCCCTTCTACCAATGAGCAAGGCACAGAGGCAGCACAGAAAGCCAGAGAAAAAGAGGCAAGGAGAACAAGCAGAGCTTCTGCATACAGAGATGTCATATAGTTCAACTGGCCTCCTCTACATACTCAGTGTGGACTTTGAAAGGCCAAAGAAAAATCTGAATTCACTCTACCAGAGTCAGTCTGACTGAGCAGTGGCAGTCAAAATCAAACAGCTTTTGACATGTAAAATCTGGGGAGAAAGAAAGTGGGTTAATAAAGGGAAAGAAACATGGTTTGTTTTAAACAATTAAAGTAATTCTAACCTGCTTGTAACCTGTGATTTCAATTTCCCACAAAAACTGACGTGAAACGTCACAAACCACACCTCTAAACAGGACGTGCATAAATACATGGCTAACTACACACACACACGCACACACACAGAGGAAGAAACAGGGAGACCATTGAAATTCATCTCACAGCCTGAATTTACTTAACTGCGGGTCTGTGCGCGGTGATAAACGGAGTGATGATCCGGCAACACGTCTTTATCCATGCTTTGCTTTAATTAACGGCGGCTTGTTTGTTGAAAAGATGATTAATATGCCAATGAAAATTGCATAATTGAATACCACAACACCCGCACAATCAGGGAGGAACATGCCATTTTTTATTAACTTTTTATTATCATTATTATAACTATTATTTGGTATTTTAATTCACTTGACAAGCGGGCCCCACCCCCCGCCACCCCTAAACAGAAAAAAAGAAGGAGGTGGAATTGGCGTGACCAGAGGGCCAAGCTGGGCCCAGCTGTTCATCACCAATGAGAGGCCTTCACAGGCGAGGGCACTGTTCTGATATCAATACCTATCAGTGTGAAGGCGCGTGAGAGAGAAAGGGTGGGGGGTTGGGGTCTTAGGGGAGATATGGTTTGGATGGGACTGAGTGCATTCCCATGGTCAAATAATAATGTGAGGACAACAAACCCAATGAAAGTAATACAGTCATGCATATAAAACTAAGCACTATCAGGAGCACTTGTATCCAGATTTTAGAGAGCCTTTCTCAAATTCAGGCATGAAAAGAACTACAAGCCAAAGTTTTAGCAGTTTTATTCAAAAAAGGCCAAAAGAAATGAAAATTTACACATGCAAGTAAGTTTCAGTTGAGCAATCCAGAGTTTACCGAGCATTATATCCCCCAGCACAGCTTGCACGAGTGTCTCCATGTTAATGCTAAATACACACATCAAATATTCAACCAATTACAATGATACCTCTTAGAAAAACGTGTGCAGCTACAGCGCCTGGGAGGGTAAGCATTGCAGAACAAACATATTCAAAGAGCTAAAGAAAGACGCGATGGGTGTCAAGTCCCCGAGGGCAGAAACACCACCACCAGCCGCGCTTTAAGTCAGCTTCACATTTAGCAGCAGCAGCTCTCGTTTGCTTCTAAATTCTTTGGACCTGTTTAATGTGAAATAGTAATCACAGCAGAAAGATGGTATTGTAAGTGGACGCAAATTCAGCTGAAATACCGACAAAATGGTTGGAAGTGAATTATCTTATTAAGGGCATTCTCAGTGTGCCACATCCCACATAACCACACAAAACTCGAACTGAATATAGTGACATCTTCCTCAAATGATAAGAACAGTGATTGCATTTTGCCCTATTTTAGATTATATAACTAACAACCATGAAGTTCCTTCATAAAGCCTCTTAGTATAGCGGATCAGTGACTAAATTTGCATCAAGCCGATGCAGCATAGGAGTACAGTGATTTGTCTAATCTCTTGTTGCATATTTCATCATTATAACCACACATTGTGAATTTGTGAGAGTGCGTGTGCGTGTGTGTGTGTTTGTGGCAGTGGGGGAGGGAGTTGCCTCTGCACACAGGTGATGCATGTAATAGAAAACCTTCATCAGCAATCTCTTAAGAAATAAACGTATTTGCAAAAAAAAAAAAAAAAAGATGGACAATGTTTACACATAGCACTTTGATTGCAATTTAATTTTACATCACTCAGGGCCCAGAACTCACAGAGGAGCTGATGATGGACTTTCATCATCATTATCAGCAATCTCAGTGTCATTCATGTTTTGTGAGACTTGTCTGAAGACTTTGAATAAAACCCCTGGTGGAGTGAGATAAAACCTTCCTTTTCTGAGAGAGAATTGCCATGATGCACGTCCAAATTTCTTGATTACAAGACGAGGGGGAGAAAAAAAAATAAAACCTTGAATGAAAGCCTGCGCTGAAAGTTTTCAGTTTGCTGATATAACAGTCAAGTGTGTCTATAAGTCTACTTAAAACGCTTAGGTATCAGTGGAGACAGCTGCGACACCCTCGTCTTATGATTCTGTCGAGACAGTACACTATCAAACCTTTCATACCGTTCCCAAGCTACATTTCCGGTGACAAAAGCTTTGCGAAAGCCTCCTGAAGGATTCATCTATATCCTAATATTTCCAATCCAATTTAACTGGAGCAGCCGGAGTGGTCTGAGCACTAGTTTACCAATCTTTGCTTTCCAAGACTCTGTGTGCTGAAGGCTTGAGGGGTTCAATCAATGGCGCTTTGATCTCGGCTGGAACCATAATTATTTAACATTGTTACAAGGATTTCTCTAATCCATCCTACCATTAAATCCCTTTTACACCCTCATCTTCTGCAGCCTAATCTGCATCTGGGTGCTCCGTTTGTCTCTCTCTCTCATTTCGGCTCGCCCCTCCTTCCTTGACGACATCCTGACTTTATAATGGACTTGGGTGCTGAGTTAGAAAATGCCTTGTTTACTGAGAGCAACCTGACTGAACTGTTCTCAAATGGACTGTCGCTGTGCAAGAATTTAAAAAGTTTTTTGCTGCATTTGTACCAGAGTTTGGGTCAGTTCACTTTCAGTTCAGTTGGGGCCAAATGTTGAATAGTCTGTGCAGCTTAAAAACAAATATATTAACAATCTAAACTGTTGATTACAATAAAACAAATGAGAAAGAGAACACAATCTTCTCAGTTACTGACCCATAAACTTCCATCTTAATTTTCAGCATTTTTCTGCTTATTCACTAGAACAAGAAGTTTCCTTAGATCACCTGACAAAAATTGCAAAGTTCAGACAACTGATGCCCAAAAGGTTTTATCCCATCTGTTTATATTGGTGATCACTTTGACTCAGAACAAAAAGGGCTCACTGTCCTTTTGCAAATATTTGCATGTCTGTGTTTCACCACGATATAAATAGCAGCATGGGCAACCGCAAACATTTGTTGAGGCACCTGCCACAGTATCCTGGCCATCTGGTCCTCCAATTCTCCTAGCATGACATATGTGCATTAAACCTGAAATGGCTATTGTTTTTTTTTTCTTCTTGTTTTGGAGACTGAAAGAAGAAGGATCGGCCACAGAGCCTTCTGGGTTGGCTGGAGTCAAAAATGAGACTCAAGAGTTTTTACATCTGAGTGAAGCTGCGTTTTCAGCATGTGCTTGTTTGATGTCTTGAAAGGGGAAGGAAGGGGATAGATGAAAATGAATATCGTTTTTGAGGCGGTGGCGGTGGTGATTGGGGGGGGGTCTCTTTGCTTGTGTTCCGTCTGTGTCTGACCGTCAGGTAGATTCTCAGATGGCCACTCCTTCAGCTGACCCCTGCCTTGCCCTGCATGGCCGATGCCCAGCTGGCACCAGGAGCTGAGCGAGCCGGCTGTCAGGCACAGCCAAGAGAAGAGATTTGCGGACAAGGTGATCACATGGCTTCTGTTGCCCCTCTGTCACACTCCTCTCCTCTTTCTGGATCTCCTCCTTTTCTGTGTACCTTATTTCACCTGTATCTGTAACTATATCTTAACCCAGATGCCAACACTGATGCCACCATGAAAAGCAGTAATGCACAATTACTAGGCATTAGAAGTAAAAGAGGGCACGTTAATGATCAAGGCATTTAGAATGGAAATAATCTAGCTAAACTAACAGCTACAGGAGTAACTCTGCAATGCAAGGATAAAATATATGTGCTTTTATTATTTTTAGTGCTATAGTTTTTTAAAGGTAAATACTAAAATAAAGATCAACTGAATTTGTGTTAAAACATCAGTAACTCTTGCATGTTGTTCTGTAAGTTATATTTAATATTCTTTATGTTGAACGGGCTCTCCAGAAACTAAATGTTGCTCTGCCATAACCTTAGGAAGCATAAAGTAAATAGTTTTAAAAAAGAATGGTCATAATCAAAGCAGCAAATTCGGAGATATTTTGATTTTAACTATAAAGACCCCAAAAACAAGATCCTACATTTCCCATTGTGCCACCCTAGCTGGCTTCTGTAGCAACAGCTTCCATGCATGTTAAATGCTTAAGGCTTTCGAAGTTCATGAGTCTAGTTTGTATTATAATGATGTTCCGAAGCTTAAGATGAAATGAATCTGGTTATGTCATCATCATCATCATCATCATCATCATCATCATCATCATCATCATCATCATCATCATCAGTGGAATGTCCCTTTGATAATGTTTTATTCTGCAGAGGTGTAGGTCAAGATACATTTTGCTAATAGTTTTACTGAAGGGGAAGTGGTATTGTATTGTAGTGTATCCTGTACCTATTGAGAGAAATAGTTATGGAAACTTGAATAGCTCAAAATGATGGCTAATACTGCAACTACTTAGTAAAGTTACTCAGCATTATTATAGCATATTACAGCATAATGGCTCTTTTTAAGTTAAGCATGAATATGAATAACTAATACTAAGTTGGACCTCCGTTTATTACACAAGAGTATAGTCATGTGGACATGCTACATAACAATAAAAATAGGTTCAGACTTTACAGCCAGTGTGGTGCTACCAGTTTTAGATATAATCAGCCAAACTCCATCATGACAGCAGTGGAAAAGACAGACTAAAATGTATGTATGCAGATTGCAAAGTTAAAAGCTACTAGACCTCCACTCTTGCTTCATGTATTCATTAGTATATAGGAGTTTGTAGATTAACATATGTATGACTAAATACCACACTGAAACAATTGGTATTTTACAGGCTTGACACTTTTAGCAGAAATGACAGTGATCACAATTACAGCGCTCTTAACGAACCCTGGATTTTCATGACTTTCATAAGGGGGTGTAGTTTACATGAGCAAGCCTTTAGATAAGGCTGAGAACAAGTTCATTAGTAGAGTTAGCTAGCTAACACACACCATTCCCAATTAGCCTAGAGGAGAGCGAGTGAGAGAGAGACAGAGTCAGATTCCTATCACCACTAGTCCATGAAAATGAACAGAATAGCATGACACGCTATCTCCCAAATCAGCGGCTGATTGCGAAACATCCGTGACGAGAAATGAACATGAGACAGAAGATCAGTGTGCAGATTTGCTTAAGGACATACTTGTGGAGACGAGAGGAGAGAAAGGAAACTCGCTGGGTGTTCCACATCAGAGACCCGGCACTCTGAACAGCACAGAAGAGGCAGCTATCAGATTAATAGTGAGTCATTCTGCGCAGTTCTCTGCCGCTCCAGACAGAAAGACAATCGGAGAACAGGGGGGGCAATCATGGACAGCACTTGACATGAGTTACTAAAGTGGAGATGAAATGCGAGGACAAAAAAAAAGTTCAATTAAAGGATGTAGATTGTAAAGGCTTTTGTTGTTACTCAGCAAAAGGGAAACGGTATGGAGGGGCTTCAATAGAATCACCAAAGCAGGTGGGCATGTTCCGAGTTAGCCCACCTCATTAAAAGGCTTCACTCTCTTTTTATGTAACGGCCATTACACATCCTATTCAGATGCACACGCCCAGTGATTAAAAATTATCTGTTGGTGATCACAATCACACCTGCTTAAACTTAAGCCAAAGAATAACAAAGAACTTTTCAGTGCTGAACTATCTGAACATTTACAAAGAGATTAAAGGGTAGACAGTCTCAAACTAAATAAATTTGCTTTTAATCGCCTTGAACAGGAAGTCATGTCATTTCAAATGTCCCTATCTGATTGTCTGATTCCCCTCTTTATTCAAATTATAACATGCCCATCTGACTTTTCCAGCACAATGGGAAAAATTAAAAAGGGAAATGACCTTTCATGGCGGCCATGATGGGAGAGTGAATGGCATTATTATGCGCCAAGATTAATTTTTGCCCACTCTATGCTGCCCATTGAGAAAACAGAGGGGCACGACTGTCACAGTGTAAGTCTCTTGCTAATTGGTTGGTATATCATAGAGATGTCAAGAAACTTACATTGATGCTAAAACGGTGATTAAGAAATTATTTTTTTGTCTGTTTTTCTCTGATAAACCTAGATTGATTTCATACAGTACATATAGAAAATCATGTCTCTTTAGAGTTGGACACAGCCATGTGCTAAGTGCCAGTTTTTTAGTTTGTAATACAGCAGAGATTAGGACACAGTGCGGAAGTCTTCAAACTTGATAACTCAGAACCACTCAGGCTGTGGTTTAGTAAAACATGAAATGGGCATCATGTCTCACATCACCTCCTCTGCAGTTCAGCCGTCCTCACTGTATGCAAGAGACACTTTACTCCCATAAAACTCAAGCCTCCCTCCTCTCTCTCCACTTGCCTGTCCAGCAGTGTGTTTCTGAGCCTCTAATTCTCATTCTGATGGCTAAGTAGAAGGGGAAAGGATAATTACAGTCAGTCATACATCTAGTCATGCCACATCCATCCCTCCTTTTCAAAGCAGTATTTTTAAGCTCAGCATTTTCTCACCCAAAAGGGCCTTTTTCCGCATGTGATGCCTTCTTTTTGTCACGGCCCCCATAGTTCTGAGCTGACCCCCTCAGCCCTGTCTCCTGACTGATCACAGTGATGGTTTATTACTGTCGTCCCAGCGTTCTTATCTTTAGCCAGCAATGCTCATTTCCTTCCCCAGATTTAAATGCAAATGTGAAATTTAATGATAAATGCATTATCTGATAGGTGCGATAACACTGATTCACTGTCAGTATAAAATACACACCCCGGGGGGCTTCGAGCTAGCAAGCACAACTTGCCCAAATCCACTTTTTCTCTCTCTATCTCTCTCCTCTTTTTTCTTTTCTCTCTCTCTTTTTTCTTTTTTTTCTTTTTTTTACAAACGCATGTACCTGCAATAAATTCTTGGGGTCATTTTATGCATTAAAAGGAATCATATTTTGTGTGTTCAGCAGTGTGGGTGCAGGCCATTGCTGAGCAGTAATTGCTGTGCAACTATCTTGTTCACTCTATTATCCATCACTTTGATGAAGTTACTTTAAGTAAAGGGGTAAAAAAAAGATTAAAAATAATGTATCTGTATTGCACTTTAGGTTTAAAAAAAAAGAAAAAGCTTTTTTTTTTTATTGTGTAAGCAATTGTTGGTAATTTAATTCACTGTTAACTGAAAGGTGGGTGTACATTCAGTTGGAGCTTGTTATATAGCATGCAGACTTGTGACTCATTTGTCCATCTAAAGCTGCTCTTCAAGACATCATGCTTTGTTCCTTTGTATCAAAAGTGTCTGCAAATACCCTGTTGCTCCTTTTCTATACAACGTCAAGATCAGTGCCTCACCTAAAATCATGCAACATGCTTTGCAGTTCAGTTACAATAATTTGCCAGATGGCACTAAGACACTGTCTAAGAGGGTGATTTGAGGACTTTTCTTACTTGGACCATCCCATTCGTCCTGTCCCACGGCCGTATGCCTGGTCTTCTCGCCCTGACCGTCCATCTCTGACTCTCCTGCTTCTCGGTTGCCATCGTCCTCTCCTGCAAGGCAGAGAGAGATTAAGTCCTAAAGCACACAAGACATAAAGTGAGCAGCACTCAATCCAAATTTAATGCTCAGACATCTAATTTAATTAATCATTGCATTATGGACTGTGCTGCCCTTCCAAAAGGGCAGATTCTAAAGACTTTGGATATTATCCCAGAAAAAAAATCATGCATTTTTATAACTCCTGTAATTTTTGAGTGAGTCACAATCTGAAGTCATGAAGGCCATTGTTATTTTGAAAAGTTCTATGTTTTTGATTATATATAGTTCTATAATGTGCATGTGCTGTGAGCTCACAAGGTCCAGCTGCATATTTTTATGAAAAAAAGGAGTTCCCATGAGTGCTTGCAGGAACAGGAGGAAGCTACAGGGAACAGGAAGGAAAGCAATGTGTGGGAGAGAGGTGGCTATTTATTACCGTTTGATCTATTGTGGAGCGAGCCAGAATGTGTGTTATAGGATGTAGCGCTGATTTACAGTCTCAGGGCTCACACAGACCATGCTGCGGGATATTTGGGTATCTCCCTCCAAGGTGTAAATGCTTAAAGACCTTGTTAAACAGACTCCGCCTCTGAATGCGTAGCAGGAACAGTGACTCGAGTTCTTGTTGTTGAGCACTCTTAGATACACTTACAGTAAAAAATAAAAAAAATACATTTTTGCATGTCTACAGTAAGCACAGTTTGTACTAAAAGTTTATAAGCACATAAATCAGTGCTTAGTAGGTGCCCCTAGTGTGGTGCTCTGAATAAATCCAATGTGGCTGACACAGTGGTTGCACTCTGTCTCTCAAACTCTGCAAGTAAGAGCAAACCTGCTTGGGGCATGTAGGAGTAGTTGATAGTTTGTGGAGGAACATTTCTCTCACTTTTGTCACCATATCGTTTTCATCCCTTTGATGTTTCAAACCCAATAGTGAATGGTCAAGGACAGGCTTGGATTACCACAATGGATTACTACACTTCATACACTCAACAAGGGAAAGAAAAGGAATTGATATGTAGATTTAAATGTGAATACATTAGGATGACAAAGACAATATATTTTTAAGATGTGGCTCACACAGCATGTAATTGTAATCTAGCACCAAATATGCAAGAAATACACCAATGTACATGTTGTCATATGGTTGTTTACCACATCTGATTTTTCCTGATTTTTTTGCCCAAAGCTTCAAAAAAAAAAAAAGCATTCACAGTGTTTGTTATCACACTTCCAGTGACAACTGCCACGGGACACACACTACTTCACTCCAGTGCCGTCCGTCCTCACGTAGGTTAATCTCCAGATCAGGCACACACACCATGCTTGTTTAGCTTTTTTTTGGACATGGCTCACTTCAAAGAAGGTAGCAAACATTGCTTAAAGGATGTCAGCTTTTTACTTTGGCTAAAAAGAGATGTATATGAAGAAAAAAGTGATACTGAGAGGGAAGTCTGCAGAAATGCCCTACTTACAGTACATGAGGTCATTATGACCCAGTTTTGCTTATGCAAGTGTCTGCTTGGGCCAGTGATTTCTCCCCTGACTCCTTCCTTCTCCCAGTATATTATCAGGGAGCCCACTCAAATAAATTTCCCTAGTATTTATTGTTGGGCCTGGAGAACCTCTTTAGCATACCCGGCTCGTATTATGACGAGGATAACAAAGGCGTATATCAACAGTTCCTTCCAATGGAGCGGAGTTTTAAAAAAGCTGGTGAGATAACATTAAAGGCACTACCTTGATCTCAGGCGAACATGTTAAGCCCTGTAACGAAACGTATTGGAAGTGTTTAATTACAGCCCGGGAAATGAAGCTACAAGATGATTCCTTAATTAAGCAGTGATTAAGGATTTTCTGCCTTCTATCTAGCACAGTTTGCAATGCATTTTAAACACAATCGCCCAGGCAACCTCACAGGGAACAATGTCACAGGGCTTTGATGAAGTTTCCTGCACAAATGTCACGAGTAAAAAGGCAGAGCAGAGGAAAAGAAGTGCTGGAGCAGCACTCCTTTGCTTACAGTACAGTTTGATAAAACCTGGAGTACAGACACATATGGAGATTCATTTTTATGGTTTTGAATGACATAGGAATTTTAACCTTTCTGAGATACAGAAATAGATTGATTGAGGTACTCCACTTCATTCACAGAGGTCCACTACAGGTAATAGAGACTCTGCCTTGTTTCATTATTTGAAATGAAACCCCTCTGCTGTCTTATCGAGGGAGACAGATTGTCAATGATCATCCTCTACATTATCGCCTGGATCATAATTTACATCTGGCTTGGGTTCCTTTCCCTGCGCAATCAAATGGAGATACTTAAGGTTGAGTGAGAGAAGGCTGAACAGAACAGAAGGGACGGGGAGGGCTGGGGAGGCGAGGCGGCCTGCTGGGTGCAGGGTTGGCGGGCATGCAAGAGGAGCCAGTGAGCTGTTAAAATCAGCCCTATCGCTGCTCTATCAAAGGACAGCTCTCTCGCCAAATCGCAGTCACACGCAGCGTGCTATGCATTCAGGTCAATAAGCTTATAGGCGATTTACACACACAATTCCTGGAGCAAGGTAGCAACAAAGTCATATTGGCTTTTTCTCTCCCTTTTAGCATTGTCTCAGCCAAGGAAGCCCTTGAAAATGTCAATCTCTCGTGTGTGACTTGAAGGAGCTCAGAGCGCTTTAATCCTGACCACTGAGTCTAGAGACAGGTCACAATTTTTGCAAAATGGAGTATAAGTATTTTTAAGTCCTCATATGGGATTGCACAGTTTTATGTGTTACTGAGTTCTAGGCTCAATGACTTTAACCCACTGCCACTTTTCTAAACCCATCACAATCTTGCTAGTATAGCTTAGCAATGATTTTCAAAAATTTAAGGGGATGCCCGCTGTCCCCCAGCAGCAGCAGTGCTAGTCGGTTGATATTGCATATTTCGTTGTTGATGCAGATTATGCTGCAACAGATAAAGTCAATTCCAGGAAGCAACCTCTTTTACCAAAGTCAAGCATAGCTGTAAGACTTCTCTGCTATCTGAAAAATAGGTTTGAATTGCACGCAATTTGTGGCAGGCAGAGCACTCCAATGGAGGAAGGCTATTAGTGAAATGCCTTGCCACTGTCTCTTTAAATGCCAATAAATTCCCATCATTACAGAATCTGGCAGTTTTCCTCCCTGTCTGCAGCCTGGGTCTTTATCTCGCTCTGCCTCAGTCTCTGAGCATGTAGATCTGGCCCAGTTAGATTGTCATACTTAACAAACATTAATGATTAATTTCCTCCACTGAGTCAAATGGGGCTAAAGGGATGACTCGATTCATCTTATCGCACCACAAATTAGCATTTCCTCATATTCTCCAGCATCAACTGTGCATTAAAATTCCACATTTACCATTCTGGGCACTGGCAGCTGTGGCGAAAGCGCCAAGGAGATCTTCCTCCTGTGTTGCTGGAGAGTCTGATTACTTCTGTGTTACACAAAGAGTGGCATAATTAATTCTGCCACTTTCTGTTTGTTACTGTACATCTCTGACTGCTGCAAGTCAAATTACTCACTGAGAGGTTATTTGAAGGGTCAAGGTGGGTTTGTTGCTTGCTGTGAGTCCTGCATATGCAGTCCGGAGCCTTGATTCACTTTCACTCTGATAAAATGTTTCTGCCTACATTGGAATTTTAGTAATTTACAGAGAACATTGCAGAAAAGTGTCAAATATTCACATTTAGCTGTGCTTGATGTATTCCAAATATAAAGACTCACAACTGCATCAGAATCAAGTAGTTAGAGCTGAAAAAAACTCATGTAATATGACTTCACAAAAAGATGTTTCACACTGAGGAAATGAGACACATGAAATGACATGTAAATTTACTGTCAAAGCTAACTAAGGAAGTCATTTGTCATCAGGCAACACTTGGAACGCACAAAGGGAACAGCTTGTGGCAACACCGTGTGCTGAACTTCACAGATAGCCAACAATAAAAGAGGGGGTAAAACAGCAAGGTGAAATTTCACAATTTCAGTAAAAAAGGTGCCACTCAGTGTATATAAAAGAGGTATCTTTGCTACAATTATAGAGCCAGGTGTGTCAATAGAGTATAAATCTTTGCTGTTGAGTTAGTGTGCTCAACTGTGGGCTCTTCACAGGCAGAGCTCCATAAATGTGAAATTGAAGTCGTTTGAGGTAAGATTCTGTTTTAATCGCAGGAAAAGCCAAGGTTATTTCTTTAGATATGTGGCTTTTTTTTTTCTCAACAAGCTCACAGCCGCTGTATTTATATGAAAACAGAGTTCCTTCTCTCTGCGGCTCTGCTGTTCTACCAAGCTGCTTCATTTCTCACTCATGTAATGTTTCAGTAACATTATGTTGAGTATCAGTTACATAATACTCATACATCTAATTGTAAAAGAGTTTGAGTCCCACACAGTTTCTTTCATGATTCATAATACCAATGAGTGGCTCCAAAAACTTGGTTTGGAAATGAAGGACAGTAGTAAAAGTGTTCTCATTCTTGACTTCAGTAGAAGTAATAAAAATGCAAAAAAAAAGGCTCTGCTACAAGTAAAAGTCTGTCATATAATATTTTACTCTAGCACAAGTGCAGTTGCATCATTGTCCAAGTATCATTAAAGTAGCAAGTAAAAGCATTCATTATGCAGAATGGACCTTTTCAAAGTGTTCCAATGTTACACAAGACCTATTATGTTATTGTCTGTTATTATTAATGCATGGACATGTCATCAGCATTTTAATGTTAAAGGTAATCAAGATGAATGTGATTTGAAAGACTTAATGTTTAGTTTAGGAGTTTAATAAATAAAAATGCATCATATTTTATTTGTTGATCATATTTATCTTGTGTTTTGGTATCCAAAACATAAACCTGCAAAGCAATTGACTTACTAAAGCTGTCCAAAAACATCATAACAGTATAGTAATTAGTATAATATGTCTCAATGTAATTTAGTTGAATTTCAAAGTAGTTTGAAAAAAATACTCAATATTCAACAATACAGTGACCCAAAAACTGTACTCAAGCACAATACTTGGATTACTTTCCACAGCTAAAGGATTACAAGATGATAAACACAGAGAAACACTGTGATCATTGTTCATAACACAAGCTTTCACTTCACCTAAAAAAATCATTTAATAGCATTTTGCAGAATTTAACCTTTTATTCCACTTAAAGTGTTTTGTACTGAACAAGGAAAAAAACATCTCTTTTTGCTGTTGAACAGGTACCAGCTCACATGTATGTACATCCCTCTGGTAATGTAGTGAGCAGATGATAGTTTGCGTTGAGGATCACAAAGCTAAAGGGTTAAGAACCTCTTACAATATTGGAGAGAAATGTTTTGGGTTATGTCACTTCTTCGATGAAAAATGCTATATGCTCACAATTTAGCACTTGTGATTTCACGTTCATGTTGCAAAGGCCAACAGGCCTCAGTGTGTTTTGCCACCAGCATCAAGAAAGCACCAAAAACCATCAAGAGCCTTGACACCATTAAACTAAACAGGCTATAGAGTCAACTACCAGCCAATTTAGAGGTTGCCGAGCCTCAGGCCAAGATGGGACGTCAAGGTGCTCCATGCACTTATCTGGGGAGTCCCTTTTCTGCAAGGGTAAGGCAAATGACTGAGTCTTTGGTGGCATTCAACTTCTTGACCTTTGCGCCTTTAAGCGGCTTTGCTACTTCACCGCACTCTGATCAAAGTTAATAAGTGCTTCATATGTTAATGAAAATTGGTACTCCTCTTTGTGTTCCTACAGCTTTTTAATACCTATTATAGACTGAAACTTTTAATGGAGGTTTTAGGTCCCCCTGACAAGCCCATTTCAGAGAGTGACTACACAGATACAAGGCTAAGCTAAGACCAGAGAGTCACTGCACAGTGGAGGAACCTTACACAGGAGACCTTATTCTCCGGGAAGCAGCAGAAGATAAAGGCCATGGGATGAGTGGCTGCTTTAAAACCCACGTTCAAGTCCGCACAGGGCTAATTACAGCACGCCATCACATTTGAGAGGGTTTAGTTAATCAAGGGGGCTCTCTTTTTCCTCATATAGTCGAGGAATAACACACTTAAACCATTTAATGCCGCCAGGATTGCGTCCTGTTTAATTCACGGCAGTTTCACATAAGTGGGGTAAATTTAAGCCACGCCGACATTAGTTTTAAATAGATCTAATAGAGGAAGGGATCATGGGGAGAATGGCTACACCTGATGATTGCGCACAACTTGCCATGAGGAGAAAAGAAATTTGGATAGTACATCATTTGGGTCTTAGGAGGCAATGGCAGACTTAGCTACTGTAAGCTTAGATAGCAAAGTAATAAAAAAAAATCTGACTAGTAAGGCTTGTGTATGACAAGGAGCAGATTACCCGTGTCTCCAAAAAGTAGTATTTGACATTTGGGATTGCTATTTAGTGTTGACTTTATTCATAAACATGGAAAGGAGATTTGAGGCCCAGTTCCTCGCATGGTTTTATCCAAAACAATGGAAATATCAAACGGCTCTGACAAGGTTCTTTGAAGATTTTTAGAAGTTGTACTTTTCCTAGCTGTAGCCACCCATGTGTACGACACCATCTATTTAATAGCTACTGGGTTATTACAAGACCATATATTCCACTTTGAAGTTTGTGGAAGGACACATTACGGGGGAGACAAAGGGTAGAGCAAACGAGGCGTCGCTGGTAATTGCAATTTCCGAACAATTGTGCCGTTCAACTTTTCGCAGAGAACAAAAGGAAAACATTATTGATACGATTACTGGGGCATAGCCTACCTGAAACATGAAAGATTTATTTCTCTTCAATAATGTAATCCCACGAGGCACATCAGTTTAGAAGTGTGAAGAAATAATTCTAAACAATTTTCCCTTTGAAAGGAGAAGGAAGAGGCAGACATTCAAAGCATCGGTTCTTCATTAAAAAGTCAAATTTATGGCATCCATGCGCCAGTAAGAGTGGGGACACCTGGGGTAGAGAAAGCCATGCGACCGGGGGGCTAAGAAGAGGCGGGAGGGGTGGGGGTGTTAGAGGGGGGAGGGAGGCGGGACAAGTCTGTCATCTTCACACTGTAACCTGGAGCAGACCACAAATTAGCTCCTGTGATGGCAAGGTGTGACCGAAATGAAACAAACATACAAAGAAGCAATCTAATTGAATTGGAGTTCAAAGAGGAGTCGGGCGCATTTGGCGATGCTAAGGCTCTTTATAGTGCTGGACCTCCGAGCAGTAGCAGGTGCTGCTGAGTGTTCACAGAGATTCAGCGCCGGCTCAAAGGGAAGTACTACGCTCTCCAGTGCATTGGTGTACCGTAGCACACCTTCACAGCACTATCACAGAGCGGGGGGGGGGGGGGCCAGTTTTACCCATGCCAACTCACTATAAATATAAATTTCACTTT
>JAQMCX010000057.1:17906963-17949754 GCA_029814765.1 Acanthurus leucopareius | reverse complement strand
TCAATAGTTAACGTTGGCTTTGTCTCGTTGCCATCCATCATCGGCGTGTGCGTGCGCTCATGCATACAGTGTGTGTGCGCGTGTGTGTGTGTGTGTGCTGGGAGGAGCGTGGAACAGCTTCAGTGGAGACTGATGTGTTCTCAGAGCTGCAGTCTGTGACCAAGAATAAGCAATGCTATTGTTTAACTAGATTTTCCGGTTGCTAAGCAATGTAATTCTCGTGATTAGAAATGGCTGCCTTCCTAAATTCGGGCACTTACAATCAACAGTCAACAAACTGCTTGAGAACTCAGCACCAACGCTCGTCTGGAAATTGGGGTGAAAAGAGGGGGGGGGGTTCCATCGGGGAGATAGGAGGGGCGGGGGTGGTGGGAGGTTGAATAAATGTATTCACGTCCTGGTAAAACAAACACACATGTGAACATACACACACTCCTCTGTGAGGCTGCGGAGCTCGAAGATGACAAGGCATCTAAATTCGATCTGATGACTTCATGCATTCAGATGGCCCACTAAGTTTACATTACTGTACATTTATGCTCCATGCAGTAAGGCTGAGACACACCCATCGGCTGGGAAAAAGTAGCGCTGTCTCTGAGCTCCTCATCCCAGCTTGTGACACTGCTGCCCATACGCAGGGTAACATTATTTCTGTCAGATAGAGATTTATTTTGGTCTACGTTTCTCAAATACCTTAAACATAATTCTAGTCGAGTATCTTATTCCAATCAGACAAAACGTTGGATCCCAGCATGTTTGCAGAGTTGCTAAGTTCTGTGTTGTTGCGCCCAGTGTTTCTGTCTGGACTGTTGAAGGGGAATAACACGCTCTTACTTCTTTATCCAATGAATTTGAATTGGAATGGCATGAAAACATGCTGGCATTTGACTATGCCATTAAAATGCTGGAGGCACCTCTGAGCGTGCCCGAGGGCTTCAGCAGATGCCAGCCAGTTTCTCTGTGGAGTTAGCTGGGTCCTGCTTCACTCTACTGCCTCCACTTGCCTCTCTAGAGTTTACAGAGACACACAAGTCCAAGTGGACACTGGTACAACGTTTGGTCCATAAAAGTCACAAAGCTTGTCCTCCAACTAATATGGGCTTAGCTAATGCCTCTCTTGCAGGGTAACATTTGCTTAGCAGGGGTGACGAGCAGATTAAAATGCTGTTAAAATGGCCAGTCTGCTGTATTTAAGCATCCTCGAGTCCTTCCTGTTACACACTTGCTCGTCCTCTGGCTGAATGATTTATTAGTGTCATTCTGTTACTTATAAGGAAATAAAAGTTAACCATGTGCCTGTACACCGGATGTGACAGCTGAAACAAAGCAGGTAAAATATGTGTGGTCTTAATTACTGGTTTATAAGCGAGCTTTTCACTAGAACGTTCACTTTTAATGAAGCCATTGACTGAGGCTCCTCCAGGGAGCTATCATGGTTAAGTGGGGGCATCCATCTTCAGCCATTGGCTCGTCTGCAGACGAGTGGAGGCTCTGTCTACAGCACACTCACCTCATATTGGCTCACTTTATCTCCACTAAGTAAAGTCTGTTGGAAGGTGCTAACACTGGCAAGAAAATACTTTTCTCCACCGGCTCTGTCGAGGCTGAGGGAGATTTCCTCCTGTAGAGGCACCAGACACTTTCATTGTGTCTTAAGTGCTTAATAAGATGCTGCTGTTTAACCTGAAAAGCACCGTATTCATAACATCCAGCGGTCTGCTAGTCTGTGGGGGCTCAAATAGCAATACTGCAAATGATAAAACTGCCTCTGCAACAATTAGTTTTTAGTCGAGCGTCATTTCAAAGAATTTAATGGGGAGCCTTCAGAAAAGGAAAAATGATTACTGTATCAAATAATGTAGATAAAACAATGTTTTCCCATCAAGGAATTTCTATGAAATGGATATATCTAAGATGTCAATTTCATTCCAGTATTATGAAGGATGGGGGGTTCCTTTTGCAATAAATTCTTCATTAATTCAATTCTAATTTTCCTCTGGTTCCTATTTCTACTATTGATAGTTCCACTTCTTAATACCTCGGATAAGGGGGGAGAAAATCATTGCAATAACTCAGTGGAGACTGTGAGCAGCAGATAGGATCTAAATATTACCAATGCCAAAAGAAGTGTGAAGTCTGATGAACATTTCAAAAGAACAATTCTTTATGGATCAGCTAAATCTTTTCCACTTTTTAATTAAAAGTAAAGAAAATAGAAGTTAATTATCCTGTAAAGATTAGCTGGTGGGCATCTTTCTGTAAATTAGTTCTAATTAAAAGGAAATTGTCAAATGACATTCAAAGCACTGTCCTTTAAAACACAGACCGAGATGGGCTTTTTTTTCCCTCTCCCCCCTCAGCCTCCCTCCTAATTCTTGATCTGACCATGTGAAGCTTCTTGCTGGAAGATTAGGATTCTGCCAGTGCTTCAGACAGCACACGCATACACACACGCACACGCGCGCACACACATACACACGCACACACACACACACACACACACACACACACACACACACACTCTGCTCCCTGGATAGCAGGCCTCTAGCACACTGTGAAATACTGCTGCATCAATGGGGAGCTAGTGGCTGCTGGAGATAAATACTCCTCATTGATAAATGATTGCACTGATTAGCTGCTTGAAAAAAAGGCTTAAACTGTTGTATCAGGCTAATATTGTCTGTTTTATGAAACATCTGATGTTTGTCATGTGCTCCAATGCATTGTAAAATCTCTTGAACAAATGCAATTTTAATAACTAACTGTTTGGTAAAGTTGCACATATTGTTAAATAAATTGTGGAGGATTTCGTGAAAAATATCAAACTTTATTATTTTTTATACCTTAAAATGTTAACTGCAACATTAGGAATAAAAGCCTGGTTTCAAAAATAAGAACTGTGCAAACAATTGTTATGAAACTGAGCATAATCACATTATTTCAGCATTTCAAAAACATTATCTAAAGCTGAAACTAATAATAAGATCATTATTAAGTTATCTGCTAAAATATATAGTTGATTTTTTGTGAAAAATATCAAATTTCTTGCCTTATCCAACCAAAACCATAATACATTTAATGTAATTCATTATAAAACGAGTGCAGACGGCACATCCTCCCATTTGATAAGCTGAGTCATTTTTGACATTTTTGCTCGAGAAATTACTTAATATAATCATCTTATTTAAAAATAGTTAAATTCATTTTCTGACATTCAACTAATTATTTAATCAACTAATATTTTTGGCTTAGTGTCTTTAAAAGCCTCTATTGTAGTCAAAGTCTTGCTTGCATGATACCTTCCTTCCACCTAAACAAAAGAACACACACACATGTGAGCACACACAGTATTTAAGCAAACCTCCACTATCATCACTTCACAAATAAACGATGAATCAGACTGCCTCCTTACATGTGTGTACTGTAGCTTTCATCTGATTTCATGTGGATTTCATCATTCATTGTCTGAGCTGGGCTGTTGCTCCCATCCGCTCGCATTGTATCAAACCAGATTCCAGCAGTATAGTCCGACAGAAGAAAGAGGAAAACAGTGCTGAAGCCCCTCCATCTGCTCTGGCTAATGATGATGCTCTCGCTGGCCTGGAGCAGAACTGTGTGAGGGAGATTTACACCCATAATACCCCTGGGGCTCCGGTGCTGCACCGTACTCCAAAACACCGTCACTCCATCACTTTCTATATGATAGCTGGCAGAGCAGGTAACAATGGAGCAGCAACAATGTCTTTTTGTATTACTGACAAGTGCCTTATTTGGTTGACATAACCTGCCTCGGTGTCTGAGGAGTGGCACTAAGCACACAGGAAAATGGATGACAGCTACACCATTGAGACATTGTGTAGTTGTAACAATCATACCAGACTATGTTTTTTAAAAAAATACCCAGCAGTGTGTGTGATATGAGGCGAGCGACAACAGCGGTGACTGAGGGAGAGGTAGCTGTCTTAGCGATGCACTAATTGGAATGATGGCAGGAGGGGAAATCAGGCATCAACTGAACAGAGCTGCCGTTTTCCATTTACTCCATTATAAAGGTTTATAAGTTGTAATTGCCCTTCAATTTGGGAGCTTTAGACCTACTATAAAGCTCTGTGTGGGACTAGCCTTGACATCTATCTCCTAAAACAAGTGAGTTAAATGGTGAGAGGCAGCAAGAAAGACTACGTGCATGCATGTGTGTGTCACAGAGACTGCAGGGGGAGATGTAGAGAGCTCCACTCCTCGGGGATTGAGTGTTCACACACAGTAAATGGAAGTGGCACAGCTCTGACCTTTGAGCCGCAGCATGCGAGTAAAGTGAAGGCGCTGTCAAAATATTGCTTCAGAAATGACAATCCACCTCGCCAGTCCCAAGTCTTGACATGGCAGGCAAGTGGAGAGCCGTAACCTGCTGATCCCGACATTACAAATGAGGGGATTATCATGACAACAAACCGCAGCTCGACACATTGCATACCCTAAAGATATTCTGGCATTGCCCCTTGTTATCAGCAACGTCCCACACAGATAGCTAGCGATGACACCAAAAAATCGGCGGGGATGGGAGTCGTTATGTGTCAGAATGCCACATAAATTTTCAAATCAGGCTTTGCAAAACAACTTATTACAGGCAGAATCAACTTTGCCGTTACGATATTACGCTTACAGTTGCTGAACTTGGGATTTGGCAGTGGAGCGGCTTCTTTGCATCTTCATTTACACCCATGTAATACTCAAGTCCACAGAGAATAACTCAATCGTAAAGAATACCAAAATATCACAAGCAAATTACGAGCGCACTGAGAGGAAGCTTGGGAGGAACAAAGACAGGCAGCCATAATTATATCTTGGCGTGTATGGCATGTCAATGGGCCACCTTCATTCTGCAGGGCATTCCCCTGGGCCCCTCAGGCATCAAAATGATGTCCAAATTATTTTGTGCTCTATTGCAGCATGGTGCGATTATCATATTTACTGGTGGTGCATTATGACAACATTGATGTTTACACCTGTCTCTGTGAGAAGGCAAGGTTTACACTCTGTAATTTAGCAAATGTACAGTATGCATATGAGCTTGTTGGCAGGGATTTAAATTAGGTCAGAAATGGAATACATCAATAGCAACCCATATGTGCATCTTTCTTTTTCTTTTTTCTCCCTCCCCTCCCCAGCCTTCTTTGCTCAGAAGCTTGGCGATGAAGCAGCTTGACGACTGCAGAAGTGTGATATGTGCAAATCACATTTGCAGATGAGCTTGAAACTCCCTTTTAATATTCAGATATCAGACATCCTGCACTGAGAAGCCAGCTAAGACGCGATTCGGAGGAAAAAAGCAAGATCCGCGTCATTAAGGGAATCGTTAGAGGCTCGGTTTACATTTTACATATTTCACGAAAATGTACAACCAAGTAAAAACATCACCACTTATCTGCGATAACAATGCAAATTTTTGTCAGAGAGCGCATGGAGATTCTGTCAAAATCCAAAGTCGCTCAGGTCTTTCTTTTCTTTTTTTTTTCTCTCTCTCTCTGGCTTAACACCCTCAGCTTATTGGCGCTTTGATTTCTTTCATATTTTTTCCCTGAGAAGTCACACAGGCTTGTGGAGTCAAAGACGGTGAAAGGTATGTTTGCCACGAGGCACAGGAACACGTGTCCCCATAGCCTGCCAATAGCTCATCAAACACACAGGCCTGTGGATGGATGCAAGCCCGGCTGGCATTTAGGACGTCTAAACAGCATCCGCTCTGCCACACAAACCATCACTGCCTCCTATTTGCTTGCTTCAGTCAGAGCCATGAAGAACAGCCCCTGTTTTCTGACCATTTTCTGCACATAAACGCACCACGGTGACAACAACGCCACAGAAACAAGGTTGCGTTTTCCTTTTGTTATACCTGCTCCTTTGTGGTGTACAGTAGAGCTAGGACAATAAATTTGCTTCTTTTAACCGCCTCAACTTTTTTCATTGGATGACAGAATGTAGCCCCTGCAATTTCCCCCTACCTCCTTCATTTCCCCGTGTCTTAGCCCTGCGCCAAATTTGTCTCTGTGCCATTTTAATTACAGCCAAGGCAATCTTTATGGTGGTATTCTGCGAGAACACCAATCTGCAAAAAAGGTGATAAGTAGACCCGCCACCCAGCTTTGGTATCAGTAATAAACAGACACTTAATTGAATAATTTGACCTAAGAGGCTGATCCTGGGAAGTAGCATGTTGGAAAAATTATTTTGAATATTGAAGACAGTTCAGTGTTTTGCATGACGCCTGCAGTAGGAGAACACACAGCGGATTTGGCTGGTTGCCCGCCAACTCGCCAATGTGGGCCATGGCGAGTCTTTACGGAACAGATAAGTGAGCCTTTGGTATCCTGGAAGCACTCAGATGTGTGTATGTGTGTGTGTGTGTGTGTGTGTGTGTGTGTTTTGGAGTGTGGGGGTGACACATGTATGCATGTGCAGGCGTGTGTGTATGTGTCCGATATGTTCAAGTCGGGGGGGGGGGTTGCAAGGAGTGTGAAGTGTGCCCACTCGAGGTCCATCTCCAGCTAGCAGCCACATGGGCACATCCCCCTGCCCTTAACTCACACACACACATACACACACACACACACACACACACACACACACACACATACACAGCAGCTTTCCGCAGAGCCTTAGAGACAATGACTCGCGGCCCCTTCCTGTTTAAGGATAGCTGTCAGAGGATGATGGCTCCGATTCAACACTGCAGCAGGTTTGCACAGAGCTCCCCGATAAAACGGAAAAAAGCAAAAGCCTCCACTCGCTCTCCTCTCTCTCTCTTTCTCTCTCTCTCTCTGTGTCTCTGTCTTTCTCTCACTCTCTTCATCACTCTCCCTCTCCCTCCACAGTTCAACACTGATTTGACTGCTAGCATAATTTTGCAGAGGAGACTATTTGCAGATGCAGCAGAGTTATCAATCCGAACAGACACACAATCCGGGTCCAATGTCACTTCTCCTCATTATGTTAATGGTTAATACATGCAAATGAAAACATTCCAGCAATTTGATTTCTTTGAAGATAGTTTGCATATTGTCTTAGCCATAATGATGGTACACTTTCTCCCCAGCTTCGATTTATGCAAGGCTAGTTAGTTCATTTTTATCAGCTCTGAGTTCATTTCTAGGGCTACTGGAATGTGTTTTCCCCTTCCCCTCACTATTTAACTAATTAGGATTCAGGTACCATAAGCAGATTTTTCACGCTATTGGTGTTTTTCTTAATTAAGAAACAAATGAATTCTCCCCAGCAAAATAGATGGAACAACGGGATAGGGTGCCAGGGGCCAGATGCGGCGCTTCTTAATTAGAAGTCACTCCATTGTCTGAGGTTTTTTAATGAAGCTCCAATCTAAATGGATATCAAAAAAGCTTCTAGTGAAGAAAAAAACACACACACACACACCGGCCATTTAAAATAATAAGGAAATAAAGATAATGAAAGACAAAAGATATGTACCAGCAGCCCCGGCTCACACCTCCAGTTCAGTGCATGCAGTGCTCTCGTCACCTTTGGATGAGCCCTATTAAAACAGCTCAATCCCTTGCCTGCCCCCGCCAGCCTGCAGCCATGTCTAATGTTCTGCCAAGCCAACAGTGAAACACTCTCTTTTCAACTTCTCATCAAAGGTGGAAGTTTCATTACCCCGTGGATGGTTATCAACTAACTATTACTGAAAACTGTTGCAGCTGTCAACTTCCTGTCTTGCCTTGTAAAAACAGTCGAGGCCAGCTGAATCCACGCTTATCATATCAGTGTCGTTTGTGATAGGCCGATGTTTTGTGCAAGGAAGGCCGACGCAAAATTTCCAATTAGCTGGAACAAATTGTCACCTCAACACAAAATGGGAGATAAAAAATGGTGGTTTGCAATTAGATTTGAGCACCTGAGATGTATGTACGGCATGAAACTAAAGAAACTCTGCAGATGGAGAAAAAGGAGCGTTTTTTGTTTTGAAGTTAATTTGCAGGAGGGTTCTTTTTTATTTTTTTTTTCCCTGTGAAGCCCCATCATCTCGGTCAGCCTCACTGATGCTGCTGTGCTTTTTGACTGAAGGCGATAACATCGGGGCTGTTTTTGACTGAAATAAAACCCGTAGCATGCCCATATGTGCTGCCAACCCCATCAGTTCTTCTTCAGACGGCATGGCTTAGGAGCTCCCAGAGGATGGGCCAGTGCCCACTGATACGGGCCCAGCAACCGTCTTGTCCAGGCCAAGTATCCCTGCGCCCAGGGGCTGTGCCATCAATGCCATGACTTGTGCCAGACTGGATCCCACCCAGCAATCCATTTCAAAGGCTTTTTTTTTATGGATCAGGTATGCAGTGTGATTTTCCTTTCCCTTTGTAATGTGCCGTGTCAAAGGCGAGCTAGGCTGACTTTAAAGTCATATACTAGTTTTTTCCGCCTTTCATTTGGGAAGGAGACATAATTGATTTCTGACTTTCCAAATGTCAAGTTGGAAGAGATGAGAAAAAAAGAGCAGTGTCCTAAAAATCAATCGGCAACATGGGCGTGTTGATTTGGATGGCATTTAGTATTTTGAGCTTCAATTTGAAAGTTGTTAATCAATAGTGAGCAAATACTTAAACCTTCTATATCACCCAAATAATTCCCATGGGAATTTGACACTTACGAACAACACCTTATTGAACAATCAGTGTAATAGATTGATACAAACGGCTGTTTGTTTTTTAAATCAGCCAAAAAACATTGAAAGATCATCCCTTGATCTTTTATTCATGCAGAATAATTTAGTCAAATACAATTAACTGATTAAGTTCTCTGGGTTCACGGAGAGAAAACTGATTTTTTTTTTCAAAGAAGTAACTTTCTTATTAAAAAGTCACATTTTTTGAAACACCTCTATTTATCCACAAATTACCATAATCCTCTGGATGTTCACTCGTGTGCTCTCTCTCGTTTAGAGCATTACTTGTTTATTTATATCTGTGAATGAGATTAGAGGGGAAGATTACTTAGCATAGACACATGAATAGCGATCACAGACTGGAGGATAATGTAAGTCTTTCGGTGATTGCTCAGCTCTTTTCAAATCTACCGGTGGAGTATTAGAACAATACAAGTGGCTGTGCTCCATATAGTGTGACAACAATAATACAAAATCCTCAGGGAGTGAACTGCATGTAAACACTCCAGATCAACACACAGTACACCGGCACAAAGTGTCCTCTAATGCAGCAAAAATTAGCTTTGATCCTGACGAGGGCACGGCAAAGTAGCAATCAGTTCAGTGAAATGACATCACTTGTCGGACATAAATGTGGTTTGAAGCTAAATGTGGTTTGAAGCACGTCTGGCTCAGTATCTGTACAAAGCCCGCACTGCTTCTCCAAGCTCAGCTGGGGAACATCAGCCTCGAGTAAACATGCAACATTATGTCCCTCTGATTATTCTAAACAAAAATGTGGACACAAATATGACACTCTCTCATCCAGATGATTTATGAAGAACGTTATGACAGCTGAATTGTCTTTTATTCAGTCTGTCAGTGCTGCACACATTTGGAGGAAGCACTGGTCCAGCCAATTATCGGTGGCAGGACAGAGAAACCTGTCACTCGGATATACATGACAAATGAGGAAGGGACAGCACAGCAAAACACTAACAAATGAATCTTAAAAACGCACACATGCATGCAATCCCAACCCAGAAAAAAAAAGGAAACATAGAGAGCAAATGGCATCAGGCTGCAGATTTGACAAGCAAATTTTGCAAGGAAGAATTTATTTGTAGCTGCAAATGAAGGGAGGGATCTTAGGAACAGTTGGCTAATTATTTATCCTGCTGGCTTTATGGCTCTCATTAATTTCCCCTCCTCTCTCTCTTTACCTTCCATTGAAAGTCTGAAGTCAACCTGCATCTGGTGCTGATAACAGCGGGGTCTCAGCAGCCTCACAGCCTCCCCTCTAACCCACCCACACACACCTCTTTCATACACTGGATAATACCATTAGAAAAAGCACTCAAATCCAAAAAGATGTGCTCTCTGAACTAGAAAAACATACAGCACGGTATGCTGGGAATAGTTTGTACCGCGTCTCTTAATTTAGTGGACACTCTGGCAGGACTGTTAGATGTTACAAGGCACAGGAGGTCCTGCTGAGAAGGAGGTCCATAGCATCCAAGCATTAGGAAGATACATTCGAATCTTGTACTTTTAGACAAAGTATCAAAAGTTAAAAGTGTGGTCAAATTTTAGCCTTGTGTACTGACTCCTTGCTTAAATATTGATAACATAAAATTGCTGACTTCAGGCAGTATTTTACACAGACAGGGTTCATTAACAGCCTCTTTGTGTTAAAACCCTAAACACTGTTGCCTCTGAGAGATTTAACTTAATTTGGTAAATGTTAGACAAGAGATTTTAGAATAAATCTTTATTTTCCTCATACGGGGAATAAAAAGTGTTTTGGCACACTTATCGAACATTTACCTTCCCTCCCCCTCCTCCTCCTCCCTATGGGCTACATTCTGCCAACCCTATCAAAAAAGAAATGAAATGAAGGGAGGATAAAGAGGTGAGTCTGGCACTGGTGGCACCTTTCCCCTTTTCTTTCTCTCAAGCCGTCTCTCAGATGGCCTCCCTTTTTTCCCCCTCTGGCACTTTTTCTTTTTTTTTTGGTTTTGACTGAGATTGGCCCATTCTTGGTGCTTTGGTGAGATTGCACCCCAGCAGGGCTAAGCTGAGGCTACTCCCGCACCCTGTCCCTCCACCCTCTCTGTCTGACTTGCCCATCGCTGCCCATCTTCTCCTCCACCCGTAGCTGTCCATCACCTTCACCCCCACAACAACAATGAACGCCAGACTCTCACTTGCGAGGACCTCGTCGTCAGTCCGCGGACAAACCAAACAGACAATTTGAGCCATTTCTTCCAAGGAGTGAACTGATAGACTCCACACTGGTCACACTTTCAAACGCAACAGAGAGACACAGTGGGCGAGAATTGCTGAAAAGCAAATATTGTCGACTTCTGCTGACTTCAAACAGCAGTCAGATGGCGGAGACTACCTAGGCAGTAAAGAAGCAGCATTACACACGACACAAGAGAAAGAGCCTAAAGAACTCTTGGTGATTCCTTTCATGTTTGTCTTTACAGGGAACCCAGAGCATTCATTTCTCTTCTTCTGTGCAAAGGAAAGTAAACATGGCACTCTCTGCAGGCTCATGAAATTGGACAGTTCTGAGCAAAAAAGGCCGGTCCTTTCTTTCCTGTGTTTTAGAATTAGATGTCTTAGCTCTACCCTAGCTTTGGCATATTTTTGTATTTTCTTAAAACGCTTCAAAGATGTTTTTTTGCATTAAATTCATAATGCATTTTCATGCTAAATCTGTCACCATTCATGTGCCATTCCAGTTTAACTCTGTTTGAAGTTTTTTCTAACTGAACTTTTGCTCAAACAGTTCAACGCCCACATGTACAGGTGAGGGAATCAATGCAAATACAAACACAAAAAACTTAATGGGAGGGAAAACTTTGCTCAGTTAAGTTCTGTTTCAGTCCCCACATTGGCCCGGTGATGCTCTCCTGCAGTCTTACTGGACTATCAGTGCTCAGGGGTCATGAGCCTGGCCAGTCAAGATAAAACAAACCCTGATGAAATGAACCATGTGGGAGCAGAGAGGGCTGCTCTCTACTGATGGAAGAAACCCAGTCACTCTGAGAGGTGAGACTGTAACAGTGTCGTATTGACCTGAGTGACCCGGCTCACCGCTTGAACTCCACCACACTCTTTAGAGAGGAAAGAACAGACAGCAGGGTTTTACTGATACACTGCTGTGACAACAAAAATAAACAACTAATCTATTTTATATATTTTTTTATATATTTTTTATGCAGTTCATAATACAAATACATTTTAATGTGACTTCTATGCACAGTTTTTGCATAAACAAATAAATCTGATATAATACAATTCCATCCTCCGCTACTTTACACTTATATGTTAGTCTACTGTCTTAACATGACTTCTAGAGTTAACATTTACCTATAAAAGTTAGATTATAAAATGTGATGCACTATGATAGATTTATTTGCCTGTGCTACAATATGCCATATGTTAATCCAGATTTTTAAAGTACACTGACATGATTGTACTGTTTTACGTAGGCTGACTTAAGTACTATCATATTAACTTTTGTACTTGATGTATTTTACTAATAATGTTAAATTTCTATGGTGTTAAATTGCCACATTTTAAATCTATTTTTTCCAAGATATTTCTAGCTAAAAGTGAGGGATTTATTTTATTTATGACATGAGAAATTTCTATATATGTTCTTCTTCTCTTTTTTACGCTGGTTTGAAGTTGCCAGGTTCATTTGGAAAAAGGTGGTATCATGTAGTTGTGTGCATCAGGATTTAGCAATATTTGGATAAAAACCTGATTAAATTTGTGGGAGCTTATTTTTGTTGCCATGCCACCCTTAATCAAATCTTATCAAACCACAAACATAAAGTTGATCTGACTTTTTTTTACAGATTCACCCAAACAGTATATAATTATTTTAACACCATTTACTGTCAAAGAGATAAGTTTATTACTTCTATTTGAAAACTTTTTCAGGAGGTTGAAGTGAAAGATCTGAATATGTTTTCTGAATACTTCTACCAGCACTGAGCCTCATATCAGCATTAGACTACATGACTGAGGACACCTACAATATAAACATTAGTCTGATAGCTACTCAGAAGGTGATTTGATTGACTGATCGATGATTAAAAATTATATTTATTAGGTATTTTCCCCCAGTTATTCATAACTTTTGCGTTCACTTGCTACTGCACTCAGCACGACTGAGGAACGATTGTGTGCATCTGTCTTGTCTCAGCAGTGACATTTTTAATATTCAGACAAAGTCTGACAAAGTTGGAGACTGACAACAACAGCAGGGGCAGTTTTCAATATTCCAGACCATTTGATTGAGCTGCTGACACAAATACTTATTTACCACTTTCAGATCAGAGACATGCACTGTATCGTTATCATTGAGCTGGTCAATATACATCACTTCCACCCAAAGGATTACACCTCTTATCTGAAATGATATTCAATAAAGTATGACCGCAGAAATACAGAGTGGAGTGTTCTTGCTTGGATCTGGCTTATGCTGTGAAAAAAAGAAAAAAAAAGGAAAAAACACTTTATTGGAATTAAGATCCAAGTCAAGATTACCTGAGGAAACAGCAGTTAGATTTCTGTTCCAGTGCCACGTCCTACACTTTATTCTCCGCTGCTTGGGGACTAAACCACCGTGTACTGTTCCCCACAAGCCATGGGGGTGTAATAGGATGCCTTTATGAAATATATAGAGAGGGCCCAGCACCTTCCACTGATCATAGCATGGGTTAGGATGTTTGGTGAGCAGTTTTTTTTATGTTTAAAGTTAGTTTATGTGTTTGTGCTTAAATGCCCCACAATCCAAAAAGTCAGTGAAGTGACAGAAAAACTTTCTCAGAGTCCCTCTCTCATGACTGTAATATTATAAAGGTACATGGGATGATACCCCTCACTCATTCGTGCTGCCTAATTAGCTTCTTGCAACTTCTCCTCACTGCTGTGCCATCCATTCAGAGCTTCTAGAAAAGTGACTGTCATAAGCAACAGTGGGGTGACATTAACTCCACTGCAGTCAGCATGTTGGTAGATTCTACTGAATGTGGTCTGGAACAGTAGCATGCTGATTTTTTTCTTAAACACAGTCATTTTTTTATAGTTCAAACCCAACAGCTGTCATTAGATTTTCCTCTGTATATGTTGTATATAAAACAGCTTTGTGGAATTTCAACCCAAATACTGAATTAACTCCTGTCATTATATATTCTCTTTTCTATTTCTGTGTTTTTTTTTCACCTGACATAAAATCTCTCACACACACACACACACACACACACACACACACACACACACACACACGTACACCGCTCCCCCAACCAGTCCCTCACTGTATAGCTTTTCTTTTCCTCGTCGGGAATTTGATAAAGCCTTTAGTGAGTGTGGTTAGAGCACTTGGACTGAGGATCTGATGAGAAGTGTGGGGTCTGTCACACACACACCACCACACACACAGAGGCACGCAAACACACACTATAAGTACATTCTAATTAGTTGATGTATGCAGGACCTCATCCACGTTGGAGGGGTATCAAAAAGCAATCAACGCCCCATCCCTGATGAGCTCAGAGGGACACAGAGATCCACATTGTCTATGGAAAGATGATGCGTGGCTGGACCTCGACTCCGCTTTCCAAACCGCCATAATGCCATGCAATCACAAGACATTATGCACAGATCTGAACCCCAAAGCCACATGCGAAAAAAAAAGAAAAGAAAGAATATTGAGTTCATAATTCAAAAGCCTGATTATGATGGTCCCTCTCGTGAAAAGCTGCTGTGGAGAGCCAGAAGTGGCAGAATTGGCCAGCGAGTGCCACAAAAATATGGTCATAAATGCAGAGGAGAAATGTGTTTAAAAAGCTGTCATGATCAAGAGCAATACAGCACAGACAGCAGAGAAATCAGCAGAGTTAAGATGACAACTGGTCGCCACGGAAAACTGAAAAAATTAAGTCAGCAGTGAGTGAATGAGGAGAGTTTATGGAAGTGATTCTTCTCAGTGGAGGGAAATCAAATAGAAATATCAACCAGAGCAGAACTCCACGTTATCAGCATGAAATGGTGAGAAAAAAAATCAAATATCCTAAACATACAATCTAGGATTTTGTCAGCCATTCATAATCAAATTTGACCTAAAGCCATACAGCTGATTCGTTTCAGTAAAGACCATAGGTGTTTTAGCTACAGGCTCCAAAGCAGAGAGGCATGTGTGTCACACAAAGACCATCGGTTAGCGACGTACCGAAAGGGACTCTGTATCACCATCTTATCTTCAAAGGACTGGGCAGGGGCTCAGGGGAGCTGTGCCACCGCCTCGCCTCCACACAGACACACACAGAGGGGGGATTTGGACCTGCAAGCAGGAACCAGAGATCTCTCGGCCGGCACCCAGGCCTGGACCCTCCTCCAACTCGCCCGCGGAGAACAGGCAGGGTTCCTGCACACGCGGCACGACATCAGTGAGCTGATCCCCCCACCACCACCACCACCACCACCACCACCACTCTCCTCCTCCTCCTCCTCTCTCTCCCTCTCCCCTTCCCTCCTCCTCCTCCTCCTCCTCCCCTGCAAAACCCCCTCCGCCGACTGCCTGCCCATTTGCTTCCTGGCCTCAGCTTGACGGAGGGGATGGGATCTGAACTCAACTTAGACACAGAGTTTCCACATTTCACAGATGGCTGGGAGAGGCTTTGCATGGAGGTGAGGAAACAGAGAGAGAGAAAGAGAGAGAGAGGGAGTCGGCGCCGAAGCGGGGCCGATTTCACACCGCGGCAGTGTGCGCTAAAGCAGGCCGCCGTTAATCCACTCACTGAGGGGAAGGCCTGGAGCTATTCCGCCGCCCGACCGCCATCTCCCTCCACAAAGCCATAAATGGTGCATTATACAACTGGGCTTCAGAGACACTGCTGATATGCTGATAGGTGGCGGACAAAGACCAAAGCAACCACAGGAGCGGAGCCACATGCAGGACTGAGGGCTTTAGTGCAGGAGCAGAACAGCACACATGTATTCAGGCATCATCTCTCAGACGCTGTACTTGCTGAGGTGTGGACTGTTAGAGAGCTATATCTGCGCTTTTGATCGGGGTTAGTTCAACCTCTGGATTCAGCCCCGAGACAGAGATGGACATGCACCAACACTCCCTCTCCTTGTGCTCTCCAACAAAATGGCTTTTTTTTTTCCTTCCCAGTCTCCCCACTGTGAATTCATATCTGTGAAGTTACCAAAAGTCTTGAAGATGAGTCTTTGAACTTATGAAAGGCAATCATTTTGAATGAAAGGAGACAGGAAATATATAAACATGGGGGAATTTAAATAAATTGCCACAAAGAAAATCAGGGAAAGGGCAGTGAATTATGTAACGATAAGACAGCCACCAGCCTAAGCCACAAAATGAGATGTTTTACATGAAACGAACAGTGGTCTAGATTAGAGAGCCATCCTGTTTAGACATGAAGCCAATTGAGTTGATATCACATGTAG
Source organism: Acanthurus leucopareius (assembly GCA_029814765.1). NCBI lineage: Eukaryota > Metazoa > Chordata > Actinopteri > Acanthuriformes > Acanthuridae > Acanthurus > Acanthurus leucopareius. The sequence continues at coordinate 17,933,607 of JAQMCX010000057.1, read as the reverse complement.
AGAAAATTTGAAAGATAAGTGGGAACTATGAGAATTGTTATAATCCAACTGTAACAAAAAGCTGAAGTATATTGGCTTTTCCCCCCAGAAGCACTGCACGATAAACATCTTTGATGAAAGAAGTTCATTACTTGTGCTCTGCCTAATGTAACATGCTGTATTATGTGTCTATGCCAACCTACAGTGAGGCAGCCTCGAAATGAAGCCTCAGGCATTTAATGGACATCATTAGGTGAAAACATATAAGAGATAATTATGGTAATTACAAATCCCTTTTATTCGCCCTGAGTCTTTGACAAGAAGGTTGTCATATCAACCACTTCAAACAAACAAAGAGTTGTTGTCTCTTCCCCTAAATGATGTCCGGTTCCATTTGGATGGGAATTGTCTTCGGATTATCCTTTGTATTGCTTGGTTAGTGGCTCTGAATGGAGGCTACATTTCTTTCAATAAAAAAAACTTGATTAAAACAAGTGATTCACAATAGTAGAATTTGACTTGCATTTGCATAGCCACTTCATTACAAGTGAGACCTTGATCTTGAAAGCAGCCCCATACAAAGCTAATGGACATGTCTGTTATGTCTATTAGAGATGGACCCTCAGAGGAACCAAGGCCTTATATTCCATATCACAGGCATCACTACGGGCATCCAAGGCCAGCCTTATTAAATTTTAGCTCCATAACAATAGCTAAAGGAACAAAATGACAAACACTGGCAATAATACGGACCAAAATATCTTCCCAGGGTCTGTTTTGGTTAAATCTAATCCAAGTGTTAATGTTATTTTGCCACACGGGGTCAAACTCAGAGCAACCCTTGTCACTTCATCTTCAAGATACACGATCGAAGCAGCAGCAGATAAAATGTTGCATGGAACATCTTTATTAAGAGACTGAGAGGCAATCCTGAAGACTAGGGTGTTTATTTACAATATGCATCCAATCATCCTTTGTCACAGTTCCATGTTCGTCTTTTTTTCCGAAACCACAGAGAGACACTCGCTGGAGATTCCATTTTTGGCCTCTTTGCTACACAAACTTATAATACGGTGCCGTCTTATCAGATCCTGCTTACAATAACAGATTCACTCCAAGTCAAAGCTGTTGTTTAACTTATTCAATCCCATGGGAAAATTCAGTTCAAACAAGTCAGGAGACATGTGCCAGTCCACAGCAGCTGATGATGTCAACGGGTCCCTGCTAGCACCAGATTCCTCCAGCACTTTCAATCATTCCTCGTGAGATTACTGCAATAGGATATTACTGTACAAACTATGACCATGTGTCCTGCTGCCACAAAGCTTAGCAACATATTACAGTTTGTCAAAGCAAGCTATTGCAAGGGAGAGATAGATACAGAGAGGAGGAGAGAAGCCATTGACCTTTGTGTCCTTCATATTTGCCTAGCTTCCCCTCAACCTCAATCTTAAGAGTGAAATCATCTGATCCCAAACTAACTGTCAACTGGCTTGTGATGGTGGCAAAGCCAGCAGACATCAATCAATCAGATTTTCTCCTCGTCTATCAGAGGAGGCTTTTTTTCCTGTTTTGCCCAGGCTTATCATCTGACCCAGTTGTTATCCCGTTTCTGAAGCTTAAAAAACTTGATTATGGTCAAATGTATCGCTCGGAGATTCACAGGCACATCCTAGACCGAACCAGAAGAAGGAAAAAAAAGCATATTATCAGTATTGCACCAGAGAAATGAATGCACGATGTAATGATTGTAGTTTTTCCAAAATGAGCCTCTTTAATTCTGCACTCATGGTGGAAATAAGGAGTTTGAGCCAGTTATCTTTGGTTTTCAGGAATGCGTGATTGCGTGAACCTAAGATAAAAATCCAATCTGATATCATAAGACAAAAAGGCATTTTAGTTGGCTACAGCACTAGCTCAATGTCAACAGTTTTTAGTAATTACTAGATAAGCATTCTCTGAAATACACAGAGAAAGAAAATTGGCTGATTCTGAAATAACAGTGGCTGCATTTCTCTCTGGATGTTTACTCTGTCGCTTCACAAAGCCTGCCTTGAAATAATAAGAAGCAGGAGACGTGTACTTTGCAACACGTCACTTCTTTGTCACTGTCCAATGATACACACTCCATCGGAACTGATTTACAGAATTTACTGTAAATATAATCGATCGTCGCCTAAGTGCTCCTATGGCTCCATCATGGCGATTTCTGCGGTGGTGCTTCACTGCTAATCATACGCAGGCAGATATGGCCACTGATCACATGACGCGTAAGCCGTGCTGTCAACAGCTTTACCAGCTTTGCAATGGTGCAAATCAAAACACGGCCTCTTTAAAGTATTAACATGTTTTGAAGTTTGTTTTATATTTTCAGCATATTTGACATAAATTGTTTATCTGTTTACAAAGCTTTGTCATTAGTGATTTTCCACTGGAGCCTTAAGATGCTACGTGTTTTGTGCCGTTCGTCTGGCGGAAAATGCTGATGTACAAATTGAACTGAAAAGCTTGTTACTTAATCCTCTGTTGCCACCTATCCCTTAACTATAGAGCCTGCTGCAGTTCATTCCAATGCAAAGTTCTGCATCCCGCTGCCCCCCACAAATACAAGCTCAGTAATTCCTGCCAAGCCAGAGATTTACACTGAACAGCTATTAGGACGTCACTTTCTGGTGTGCCAGCTTCCATCCTGCTCTGGAAACGATCTGGAAATCAACCCCTATTTTTATCATTCCTTAAAAAGAATCACATATTTTTCAAATAATGGAAAACAATTTTTGTAGTTAAAGGCAAACTCAAAGCTCGGCCAATAATTTTACTGTATTTTGCTGACAACATATTGTGACAATGCCTGCTGCAAAACGTGAGTCATATTTCCTAGGAGTCTCTTTCCTTTCTCTCATCCAAGATTCAGTCAAAACCCTGATATTAATTTTGACATATTCCATGAAAATGCTTTGATTAACTGTGGCTAATTAAATTGATATAAACAAAAAGAATCTTAACACAGGCATAAAAGTTATTTACATCCCTGCAATGGAAGACTGACAGACTTTATTTCTCGAATATGGCAGAGGCAAGTTCCTGTTGCAGGCGCAGAGCTGTTTCTCTTCCCGGCTATGGAGATGTCAAAGCATCACACAAATGCGATGAACTCAATATCCATATCCATGATACATCAAAACCTCGGCATAGCACAAAAATAACTGCAATACCTCAGGAGCAACCTCAGAAATCCCCTTAATTGAGCAATATCTTCATTCCTGATCCATGTGCATCACCAAGGTGAAAAGGGACTGTGCAAGTTAAATGAAAGAAGAATTCATGATGTGTGGCGGCCTCTCTTACTCACCCTGGCTATTTCCCCTCTTGGCAGGGGCCAAATAGAGAATGTTAAATGAGGCAATTGTGTCCCGAAGGCAAAAAGAGGAAGAAAAAAAAAAGCAGGCAGTGCCCCTGCTCTCTGCTCCAACCCTGAGGAGCATTCTGCAGCATGATGAGGTACATCCAAGCATCCAGGCCTGCCACCACCCAAACAGCTTAGACCAGACTTTAGCTCCTTTAAGCACCAGAAATTTCACTCTAAAACAAAAACTAATTGAGTTATTAATACAATTTTTAACGAAGGTGGTGCTTCATTATACAATGCATAGAAAATATGCAAGTTAAAAAGGAAGCAGAATAGCTGTCTGAAAGAATGTTGACCCAAAAGAAGAATTTCAAGACTTTCAACTGTTGATGAGCACTCACAGGAAGTAACTAAGTACATTTACTCAAGTACTGTAATTAAATGTCATATTAAGGTATATGTAATTTGCATGAATATCTACATTTAATTTAAGAAATTTAAAATTTAAGAATTTGTCCAAATCTACATAATAGAAAATGTAATTTAGCACCATCTTTAAAAATTACATCACTCAGATAGAACTTCAGTATGGACACATTCATAGAAATATAATGTTTAAAAATAAAATACTAGTGTTGGTCATTTATGCTCAGTCAGTACTTTTACCTTTGATAGTTGATGTTCGTATATATCTATTTTATTAATTCTTAAATGCAGAACTTTTACTTGTTATATAATAATTTTTCAGTGTGGTATTTCTACTTTTCAAGGACCTGAAATTCTCCTGCCTCTGATTACAGAGATAATTCACCTGATCAACGGGTTTAGATATGTCAGCAAATACTGAGCAAAAGGAAATTGTTAGTTCACAAAGTCCAAGTTCAAGTCTTCATATGTCCTTTGTTGACAGAAAAAAAGTCCAATAAATCAAAATATATTCTTTTAACTGTCACAGCAGATCAAGAAGGCCAGAAAATATCCACATTTAAGAAGCTGATACTGCTTTATTTGTTTTGTTTAATAAAAGTACCAGAGTAAAGATTAGCTGATTATCAATTTTTTCTACTGATTGCCAAATTCATCAACTGACAAACAGTATCAGCTTAACTCATTTCCGCCTAGTATAAAAATTATGAGCACAGACACTGAGTGTCAGGATATACTGCAGGCCTATAGGAGGCCTGTAGACATACCAGGATGTACAGTGTGATCTGTTAACATTCTGTGGCGCGCCTGCAGGAAACTGATCTCCCCTGCAGTCCCACACTGTCAGCTATACAGACATACTCCACGGTGACACCCCTGATAATCAAAGCTTTGTCTAGGTCTTAAAAGGACGTACTTGAACAACAGCGAGACCAGAGGCCTTCTTTGCTGTAATGGCCTTTGGACATCAATATTTAAATCTTACATCTCTGTTGTGATTAGAATGCTGCCTTTCTCTGTTTTTTTCATCCCTCTCTCTCCTGAAACAACAAGGTGGGGGTGAAAAAAGGCTTAAATCAATGATCTTTGAGTCTAAACTAGATTCCTAAGCAGTTTGCCACTCTCAGCAGCAAGATAAGATAAACTCTCTTTGACCTAAGAGATGAAGTTGCCATGACGATCAGGGAGTCCACTTTCTCTATTGATATTTTGCTGATGTAACAACAAATGGAACCAGATCCTGCTCTTGATAATGGTGATTAATTAATACCAATATTGATCCCTACAAGCAAGAGACAAGGCTATTAACTTAAAGCAGGCTGAAAGTCAATTGTTGCCTGGGGGCTCAATGGGCATCATTGATATAAAATCTAAATAAACAGAGAGGAATACAGCTGGTAGGGACTGAAATGCACAATTAAAAAGAAAATGCACAAGCCGCAACAGTAGAAGCATAAAAAGATTTTTTGCTTTTCACCTGCACATATTTTTTTTAAATTGACATTTTGCTCATATTGGTGACAGTTATGTGCCTGGATATAAAACACAATGGTGACAGCTTTGACCAGCAGTTATTGGAATAATAGCAGTGGAATTCAGGAAAGAGGAAGATAAAGAGGAAACTGTGTGAGGAAGTGACCTCCACCTTTGCGGCAACCCTGCCCACATTTCACACCGCCGTCCAGGCACTGCAGGCTACAGCGGCAAAGAGGGCAGGATTAGGCACCGTCAGTCCATCGGCTGCCAACGCCGGCCAATCCAACACATCACACAGCACTGTTGTCAACACAGGAAACGGCAGCTGCTGTACATTCCTCTCTCTATAGCTGCAGAGCCTGTGACATAAGCAGTAATAGCAGCGCCATAAATACTTTCTCTATGCGAGAAACACTGTACTTTAGACACAATGGGAAAAACATTACAAGAAGATGACATTCATCTGCATTGTTGTTTTGTGTCAAAAGTGAGGCGGCAATTGGGGATCCTTCAGCTAAGACGAGGCAACGGCACAAGCTGTTATTGGCAGGGAACAGATGTTTGAGGGAAAGTTGGCATTCAACAACCATTCTTCTTCTGACAGAAATCAACAAGAGAAACACAAGAGACACGCCGTGATTGTCACCCAATGAAAGAGAAACCCTTAAACATACAGAGAGGAGGCTGGCATGCAAACATTTTTTGATTTTACACCCCCAAAACATCTGACTGCTGAAGTTGCCAGCATTTGTGGGCCAAGGGTGAAACGCAGCGTATTCGACTTCTGCAGCTCTCCGTATACGAGAAAGCAAAGCCGAGCTAAGTTGCAAGAAATATGGACGAGAAGTCTGTTGAGGGAGAAAAAAAAAGAAATACATCAAGCTAACAGCTCCGATCCTTCTGCTAAAAGCCACATGCTCCTCGCACATACTGTACATGCACCAATGTATACACAAGCAAACACACAAATTCAGATACAGGATGTTGGCAGTCAATTCAGTAAATACTCCCCTTATCCCTTACTACTGTAATCTGCCTCTGATAAATGCCCCTCAAAGATAGAAATGTCACCTGATATGATAAACAGTATGCTAACGTTACATAAAGTGGCCTTATGCTAAGGAGTTGGAGAGATTAACTGTAGAGCAGAGATGGGAGGAAAAAAAAAATGGTTGCTACGATAAAAAACAGACATTTAGCTCCAGCAGAGAACCTTGTTTGGCTGTAGTTCACTTCTACATGGAATCGTTGGGAAAAGGAGGGACCTTATTGTAACGATTCAGGGGGTGTATGTACATGACATTGGGTTTAAGGTATCTTAATGCTCAGTTTAAACAAAAGCAGCAAACAATTACAAATAAATAACCCTATGATCCTACTGTTTAAATCATATTTCTCAGAGGCCTTAATATGAAATATGTTTGGCAAACTATTCATCTAAGAAAACAGAAAAGGAAAAAATATTTACCAAAGCATGATTTATACCTGTTCCAACTTAAACCATGAGGTATTATGGGAAAAAAATTCAAAAATAACAGTAAAAAGGCGTTACAGCATCACAGATGTAACATCCTTCTCACATGAGCAGACTAGGCATTTTGACATAGAGGTAAGGCTCAGGGGACTTGTGCACTTGCCGCTCAGATACCATACAAACTTACAGCAAAAGAGCAGAATAATCAGTACGGCGTGGTGCTTGATCCTGCTTGGACAATGTCGAGTGAGAGAGCCGGAGGAGGCAACATGAATTCTCAGACGGTCCATATGGTGAAGACAACAGTAGAGGGGAGAACACTAAGTCAGTTTAATAAGCACATTTGACATTAGACGTCCGCCCATGGCCTCAGAGGGCTGCTTCAATATGTTGCCATAAACACTGGTGGAGGCACGCTCCCTACATCATCCAGATTCCCTGTTACGCCGCGAAACTTTGGGGGGCAATTTTACAGAAAAATTACTCTGAGGGGCCTGGTTTCAATTCAGGCTGTTCATATCTTTCCTTCCTATTAAGCATCAAAATCTTCTGCTCTCAGCGCAAATAGAGGTATGGACACCACCAGCAGCTGGGGAAGAGGCGACAGGGGAGGTGTGTGTATGTATGCGTGTGTGAGTGTAATGTGTGTGCGCGTGTGTTGAGGGGGGGTGAGCAGGGAGAACAGGAGGGAGGGAGAAGAGAGGATAGAGGGAGCTTGGTGGAATTCACACATCATATTACAGCAGCTAATCGCAATCCGCAGAGCATCAGCGATATTTTCATCATTCCTGTCAAATTCTACTGACCCGCCTTGGAACGGCTAACAATCTGGGCAATTTATTGGCATATTGGCACGGGGTGATAAGGCTAAAAACAACAGCAGCTAGCAGCTGGCCCTGGGAGATGAGCTGATAACATTGATATGTGCTCCCACACAAAACACCTCCACCACTATCTCCTCTTTCTATCAAACTCTTATTACAATAAAAGTGTACTGGGGGTTTTCGTTTTCTTGGAAAAGCAACAAGGGGAGGGGTAAGCAGAAGGGGGCCAGAAATATATAATTATATATATATATATAAAAAATCAGATGTAACGTTTCACAGAAAAAAAACAAGGGGGAAAAAATACATAATTTATCACTGTATTATCGGGATATCCAGGCAGCCTAATCAAGGAGCACTGAGTGACTATTTTTTGCCTTATCATCCAAAGTGGTGGAAACGGAGAAGGAATTATCAGCCAGCTGCAGATTGCTGGGCTGGAATTTTAATGGTAATAATCGGGTTTCTGATGGTATATCTTCTCTGCTTATCTTTCCCATTATCTGGCCTTATCTCCCCAGTCATCGGAGCAAATTAATGGTGCTCTTTCAGCATCGCCTTTTTATCACCGCTCAGAGAGCACCCAAGGGGAAAGAATAAGCAAAATATTAAAATACTGCATAAATCACAATTTTAGATAACGGCCCAATGTATGCAGGAGGAGGGGGGTGGGGGGTGGGGTGGGGGGGGGGCGACTGCGCCCAACAACCTTTTTGTCCTTTAGAATGACTGTCTGTGCTGACTTTCTGTGCAGTGCCTCCTCGGCCTTTTTCCCAGAGTTCCCGGGGTAAGAAGAGAGAGGATAGCTCCTCATGACCTTTCTGTTTCTAACTAGAGCCTGATTATACGGCTGCACATGCCCTCCATATTAACAAAATCCTACACATGACATACTAATTCACACAAGGCCAGGTCACAATGACGAAAGCGTAACACAAACATTAGACTTCCTTTGCTTGACAACAAAATTTGGATGCAATGATGGGATTGGTCCAAAGATGAGTGGGCTTATCACGTCATATGCTGTCGTGTTTCTTTTTGTTGATTGGAAATGCTTTGCGGGTTTGTGGTGGATGCAAGCAAAAAGACAAATGTAAATTTAACACAAAAGCATCTCTCTGCAAAATAATTATTTTCATTCAGAGTTAATGGCAACTGCACTGTACCAAACTTTACCAAACTATATGAATAATAAGTGTAAAAATAAAAACTACTCATACATACATTTTAAACAATATCCTCTTCACCATCACTTAAAAAATATTTACAGATGATTAATTAACTGTTGTTTTTCAATAATATCACTGTAATTAAATGTACGATTTAATATTAAAAGTATAAGTAAATCCAAATTTTCCCCAACTAAAGAACCAAAATTATATAAAAATTCCAAACACATTGCTTCAAAAACTTTTTTTTAAAAGTATGATCCGCAAATATTGAAGAGGTGAATCAATAATAATTGTTATTAAAATAAAAAACAAGTAAAATATAACACAATGATAAACAAATCTCCTGTTGCAAAATCTGTCTCAGACAAATGTCATAAAAAGCTCTTGTATACCAACAAACCCTCATGAATTCATGCATGTGAGCTCACACACACACACACACAGGTCCAAACAAACACACCTCTACATGGACACCAACACACACGCCAAACACACATACACACACTTAGAAATGCTGCCTTAGTTTTGACTTCTCCATAATACCTCGTAGCGCACATGAACAGTGTCAGAGGTACAAGACAAATCAGTGGAAGTGGTTTGATATTTGATAGTTTGACACCAAAGTAACACAGATGACTTTTAGCCCTTTACAGCAGCAGCTACAAGAAACAGCACACAGTGAGCAAACTAAACACACACACTGTACACACACTCAGCTGTATTTGAGATGTGAAAGAGTGTGTGTGTGTGTGTGTGTGTGTGTTTATGTGTGGGTGTGTGTGTACAAATCCCCACATATTTATGGATGATCTACATGTTATGAAAAATCATTAAAAAAAATGGAAGGTAGTTTAAAACTGCTCTTTAAAAAATGTTTTTTTCTTTTGTCTAAAACTAAACAAGATGAGTATGACACACTTCAAGTGTAATTAATGTTGACCATGAAGTGTTACTTTATAATTATGTTTCTGCAAAAAGAAATATTATTTCACTCAATTTCAGTTAAAATTTTCATCAAAATTTGAAAAGCAAATATGTGCAAACTATGCTGCTGGGAGACAAGGTCAACACTGTCCCCAGAGGAATGATACAGCTCAGTGAAATTAAAATTAAAACATACCATAACTTGCCTCAGTTGTGCTCTTTTACTGTAACACAGGAGCTACAACTATCTAATACTAAACTTATAACTATTTAAATCATGCAAGGGCTTTTAGTGTGAAGTTTGACAAAGTGTGTGAACACACACCTTAATGTAAGTGTGTATGTGTAAAAGGGAAAAAAAATGAAGTGTGTGTGTGAAAGAGTTGGAGTGTGTGTGTGACACGTGTGTGTCTATGTCTTACAAATAAAAACATTTAGCAACAATACAATTAAAATAAAACGGGCCTTTTAAACCGTATTCATTAGACAGGCTCAATATTTATTATAGGCCTGTAATTTAGAATTATTGCTGATGAATCGGCATAAAGAGCTTTGGTCTGCACACCCAGTCAAAGTGATGCACTGTTTGATAGCCTGCACATATTTTTGGATGAAAAGTCGAATCGAGCCGCATCAAACAAGCAAAAAATAACTTCATTTTTGCTACAACTTGGCAGCAGCGGAAAAAAACTTTTCAGCCAAGCCTGCAGCAGCGTGGGATTTGGATTTTAAATCAGCTTTTTCAAAAAACACTCAAAATATGTGCGGAGGGAGAGTTGAGCGTATGGACCGTGACAGGCAACACATGAGTGGCGATAGTTGAGCGCTGCTGAATCAGCTGCAGCGTGGTCACTATTATTGCTATATTGTAACTCCAAGAAGCTGGGAGACGCGGTGTTAGCGGCTAGACAACATTAAAAAAAAACTTACGTTTGATCTGCCTGGGGTTGCTCTGCTTCCTTCGGGACATGCCTGCTGTGCGGCTGGTCAGTGAATCCAGGTGTAGTACTGACAGATCGATAGGTTCTGGTTCATCCAAGCAGCCGGTTTGGGGTTTTTTGTCTGATGGAAATTGGGAAAGAAAAAGAAGAAGGGGGGAACCAGTATTTTTTACGCACAAGTCTATGGTTCCGTCTGTCTTTCCTTTATCTTTCTCGTCTCTCTGGCTCTGGCTTTGGCTTTCTCTCTCTCTCTCTCTCTCGCACACATACACACCCTCCCTCTCTCTGTCTCCCCTCTCTCTCTCTCTTTCTCTCTTACTCTCTCTCTCTCTCTCTCTCTCTCTCTCTCACTCTTTCTCAGCACCGTTCTCCGTGATGAGGCTGCGCTTCGCCGCGATCCACACGGACTGACTGGGGAGGTGAAAGCGTTTCGCGCTTTTGTTTGAAGATAAGGTTTGTTCCTCCCCGGGTACCGTAGCCGCCGCTTCGTAAACTTCACTTGATCCACAATTACTTTAACTTCCAGTTATTAATTAGCGTCACCCTCATTCAGTGACCTGTTTTGGGGTAAATACAAAAGGATAGTAGAGACAAACTGAGCTCAAGTCGGTGCAACAGTCACAATATAAACAACAAAATCTTTTGCCTTCAGTATATTTCAGCTAAACATTTTTTCACATCTTTTTTTTTTCAGAACCCTGTAGCCATCAGTTTGGTGCTACTTTAAAAAGATAAGATTGATTTAATGTTATCCATTACACACCAAAAAGAGAGGTTTAGGGGAGAACCCTCCACTACTGCACCGGGGTAATTTAATACAGCATGTGGTCCTCGTCATATCAGCAGCAAATCTGAACCTATATTGGTGAAATACACCAGGATTAACTCAGTTGCAGTTTGGCCACTCATTCCCCCACAATGCACCCTGAGAGTTGATCTGGATTCAGATGCCATGAACTTAAATGACTGGACCTCCTCTCCAAACGCTGGAAAAAGTGTAACCTCAAGTCTAGTTTGTTTGTTTGTTTTTTTTAAATTTACAAAAATATCTACTATTCAGAAGTAATATAAGAAGTTTAAAAGCCTTGGGGAAATTTTCTTTACTTTTATTTAAAAATGTATCCAACCTTTTAATTGTAAAATATATTCAGTTTGGGACCCAGTGAATTTCCATTGAGACAATACACTGCTTTTTATTCTTTGTTTATTTGTAAATGTGATAAACTGTCAATCAGAATTTGAGCCTTTTTTCTTGCCTACAATTAGTCTGCTTCTGGAGAGGAAGAATATTCAGAATATTTAAAGAGAGAGAGAGAGAAAGAAAGAGAGAGAGGAAAGGAGAGTCTTCAAATCATTCAGATTTTGACTGCCATGTTCTGAATAGTTGCCCAAACTGGAAATCACTCTCTTCAATTAGCCAGTTGGACTGCCAAGGAAGACAAGCAAGTGGCCTGTGAAATTATCTTGTAACCCAATTCCACAACTTTGGAATGGATTCTGAAACTACAGAATAATTTATGTGGCAGACGGGTCAGCCGCGGTTCACCTTGAGGAGAGCATCTGTCCTGCGAGCCTCCTTGGTTTGTCTCTTCTTGCATTTTTCTCCGTGTCCTCTGATGGCTGAAGTTTTCCTTTTTTTTCTTTTCTTTTTTTCTTTCCTCTTCACAAACAGCTTTGGTCCAAATCCAAACACAGTGATGTCATGGGACAGCGGTAGTCATGAACAGCAAATCATTTCGATGTATCAGCTTTGCCACACTGCACACACACACACTGCACACACACAAGTTTTTATTCAAAAAAGAGGCAATGATAATCCATCAAAAAGAAAAACTGTTTAATAGATAAACAAATAGTGGCCAGCACATGAGAATTAAAAAAAAAGAATATTAAGAATTTATTTCTGTAATAACACTGAATGCACATGTTAAAACACACATGTAAAATTACACTGGAATCAATGAAAGGGTTGGAAATACAACAGTCCCTCAGACTGTCTAAGATTACCATGCTAAACATCCATAAATAGCGTTTACTGGCCATATTAGGAACCTAGCACCAAAATCAATAATGATTTGTGGTAAGAGCAACAACATAGTGAGAGAGGAGAGTCAAATTGCCAGCTGAAGATTAATTTAACGCCACTCCTAAATCCTCTGAGACTGGAGCGTTGGTTCTTTTCTGCTGTTCCTGAGCCCCAGTGGCTTGTTTGAAGCCGTCTGTGATTGACAGGTACAAATCTGCGAGAGGAAGAGAAAGCTTTTTTTCACTGCTCGGACCAGATGGTTGTGATAATTAACATGATACTGTTTCCATCGCAAGGGAAATCACTGACACAAGGTTGGTCATATTAATAGGTTATAAGGTATACTGTATGCTGTGGAGATGCTGCGCAGTGCACTCACATAATCTGATTATAGGGGGAAAGGTTGATTTAATGTGCTAAATCATTTGATTAGAAGTGCCAAGTCACATTTGGGGAATGGCACTCAGTGTCGAGGCAGTGGAGGTGGGCTGTCTGGTGGCTTCATCAGGCTCATTCTTTAAGAAAATTTGTTTTAAAACAAATGGTGTCTGTAAAGGCCCAGCATTCCTCTGACTGAAGACACATCAGACTGTCTGTCTCATTCTGAAAACATTTTATTATAATTCAAGCTAATATTAAATGGATGGATAAAGTTTCATCTACTTTTGTGAGTATTCTTTGACAGCTCTGTCATTAGCAAAGGCAAATTATTTTACATGAGAGAAGAGGATGGTGTGGATATACAACACATTTACTCCAGTTTCTTTCACATTTCAGAATCAGTTTAAAAAGTGAATTTCTTGATGAGTGTCAATAAGCAAGTAGCTGTATCATTGCCTTGGTGCCATCTTTGCACAAACTCATAATTTATGCTATTGTTATAACACTGTGCAATAGTAAAGAACTGTACAAAAAATGATCAAGGTTGGGAAGGGGCAGCTGACAGAACTTATGGTTCATTTTTTAGACTGTTGGCAGCATTTTTCTTATTCTCTTCAGATCATTTCTGTGATTTCTAAAAAACGCAACACCCTCCTTTCAAATTCTAGGAAGAGGGCAATATTGAAATGTTCCAGCTAATTTTGCCTTTATTTGATAAAAGTATGCAAAGTATTTGAGATGTTCTTGACAAACTAAACTGTAATTGAATAATAATTCTCATAACCACTTAAAACTACAATAGGAGCAGAAGAAGAAATTACCTAAATTATAGAAAGCATAACAAAATTAGTTAATTTTTTCATTAAATATTACATTCATTCTTTATTTCTAAAGAGGAACTGTTACTTTTAATGACACGTGAAATTCATTTGTCAGAATTAGCTTTGCAGTAGTTCTGCTCTGTTATGATGAACCTGATTGAGATAAAATGCTTATTAAGTAATATTAAAATACAAAGATCCGCATGTATTCTGTTTCTTTAAACTGACATACTGGTCCTATCAGCTTCTAGTTTTTATTGATGAAGAAAAGAGATTTTTGTCATTGTATGGTAAAATGCATTTGCATGATGTATAGTAGTCCAAAACTTTTTTTTTCAAATATGAATTTGCAAAAGAATTTATTATAACTTTGAGATTAGAAAAAAAATCCTAAAGGTTGTCCTTGCTCCCGTTAAACTGTTCAAAATGGCCTCACTTCAGCAAAAAAAATAAACTAATTAAATAGCCCCCCCCTTCCAGATCCTTCACTACTCATAGTAATTCCCATACAGTCCTTAAATGACATGTAGTTTCACCATAATTACGTTTCAGCTTTATTAAATCTTCAACAGTTAAATCTTGAATGATCCACTCCTGCAGTAACTTCACAATTTCTTCCCAGTTGTTAGAAATAAAAAAGTGTTATCCCAGTATTGGGCTAATTTTATGACAAAAATTGAAACTGAATTAATGCCGTAATAACAGCTGCAGTCTTTCCTCTTACACTGTTTAAGTGAGCTGCTGTGCTGACCGAGTAATATCATAGAGTGTGGCATGACAAATTACTAGGTTGATTTCTTTAAGGGATCACACATGTCCAGTGGCGCTGCGAGTGACAGCCATCGCTTGGACGGGGACTCTATCCTTAAAGAGCAGCCTCAGCAGCTCCACTTGGACATCAGTGTTATGAGTTTGCCTGCTGTGGTGTCACCCTCTGGCTGTTGGGGATTGGTTTGTCTCCAGAGGATGTAACATCTATATGTGTGTGTGCGTATGTATTTGTGTGTGTCTGTGTGTATGGAGTAGAGTGATGTGGGGTGCAGGGTGTGGGTGACACATATATAACTATATAACTCTTTCGGTCTCTAATCTGTGTGTGTGTGTGTATGTGTGTGTCTGCATTTATATGCATATAGAAATTGGAGCTGAGCAGCTTCTATATTGTTTCGCCAAAATATCCCATAATTCTTTGTGATTTCCTACCAGAGATGTAGTGAATATGTGTATCCTTGAATGCCCTGGATGTAGCTCTGCATCCCACTGCTGACACCCACAATTTAAAGAAGTCGTGCTTTACTCATAACAATGAAGGCGCCCCTTCAAATGATATAACACTCCTTTACTATAATTCATGAGTCTTAATAGCTATATTGTTGAGTTGCTGTTGTCTGTCCTGGGTAAGATGCTGGTGCTGGTTGTGGCTGAATGCTCCAGCTCTCTAGTCCCCCCCCACCACCACCACCACTATCACCACCACCAACATCCACCATCCACCATCCACCATCCATCCAGCAGCTCCAGCAGCAGTGAGCAAACAGATGTCTGAGAGAGTGCCCACTCTGCTGCCCGCGCTGCCAAAACCACCCGCGGCCCTGGAGGCCTCGGCGCCAGCTCTTTCCAGGGAGGCTTCACACTCAGCACCACCATCCACTACCCTTCCCTCCCCATCTCCTTCATTTTACCAGGAAGATATGTAACATGCCGTGTGCTTTGAGACAAAGCACAACAAGCAAAAATCACATCTACATAAAAAGCCGGAACATTCAAGAAATTAAAAAAAAAGGAATCAAAAAGCTACACATCCCAAAAGCATCACAAGATTACACTGAATCGTCAAAACCGAGGGAAGTGATGAAATATACAAAAAGAGGGCGGGATGAACAAACTATGCTCCTCCCAATGGGAGTGGGTAAATCTGTAAATAAAGGCTTTTTAAAAAAGGAGGAGGAGGAGGAGGAGAGAACCACGGGGCACTATATGCTTATACTAATCTCAGTGTCTTTTAATGTGGTCAAAGCAGAGATTGTGGCACTTCCAGGGGATAACCAGCAAGACTTTTATGGATTAAAACCATAAACATCCACACTCATTTCAAGGAGTCTATTTCTTAAAATAATAGTGTTGCAATATTAAGTAAGGTGAAAAATGTATCAGTGGAAGATGAGGGAATGCAGCCTGTAGAATGAATAGATTTATTAATAACTTTCTGTGGAAACCTTTCACAAAATGACCTTTTAATGGTCAACTCTGCTATCCATGAAGAAATAAGCTCCATTTGTACTATAAATTTGTAATTTTGATAATGTCGTTATAAATATATTATTAACGACTGTGTTAAACGTCAGCCAAACTGATGAGACTTGTTTGCTGGACTTTTCACCTTTTATGAACTTAGGCTAAGGTTAAGGTGCATTTGATCTGAATTAGTGTTTTTAAAATTAGATTTCAGTTTTTATGAGATAGATATTTATTATATAATTTAATGTGTTTTTGTATATTTGATAGTTTTGTTAAAAAGGAAATTCCTGCATACAGTCGAGGATTTTTTAAACTGAGTTCAGCCTGCATCAAGGGCTACATGTACATTTACAAATAATAGCAATAATCCAAAAATAGAGAACCAATTTAAACAACTTCTACAATCTGATCTCAGGATCTTCACTTTCTCCCACAAAATTCATAAATTACTGTCAGAGAAAACATTCAGAGTTTGAGGGAAAATTACTTACTAATACTAATTAAATACTGTATACCTCCTTTTAAAGAGTTTTTAGAAAATTGATTAAACATATTAAATTAAACATTTAATTCAAATATTTGTGATATTGACCTGATGAGAGACATTTCATTAAAAATAAACTCTCCTAAACCACAATAATTTCTCCATTAAAAAAAGAAATCACACAGCTCACATAATCTGATTTACCCTTGAGTAATCTTAAAATAAGTCAAGATCACTGGCCAGAGGAGGAATACCAACTGCAAAGTAAAGATCTTTGGCTTCCACATCTTATTTTAATTTGCAGATGAATCTTAGCTTTAGTGACATAGAGAAACACAGGGGATATGCACATTAACAGTTACTGATATCTATAAAATAACCATTAATATTAATCATCTATAAAAGCTTTTTTTAATACTAGCACATTTTAAGGAAAAACAGCTGTTTTAATCCAAGTCCAACTCTGGCTGTAAATCCACTGCATCAATGTACACATGTGCTCTTCAAGTGACAGTGTGGCTTGCTGCAGTGATTATGTCCATGTTTCAGTATATCACTGTTTGTATGCAAGTCAGAGGTTTGCATGCAAAGTGTCCAAATAACATATTTGCTCCTTTATACAGGAGCATCTCATGTGTTTTGACATCCTGTGATTTAATATTATTCATTTTTATGAGGTCAAGTAAATTATATTTGATATGTGGGGCTGATCTTTTCCCCCTTTTCCTCTATGTGCATGAGTAACTGAGGACCCACATCTGAACGCAGCATTATAATACAGTCTGTTGATGTATTTTATAAGTGTGTCTGCTGGTTTATTACATATGCAGAGGCATCAGTGCACAGCAAAATGGAAAAATGCATCAATATATTCACAGAAAGGCAGGCCGTAGACAGCTCAGAAAATAAATCTACATCTGCCAGGCTCCATGCAAACAGCAGAGCCATCCTTAATGGTGAAACCATCGATGAAAACAGATAAAAATATTAAATATTCAGACATTCCTTTCACCCAGTATCAAAAGCGTCCAGATGTGGGAAGCTGAAGTTGTTATCATGAAGCCAACGACAGGCATTGAAAGGAATTCCTCTGAATTTTCAACCATATAAAAGTATTTTATGGCATGCAAATAAATGGTAATTTTTGACTATGGAGAAAAAAACATGCCAATAAACCCTATCATTTGGGACTAAAACTCCACAAACAGGAGATACTTTCAATTTGCTTTGCCTGTCTCCCCGCGTTAGATGCTTGCGATTGCCGCGAAATTAATCCATTTAACAATCTGTGGCTTAAATTTGAGGATTTCCAGTTTTTTTAGAATATCAATAAGTTCCAATTGAAGAGAGGATTCTTTTGCAATTCAGGCATGTGCAGGCGATAACGGCAGAGTTGGCATGAAGAGAGGCAAAGATGGATTAATTATGCAGAGAACATGGAAATTCTGCTTATCATCGCTTAGCAAAGGAGCCCAGCTCACATAATCAGAAAACGAGGATGAAAAAAAATAACAATGCAATGGCACCTTCCAGCCCATCATCTTACAAGTTAGATTTTTCCTGTAATTAAAAAGTAACATACAATTATATTCATATCTCATATGCAGACTATGAGTGGGTGTATATTAAATAATTGCATTGGGATATAACGGTTGAAGAAAAAAAGTAGAGAAAAAGAAGTTAAAAAATCTTGTCTCACAGGGGCACAGCTCCCCTGGGTTGGATTGAACTACTTAAAAACTGAAAACTTAAATTATCTTTTGAAAGCAAACAAAGACAAAGGCTAAAGAGAGAGGACTGAAGCTACTGTATATTTACTTACTTGTGTTTTTTTAATCGTGCTCTCGGTGCATTTTGCAAACAAGAATAATAATGTCTAAAGGCAGTTCTGGTAAATCCCCTCTGAGGATGTATGATATGGAAAGATATATGCTGCATTTTGTTTCTCATTTCATGTCGTCTTCAGATTTCACCATCACAATTACGCATTCCAGGATGTCGAGAAGCTGTGTTCAGCCTGCCAGTTCTGTGAGCAGCAGCTAATATGTGCTGGGCTTATATTTGCATTTCTCTTACTCCTTCAAGAGTGCCAGATTAAACTGTTAATGTTGTACAGTCGGTTACAAACAGGCAAGAGGTTTAAAACCTCTTTCTCTGAGACACCTCTGGTAAAAAAAAAAAAAAAAAAAAAACATTCTGTATTAAGGTCAAAGGGTAATGCTATAGCTGCTTCGGATGCAGATGAATCCATTATATAAGTTGGATTTACAAGCTTATTACTGTGAAATGTAAAAATGTTGCATGAAGGGTGAGTAGAATGATGACTGCCTTTGTCCTCACATGCTTACAGTATACTGAAATCTGCTTAATGCCTCATTTCCACATGTCAAATGAACGTCCATTCATCCCTATGAAATCCTCTGTGACCTTATGTGTTTACAGAAAATCCTCATCCCGTTTTTTTTGCTCGTTAGTTTGTTTGTGAGGTTTCACTGGTATTTTGTTTTTATTTTATTTAACCCATAATCTTTTTTGTTCAGTTTCAAAAATTTGACTGCATACTTAGTAAACATTGGTTGCACGCTAGTTGTGCAATGTGAAAAAGCAGAAAAACACCCCAAATGACATTCTTTCCCATATCTGTGGCAGTGTACATCGGTAAAAGACATGCTTTTCCTTACATGTCCTTACACTGGCATACTTTGTATTTTACAGGCTCTAAAATTACAGACTCAAAAGAAATTGGGTGAAAACAAAGCTAAAGATCTGACTAATAAGTATTAAAAATCCATTTTTGTTTGTAATGTGAAGCCGCCCTAACCAAATGTCATGTCCTAACAACAACACTGTGGATGGCTTAAAATCAGACAAAATTCTTTCATCAGCAACTCATCCAACAAGAAAACACAGGATGGAAAACATGTTAGCTGTCAACCTTTTTTTTTGTTTTGAAAAAAATTACATCTCAGGTCCAGGAGGAGTCAGCATATTACAGTATGTAAGACTCATATTAATTCCAGCTTCCGTTCAGTAATTGTTTTATCACATGCTTTTAGTAAATTGTGGAGCCACTCCAGCATCTTACTCCAGCCTGACTTTGTGAATTGACCCCAAACAGCGAATCCCTTGAAACTTCTTGATTCGGTCTTTTTATCTGTGACAGCTTTCCAGTTCACTTGCAGATTGCGGCAGCCTTTCAGACGGCGCACCTGTTGCTTGAGCCTTGATTTCGCTTTTTGATCAGAGAGCCCTTTGACAAAAGAGGGAAAGAAGAGGCTGAAGAAGAGGGAGAGGCAAGAGAAAAGATCCTTATCGAATGCTCTCCACCGGACAATGAATTTTCCCGAACCATTCAAATGTATCTGCAGAATGCTTGAGTGATTCATTACAGCAGATTCTGAAGTGTGACAATGGACCTCAGAAATGAGTGATGGTATCTTTTTGCTGATTTCATTTCCCTGATCCTCCTTATCCCCCTGGCCTGTGTACCTCTATTAATTAGAAAGTAGGGATTTCCACTCATCAACTGATGGGTTTCATGCTCTGCTCTGTCACAAATCTCCTGTCCACGCTATCTCTCTGCTTCCAAACCCATGGCTGCTTTGGAACGTACATACTCCGCTTCGGCTTCAATCTCAGCTGCAAGTCAGGGTGGCTTTGGCGATTCATAAATATTTATAAACCGATTAAGAAAGAATAATAAAGTTATAAGACAGTGGTTGGTTACCCTTGAACAGTGCTGCAGATGACTTCTTAAGGAGGGGAAATGTGATCGTCCTCTGTGCTGCTTTTTGGATGCTCCTTTTATTTGTAAATCATTCTTCCTCATGATTGTGTACTTTTTATTTTTTTAGTACTCACCTGAGCAACTTAATAAAACTATTGATAATATACAATGTCTAATTATTAGCTGCCATTTGGTCATATGATTCATAAATATGCAGCCAAAGTGCAAAGGCATTGTGCAGTCGCAGCAGTATAACGCAAAGTTGAAATATAAAGACAAACTAATGACATTTTAACTCTTTTGTTTTAAATACATTGAGCCCATTATTTCAGATCCCCCATGGTATTTATGAATGCTAAGAGTAGTAAATATATTTCTTTCCTTACAACCTTATTCAATACTAAAATGTGTAGTACTAAAGTGGTGACCTTGCAGAATAAAGATAAAAAAAAGGGAAATTTATATTTGTTATATGAGGTACGCATGAACAAAATATTCTTACTTGTTTGTGTGTTTGCAGAAATTGACTCACAGACAAAAAAAATTTATACAATGTCACAGTTCATAAGTTATGTTCATACAGCGTTGTTACTTACCATTTGGGTTCAATTTGACCCCCAGTGAGGTCAAATTCCATGTTAGACCTCTGATGACAAACTGTTCTAGAACACTAATAACAGGAAGTCACGTTGACTTTTAGCATTTGGGAGACACAGTGCTTTTTCAAAGAGCTCAGTCTACAATCATGAACAGAAGATAAAACACTTCATTGTATTTAATATTGCTACTAATTACTAATAATATTAGTATTGCTTCATTTTTTAACCTGAGAACATGCCATCATTTCCAAATTATATTTTTTTGTAAAAGCAAATCCTTATGAGGTTTTTTTCAAATAGTGGCCAAATACATAAATGGACACAATGGATTACGGTAAATAAATAGTATTTATTGTTATACATTAGACAATTAAAGAAATTACATAAGTTGAATAAGTCAGTTAGGAGCACCGGTGGTTTAAATGTGAATGTGTGAGCATAATTGAGTGTGCAAGATCGCATATTTGTGTATTGCAGATGCTGCAGCAGCATTGTTTTTATCTGTTATTATATTGGTAATTACAACAGAGATGACAATCAGTACTGGCTTTTATCTGAGTGTGGGTAATGTCTGTTGTAAGCTTACATCTAGAGTTATAATGCACTCCAGAGTACGATTCAAGCTTGTTTTTAAGTAACTGCTGGAGAGTTAATTGGGATTTTAAGACTGTGACAAATCTCAGGGCTGTGGTTATCTCCTCCTACAAAACTTCTCATAAAATAAAAACAGCATTTGCAAGGGAAGAAAAAAAAGCTCAGCAAAGTAAAAAGGCTATATTTGCTATCAGAGCAGATGACACATTGTGTGGTTCCCAAAGCACCTCTTGCTTAGGTTTTTAGGGACAGTCTGACTCTTGAAAGTGCCATTAATTATTAATGATACCCAGCACAGCTGAAATGGCCAATTTCCCTGTTGTCTCTATGACTAGAAGGGTGCTTGAGGGCGAAGACCTGCAATTAGCTGTTATATGTGGGTGGCCATTCTAGACAGCATCAACTCTTGTTAGTAGCATGACTGCAGAGGAAAGGAGACTGAACCCCAAGACTAATTATCCTTTCCCTCTCCCTTAAATATGAAGACATTAAAGTTGATTAGTCTTTCTAATTAGGTTATGCTTTTTGATACCACTTATGTTTTTGCTTCTGGCTTTTATGTATGATAATCTCTTTTTTGCATACTTGCCTACAAAGTTATTCCATTGTAGTCGTACACACTGGCATCATGCACGTGGAGACAGGGGCATATTGGGTAAAGTCTTTATTTCCAGTCCATGTGCTGACAGAGTATTTTGTATATATAGCTGTTTTCTCCTGTAAAATATTTAGCATTTTAGAAATATTTCAGCAAGTGAAGTCATGTGATGTTTTCCCTTGAACAAAAGGAACAGTGAGTTAACCTGTACATGTACCAATTTTACAGAGAAATGAAACCACAAGAGCCACTTCACCCAAGATGCTGCTTCTTAAATAACAGCTACATCTGATACAACAGCACACAAGGACATGACTGGGCAGAAAAAGGAGAGTCCTCATCTGTAAGATTAGGTTTGGCAACTCTACTCCTCTCCTCTGGATGTCAGATCAGCCGAGTAAATTATATTGAGATACTCTCGGAGATGACAGATGAAATCTGTCTCTTTGGGCTTGACGTGGGGCTGCAGGTGATACATGATATGTGATAAGGCGGTGATGTCACGGCCGCAGGTGGCCCCCCAACCCCCCCAACCCCCCCAACCCCCCAACCCCCCACCCCTCCTCCCTAAGTCCCATGTACTTGTGTGGAAAATGGCAGCACTGTGAGCGGCACACAGAGAACTTTTATCTCTCCCCATCTGTGTGGTCTCAGGAGCGATGATCTTGGACTCCTGCCATCTCAACCTTCATGCCATTTAAAAAAAAAAAAAAAGGGGAGGAGGGCCAGAAGGATGGAGAGAAAAGAGAGGGAGGAAAGGGAGGGGGCGACAAGGGCTGGCCGATCCTGCTTTTAAGTTTTAGGTCAAGCAAGCAGCTGTTTCTCATGTTTTTGTCGGGCATTAGGCTACATGTAGTCTGTCTGAAACCATGTGTCTGTGTATTGTGCTATTTTTTTTCACAAATCAATACTATTGACCACTTTTATGTCTTTGGGTTTGAGACACATGTAAGTACCTGACCACATATAAAGACAACGTACAACCTATGACCATGCATGTTTTTATTTTTAAAACATAAGGTTAAAAAGTGACAGTTTTAGTCGATGATATTATTTTAAAATAGAATAGATTATTTCATTTTCTGTCCTTTGCCCCATAACTTTGCATGCATGCATACATACCCACATACATATACTTATTTGTGTATTCTTGCTTATTTTAATGTTTTTTGGTTAATTTACTTTTGACATGCACCTTCAAGTTTACTTTTGAATTTTAGCTTAAATTTTACTTCATGTTTCATAATCTTTTGTATGATAGTATGTGAGCAGCTCTTAAATTTGTCTTGTCTGCCAGCACAGAGTTCCTATCAGTGTTTGCTGTAATGGCAAAAAAGTCAACTCAAACTCAAGAAATTTGGAAAGCAATGACTAATAAAATATGATAAAGATAACATTGTGAAATTGATGATACAAAGGAAAAAGCACAGAGAAAAAATAAGAATCTGTCTCAATCAAAATTTAAAACTTTTTCATTCAGCATAATATCAGAAATAGACACTTTAATGTGTGTTTGCCACCTTTTTTCATCCTACATACCCTCACAGTCCTGTCAAATGAAGCACACCTTCATCGACACTGCCTTACCTGTGCCAAATTTGTTCTTATGAATGGATTAAATGCTGAATATTAAGCACTTTCATATAGAATTGGATAATGTTACGATATAGATTTCATACAAATGATCTGTCACTGTTAAGGTTGCTTTGGTTATCTTTAGATTACTATTTAAACTGTTTGTTAATCATGTTTACCTGAGTATTTAAGTTCTATGAGGCATTATAAACTAATTGCAGCATGCAGTTATAACTATGTCACAACTTAATCAGGTTGAAAGAAGACAACAAGTGACTGGACACCATTTACGTAAAAAAGCAGCTATAATCTTTTTCTGCCTGTAATTATCCTCCTCATATACAGAGGTATGTGGAGATACATTTTCAGTGCAGTCACCATTTTCATTTTTTATTGAGGTAGTCTATTTTAATTGAGTTAATTGATTGAGTTTCCCATGAACCCCCCTGTCAAAAACAGAAAACACCCGCCTAGCTGGAATCACCGCTGAGAGGGTTAAACTTCAAACTACTGCGAAAAGGATAAAAATATCTGTATTTAAACCTGTGTTTTCCCTCTTCTAGTGCAATGAAAAGAGATATAAAAGAAAAAAAGGAGCAATCAAAAGAATGATGTGTAGAAAAAAAGTCAAGTCAAGTTAAGTTGGTTAATGGCTTCACCCAGCGCTGGAACAGAAGGGAGGGTATTTTCTTGCCAAGCCTTCCTGAACAAACAGGTACGCCTGTAGTTTTTGATAGGGACATCTTCACACTGCAGACACTGAGTGGAGCTTGAAGGACTTATCATTTTGAAATGAGGAAAAGTAAATATATGTTGCTTGTCAATAATTAGGAATGCCTTGCCTTTTGTTTCTATGCAGCAACTATGTATGTTGTTGTCAATGTGCCATTTCGGACTCAGCTGCACTTCAGAGATATAGAGGCTGGGCATGTTTTCTTCCCTGTGTTGTGATATTACAGCTTGGCACAGTTCTTTCATGTTAAAGGATAAACACTGGCTAACAGTATATCAACTCTGGGGTTGTGTGTGTTTATACATAGAATGGCTTTTAATATGGGCTATAACATCAAAGATTGTTTTAAGGTTATTCAATACAGTAATGCTAGAATTCAATTAATTTCTACGATTGTCTAAGCAAAATGAGACAGGAGGGCAGAGCTAAGGCACAACATTCTGCTAAATAGCTTTGAACTACAGATAGTTTCCATTAATTAAACTGGATTGCAAGTTGTTTAATCAATTTCAGAGCCCCAAACAGTGACAATCAACCGCCTGCAGTCAGTGTGCGTGCATGTGCACACGTGTATGTGTGGGTATGTGTGTGTGTGTGGTGTGTGTGTGTGTGTGTGTGTGTGTGTGTGTGTGTGTGTGTGAGAGTGTGGTCAAAAAGAGACGAAAACGAAAGCATTTGTCTGTTTGCAATGCTACCAGTGGTGCTGGCGCATAGGGTCTCACTAATTAACCTCCACGTTGATAATGTGCTTAATTACTTTATATTGTGATTTAGTTTCTTCCTAGAGGTTATTCTCTCTTTCAGATTGCAGAAATAATCTTACATGCCTCAAAGGTGTTGAGCGGAGAATGCGATGCCCCAGTGAAACGCCGGTGCAAGCAGGCATCTGTGGATAGACTTTGTGATTACCACCGCACTGACATCAATGGAAACCATTTGACACCTGGCCCAGAGAGAGGGCAGCATCAGGCAGCAAGAGCTTTGATTAAATGGGAAAAAAAGACAAGCATAGTCGAGGGGGGAAAAACTTGATGTAATTTTGTCTGATCACCACACTGGCCCTGTGTCCTATCAGGCAGAGGACCTCTCATCACCTTTAAATTTCTCTGGGCTCATGAAAAGACCAGACACAGGTTTGATAAAAATGAAAAGAAAAAAAAAACTATGGCAACACAAAATGGGGTGAAATGAGACTCTGATCCTCTGCCTTTTGATATCTGGTGGAGTCACTATGCAACAATTTACTTGTAGTACAATTTATAGTCCTTTGTATCCATGCAGGCTTGCAGAGAAGGAGATACAGAACAGAGAAAGGAAGAGGGGGAATATTCTGAACTTTTTTATTGAAATGTTGAAAAATGCAAAAGCTGGTGTGCTATATCATTGACATTGCATTTATATTTTCAATGACATTTTCTCATAAAAACTAGAAGTTAAGCATTCTAAAAAGAATGACATTAGTTTGTATTATAATAACAGTTTCATTGTGCCGAATTTATAGAACAGTACAATACAAATTACCACAGTGCTGAAACTGTAGAAAATCAGCTAAATACACCTTCACTTGGTAATGACATGGGATTGTTCATAGATAACAACACACACCTGCATCTCTTCCTCCCTGCACGAGCACACTCACAACCCACATTCACACACTCACAACCCCCCTCTTGGTTTGTTTTGTTTTGGGCAGTGAGGATAACACCTGCCTCTTCCCAGTTAATGGTCTTTTTAATTCATGGCTCAAACCCATTTAAAGGCAAACCCTTTCACAATTTGCTTAATTTCTGATGTCATTTCCACCCTATAATTACTGTTCTCTCCCTCATATTTATCAGTCAATGTACCTGCAATGAAAATATAAGACCTTGACACCACTTTTGCAGAATCAAAATAGTATTTAATTTGATGTCTTTGGCCGTCAAACAACATTGTTCGAGGGACGTAATTAGGATAAATTTATGTTTTTTTTTTTTATTTTAGTTTTTTTTTTTTATTTAGGGGATATTGCCAAGACATGTGGGACCTTTATGATAAGAAGGGGGAAGAAAACGTTTGAACACCACTGCCCAGTATCTCATGCTTATTGTGAATGGCTTTCAGTGAAATTAATGGTGTGGGGGAGATTGCAGTGTGGCCATGGTAAAACAGGATGCAGATGTGGTTACAGGGCGTCCAGGTAAGGAAGCAGTCATTTCCTCAACACAGCACGGATACACATGCACACACACATGCATGCACACACACACACACACACACACACACACACACACACACACACACACACACACACACACACACAC
>JAQMCX010000057.1:17884983-17906863 GCA_029814765.1 Acanthurus leucopareius | reverse complement strand
CACACACACACACACACACACACACACACACACACACACACACACACACACACACACACACACACACACATACACTCTCACACACTCTCACACACATACAAACACACGCACAGTGTAAATTTAAGAGGCAAAATAGGAATTTGGATCATTGTCACTGCGTGTTCCTATTACTCCCACCATTCTCTCTTTTGTCATTTTTTTGCCCCTTAACCCGCCTTGCTGTATCCTGAACATGTTGATTTTTTGTAGTTTTTGAGAGGCCCATGAGCCCAGTTTGCTTGAAGGCTAATCTGACTCTCTTATTAACATCAGAGAAGTAAATAAAAATATACTATGAAGGTGAAAAAATCAGGAATATAGGAAAATATAGATTATTTGAATATTTAAGCTTCCTATTACGCTTCTAAGTATAGTTAATGATGCAGCCTTATCCTGTAGAAAGTCAGTGGGTACACGTCTTTACTACCACCATTTCATTGGACTGCATATGCACATGGGGAGGAATATGTGCTAGACAACTGCTCCCAGCAGAGTGAAAAATTACTCCTGCTCCTGTGTACAGCCAGATTTTCTGTACACAACCTGCTATATGTTATGTTGTCAAGACTGATTTTTTTTTCGTGGCAAAGGAAAATTAATTGCAAAGAGGGACGAAAATTTGTTTTCATATTGGCTTGGTGGCGCTGAGTGCCAGGATGGAGGAGGACAGCTGTGGGGGAAGGCTGGCCGACCCGCTGCCTTCTGCCTCTCCCATGCCTAGCTGCACAGAGTCTGTGACAAAACAAGCCTCCAGGAATACTGGGCAAACACTGAGAGCCTCTCACTGGGATCCGCACTATTTCCTGAGAGCACCACAGCCAAAAAGCTTCACACTTCCAATACTGTCTTCACTTCTTTTTCTAAATTGAATTGTTGCTTCCAATATCAAAGATATGAAATAGTCATGATCAGAGAATGTCTGTTCAGTCAGTGGCTTGAAAATATCAGCATGGCATCCCTCTGCGAGGTGCTGAAATTGCAAACAAACGTGTTCTTTCAGCACGCTCAAACTACTCGCAACAAGAAATAAGGTCAAGCATGTTGTAAGTGATTCCACCTCTCCTCAATCTGCGTGTGCTCTCACTGTACGAGGCTGTCGAGGCTCAGCCAGGAGAGATGAGAGAGATAGTGGAGGCTGAGGTAGGAACCATTTTCACACTGCCACAATTACAGGAACCGTCATTACATTGCTCACTCTTACTCAAATACAGATAGAAGCCCCAAAAAATTATGCGCAGGCTAGGAGGAGAAAGTGGCTCACTTCTGTTTGCTAAATTAATCGCTTCCTAAATGGCTCCAGGCCAGGCAAAGTTAACATTTGCAGTTTCAAAGGTTTTCAGCGCTTGCAATGAGCCATGAAATTACTGCATGCCGTCGAAAATGGCAGCTGATGAAAAGCCCAAGGAGCAGGTCCCACAGGCACAGAGAGCTTGGAAGTGAAATCTTAAACACAAAGTCTCATTTCTGATTCGGATCATGGTGAAATTCAGAACCAAAACTCGAGAATGTACGGGGCCCATGTCCGAAAGCAGGACAGGTTGCGACAAGGCAGATGACGAACAGCTGCTCGCGGCCTGGCAGGCTCATCCAGGCTCTGAGGAGGCGAGGTGAGCACAGAGGTTGGGTTGAAGGAGCGTAATGATGATGTTGAGGTGCTCAGCTGCAGCCAAAATGGACTGACCCAAATTAGGTTTGATTAAATCACAGGGGTGATGCTGCACTTCTGCAGACATCATTAACATCAAAATGATTATGGCGGAGCAGTTTGGCTCAGCTGAACCCAACCGGTTCACACCAAGAGTGATGCTGGAAAACATTTGCATATTGACTGAATTAAGCTGTAAGCACATCCACATTGTAGGATTTGCACCTACAGCAATGCAATCCATTCTCCAAAATACAGACTTTGAGAATATGAGAATCCAAACAGCCAAATGGACACAATTCAGCTAAATGTTTTCCCACCAAAAATTAAACATAGGTTAGATGAGAAACAAATATTATCCCTTTGCATCAAAATTTTAAGATCATATTTGCCAATTTCTTGACTTTTGATTCAACATTTCTCTTCAACATACCTTGGTTATAAAAATTTCCTGAAAACTCCTACTGCGCTTGGGATCTCTTACTCCTGCCTTGCCAGAAGAAAAAAAAAAACCCTCCCCCACATATCAATCTGCAATCATAGAGCCTAGCGGACACTTTTGATTGCAGAAACTTTGACCTATTTTTCAATGTTGGAGTGACCAACCAATTTAGGAGCCAATTTGATTTTTTTTCATTGAGCATGTGTGACATGAAATTAGATCTTCAGTTAGTTGGTATCTGGAAGAGTTGGAAGATAATCATTTGATGTCACATGTGTATCTATTAAAAGAGTAATAGTCTGCCTCCTCTCAGGCTAAAAATACTCACCTCAGAAGGTTTCTTATTTAAGTGAAATTCCAGCGCTGCCATGTCAGCTGCAATGTAAATGAATTTTGAATTATTTGGTTAAAAACAGGGGGACACTCTTTGCGGTGACACCACCTATTACTGCTAATAGAATTTTTGAACATGTTTATCTTGCTGTTCATGTATTAATGACATTTAAATATGTTGTGCCCCCACCATAAAACATTAAGTACTCTATTGTTAGGTCAAATTTGAAGTGAGGGAGAAGTGGTGGATGTTTATAAATGAGAGCTTAATTAATTAAAGAATGCATTACGTTTTAATGGTGAATTGTTAACTCTCGCTGTAGCCTCATTAATATGTGCCCCTTGGGGATTTCAGTGCCATCATTTCAGCAGGCAACCTGCTGGCTGCAGGTCCTGTGGCTATTTCATGGTGCTGGAGATTGATAGTTGACAAAGCAATTAATCACACAGAGGAATGACCATCTCCTCTGTGTGTGTAGCAGGTGGAGGAATGATTGTTTAAATTTTCAACAGTGATGAGCTAACGTAGTTTTATAAAATTCAAAAAACTGTGTCACTTCACCCACTTTCTGAAAAGTACTTTCTTTCTTATATCTCAGTATTGATTCAGATTGAATTCTGTGGTATTTATTTGTATTCATTTGTATTTATTTGTTATTTGTATAAAAATGTCATTGTGAGGAGAGTGAAATTTTATTTGCTATGTTCAGAGAATTTTTAAAAAAGAATTAACATTCAGACAACGGAACCATCTCTTTGCAGAGACAATATCCAGGCTAGAACTACTCAGTCTGTTCATTAACTAGAGTGAGATCGTTTCATGAACAGAGATGTTGCTTTTGACTATTTTGAATAGTTTTAAATATTTTTTTTTTCAGGTTTAATAGGTTTCTGCATTAGTATTGGTACTTTAGATCGGAAACTTATGAAGGAAAACCTCCTAGCATGAAAACATGAATATGGCGAAGTGTGCCTCCATCCACCACTAGCATAATAATCCACAGTGCCTATAACTTCTATATGTTTTATGTTTGTGTTTTTTCATTTGTATCTTACATGACTGACCCTTTGATAGATATTTGAATACACAATTACTTGAACCGTTAGCGCATTAAAAGGATAATAATTTCTATATAGCGTAAACAGTTGTGTATTACAACAGTGATACTGCTGGGAGAACCTCACAGCATGTGAAAACATGTTAACATGAACATAACAATGCCATGTTGACTGGCCAAAGGGCATACAAATCCCTGCGCCACTTGAATAGTGTTGTTTAAAGCTTCTCCATGAACCCAGTTGCTCTGAAGCCGCCATTTTCTCTCCTTTCACTCCTAATTACCATAGCCTCTCCAGAAAGTCCTCTGTTGCTCCATCTGTCCCCTCAGCCACTGACAGAGATGCTCTAATCACCTCGCATAGCAGGGCTCACATGGGAAAAGACTACACAACCACCATACTGTCTCAGATATAGAGCCGCTACTGGATGCCAATACCTCACAGGGGGTAAGCTATAAACACTGGCCACAGCCTTGTATGGGATATGTTCAGTGATGTGCGCTGAAATGGATCCATTTCATGTTACAGATCTCCCACACAGCCCGACAACACTAATGCCAAATAGGGTTTTGTATGAAGTAAACGTGACATATGCCGAGTGTGCCGGCAGTCCATCAGTAGCTCACATCAAAATGACACTCAGGGGATGAAGGTCTGTCTTTGGAAGGATATTGCAGGTTTACATTAAGCTACATATTGTATGTGGGCATGAAAAATCACAGCGGGAAGCCTTGGAAGGAAAAGTATTTTTTAATGTTCAAACATATCAGAAAAATAGATTTAATTGAGAGAGAATGAGAGAGAAGAGCAGCTTATAATTGGAAAAAAAAACTTTATTTTAAAACCCTGCATGTGTTCTAAAGCTGTGCCTCCACAGATCCATGCATTATTTAATCTTACTCTGTATGCCCTGCAGCTTGATATCTCGCCCTCCTTGTGTTTGATTCTGTTATTCTCACCCAGGTTGACACCTCCTGACTTCTCATTTTTGCTTTACCCCCTTCTCGATGACTTTCATGTGTTCCTTTGTGGGGCGCTGCAAGTTCCTTCCAAAACTTTTCCTGAAGCAGAAAAGAGAAACTTTCCGGTTCTGCCAGAAAAGCCTTCTCATCTTGGCAGAAGAGCAGCCGAGGGAACTCTCAAATGATGACAGCCATCGTGAAAGGGCAGATAAGCCCGTGTGGCTTTGCCTCTGATTGTATGTTCATCTCATTCTGATCCGGCCGCGATTCTAAGCCCCTGTCTCGCAGTCCTCACTCTCCCAACAGTTGATCTTCTGCATGTCATTGAAATCGTCTTATAGTTGATCCAGGAGACAGGGGGAAAGTGGCTGTTTGTCACCCAACTTCAGTCTTGGCAAGGAAGACAAGTTCTGCTGTGATTTTTTTCTTTACAATGTTACGGACTGACCATTTAGTTTATAGTGTTCTTCTCTACGGTTGTTGATAAAACACACAGGCTACATTGTAAGTTGATTTCCAATGAAAACATCCATCGGAAGACATTTTGTTTAATCACAAACAGCATGCCTGGTGTTTTTTGGGACTGTTTTGTTTTGTGTAAGTATCACTTTGGCCAACAGACAGTATGATGAGCAGTTTGGTGTTCATCAAATCATTTGTTGAGAGAGCTGTTATAAAAGAAGCAAAGATAACAATCACTCCATGTAGCCTTAGTAACCCAGAGTAAAACTCTAGCTAAAGACCCTGTGTTGTGAGGAAAGGTCACAACTCTTCAAACTGTCTCTTTTGCTGTTGATGAGCCATCACCACAAGTTTGTCTGTACGCAACATTATTTTCTTTAACTCTAATAAAGTAAATGGCTAAAAGTTCACTTTTGGTTATGTCATCATACATACTGTTAGCTGACTGATGTGCATACGAGGCACAAGACAGCAAGAACTACCTGATGATCATATGATGAATCACATTGCAAAGATTAAAAAAATAAGTCATGTAATTTACATATTGTTTTATAGAGGATAAAGTGCCCTCTGCCTCAGTACATTTTTTAAGTCAATCCCTTTGTGAGGCAATTGGACACAAAATGAAATTAATGCTTGACAATACCAAGATCACATTGAACACATTGACGCCGCTGTTCAAGAATGTCTTTATATATACCTACTTTTACTGCCAGTGGTCGGTTATTTTATTTTGCACACAAAGATGTCTGCCTTTATAATGAATGTAGGTGCTTTGTTGCTCTTCTTCAGTTTTAATGTATTTTTTTTTAGCATATTACAAGGTTCTTGTACTTTAACCATTTCAGTTTGACTTCATTTATATTACATTACAACTTTTTTCTGTGAAGTCACAATATTCAAATTATATTTATTATATTTATTTATAATGGCTATTTACTACTTTATTTTACATTTATTTAATTTATTCACCCTATTTTCAGCTTTAGAATAGTAAAGATGTGAAAGCATCACATGTTGACAGCAATTAAGAGTAAATGTGAAGACTGAATACAGGGTTTAAATTGAATACAGAATGGAAAACTTTTAAATAAGACATTAAATGTTGCTGAATATCAGCAATTGTGGCCACGAGGGACACATGCAGGTTGGTAAATGATTAAAGGAGAATAGTAGCATTGTTAAAGTCATAATGTCTCTCAAATGACCCAATAATGTGTGCTAAAAAGGAATATCTATCTAAAGTTCACTAATAATAGCTAGCATTAGTCACTACTAGCTATTAGTAATGCTGGATCCATTAAGACTAAAGCAGCAAACCTACTTCAGAATTCTATTATGTTGAGTGTGTTTTACTGCTTCAAAATTCTTTTTTTTATTTAATGAAAGTAGGAAGTTTTATGCTTCTTTTAGAAGTAATATAGTTTTTGCTTAAAAGTATTTGCTAAGGGTTTCAAGCATTCCTGTAGAAGCGCATGATGCAATTTAACAGAAAGTTGATCCAACAGAAGAAATATCAATCAACAAGAATTACAACTTATTTAGCTGATGACCACTGAAATGCATGAACAGCATAGACTGATGAGAAAGAGTATAAGAGCGTTGAGTTTATCTTCAAGGCAAGTGGAGCAAACAGGAGTCTGGAGGCAACCTGAAGCTCCTGAGTTGGTGTAAAGTGAGACAGTATAAAGAAAGCTGAAAGGTTTTTTCCACTTCAAAAGGCACTGCTCCTCCACCATGGTTATCAAAGCTTAATATTTGATTTTAGTTGACCATTTTCCATTAAAAACATGATAGCCACTGTAGGAGTGACAGGCCTAGGTGGAGGGAGCACCACACTGGCACATACCCCCACCCACCCCACGGGGAGGTACGTACCCTGCTGCTTACTAGAGTGTGCAGGCCGAACAGTTCCCTTCACTTAACTTGACATTTCCAGCTGCACTGTCTGCGGCGGGTCCTGCACGGTGTCACATCCATAGCCCCTGCAGTATGCACTGCTGAACGCTGCGGGTCTTAAATGAGATCCCAAAGGGAAAGCAGAGCTGAGGGTTGTGTGTGTGTGTGTATGCGTGTGTGTGTGTGTGTGGGAGGGGGATTATCTTAACCACTAATGAACAATTGTATAATTTCTATCAAAAGCAGTCATAAGGCCTGCTCAGTCTTACCGTATCTCCTCTAAATACTGTCATGATAAAGGGACTGTTAAAAGAAGAGGGC
This sequence comes from Acanthurus leucopareius, assembly GCA_029814765.1. NCBI lineage: Eukaryota > Metazoa > Chordata > Actinopteri > Acanthuriformes > Acanthuridae > Acanthurus > Acanthurus leucopareius. The sequence continues at coordinate 17,899,701 of JAQMCX010000057.1, read as the reverse complement.
TGGTGGAGGAGGAGGTGTGGAGGAGGGGCTTGGAGCTGTCAAGAGGGGCCACTGTGGTCAGGAGGAGCGCTAGAAAGGAAAGTCTCTCCGCCTTTATCTGCCATTTCCTGCTCCCTTCCTGGCTACATTAATAATCTGTAAGAGCAGACAATCACGCACGGCTGTGAGAGATAAAACACGGATGACAAAATATCAACTTCCTGCTACAAAACTCAAAGCCGTTATTAGAATATCAGGCACAGACGGTAATTAATTTCAACTTTAATTACTTCCACTGTTCCTGTAGATTAGATCACAGGTTTGAGATGGGTTATTAAAACAACTGGGGAAATCTGCAGTGTAAAAAAAAAAAAATGTTAATTTCTCCAACCTCGTCTCTTAACCTGCTTGTTGAGTGATGCAATTACATCTTTGTGGTGCAGACGAGGGTTGATATGATGTAGATGAAAGAGACACCCGATCACTTTGGGTTAGAAACTGGAAGGTTTTCCCATCTAATGTCTTAACAGTGTTGGCATCTAAATGGTGATGGTATCATCTGATCATGGGGTTATGATGACCTCATGTTTCCTCTCTATATCAGCGACAGACAATAAAACGAGTGTAATTCAGAAAATCTTCAGTGATGATAAAGCAGTGACCTCAAGATAACAGCAATGTTTCAGTAATGCAATATGAGATGATTTTCATGGGGCTTGACCCCCGTGTGTTTAAATAGAAGGAGCCAATTTTATTATTCCGCTGCTTCATCTGCCATGGCATGTTGGAAAAAGGTCAATCATTATTGAAAGGTTTATGAATTTCTCCACTTTTGTTCAGACTGACTTTGTTTTTTAGTGTTTATGCTTCTGTTGTGATGAATTGTTTCTTCTCTTTGACCTTTTTTTAAAAAAAATATTCTCTAATGATACAAGGAATTAATAGACTGGTGTCAGGATACCATGAAACATGTATATTCACTTGTCACCCACCTCGTATTTTTTAATGCTAGGACACTTTAGATCTAAAATCCACTGACACCGTCTTATCTCCAATTCCAATTCTTCTCTTCCCCATTTATCCCATTTTACAAGTAAAAGTCCAGAGGTCATTTATTTATACAGTATACTGTTGTAATAGTATTCTTAATTCAGTTTTGCTGACAACTGTATGTTTAGAGACAATGTTAATTTAAGTGACTAAAGCACTGTGATCTTTTTTGATCTCTCTGTGTTATGAGTGCCTAATCATGACCATGAAACCGTGTAATAATACTATAAGCCTGGCAAAGTAGGAATGAAGATCAAGAACCACTTGATTCAGTAAAAAATGGTTCTAAATTTCCAGAACCTTATGCCTGTAACTTATCAATGTCTCTAATGATGCTGATATGGTTGTTGTTGTTTTTATGACAGTTGTGCATTGCAAAAAAATTACTTCGAGCATGTAAATCTACATTATGCTGCTGGAAACTTTCACTAACAAATCATAGAAGGGGGAAAGAAGCGGTAAGCGGAAAGCATGATTTCATGTCTGGAGGAGAGTGTCTGTAAAATGTAACAATGAACTTGACAATAATTTTGCTTGAGTACTTTTTTAAATAGAATTTTTCTGACATTCACTACAATTGCTTAGGCCCCACTAATGTCCCCTGGTAGCCTCCATGGGGATTTTTAAAGTAGGGGCCCATTTTGTTTTTAAGTAAAATGGTTTTAAATTCCAGAAATGCTGTGTATTTGACACTCTATACACAAGTGCAACTGCTAACCAATACAGCAATCTGCAATACGGATCAATTTAAATTTATTCGGAAATAATAAGGGAATTTGGAGGATGGTATCAATTAAAACTCATCTACTGTCAACAAATGAAACATGTTACCATTAAACATTTACTGATATAGGGAGTATCATTCAGTAACAATTTTGTGACTTAATTACATGTTATTTAACAATGTCTCATCATCTTAGCAGATATAAATATAATTTCCAATAGACAGGGTGTCAGAATGTGTAATAGCTGCTCCAGACAGTGGAGTAGTTTATCACTCACTCTCAGGTCTTCCACATTTATCACCACTTTGTAGTATGATCTTGATTCCCACATTTAAAAATTGCATTTATTTATTACCATTTACCCTTAATTTCCATTTTGATTATGTAATTGTTTTGTTTGGTTTTGTTTTGAATTTTTGTGAAGCACTTTGATAAACACAGCTGTTTTTTTCAGTGCGGTCTCATAATAAAGTTTTGATTACTTTTGCACAAAATCAGAAAGAAAGGAATCGTAGAGCTAAAATATTAAGGCTGCACAGAATACAGAAACTTGAATCATATTTATTAATTTGATTTGATAAATCAGCATGTATTAATGCACAGTTTCATTGGTTACATTGATATTTGTGAAGTATAAACTTATTTATCACACCCACTGCCTGTGCACACTAGCAATTTAGCAATGTAGTAAGTTTATAATCTATTAAAGTGATAACATATGACAATGTTGGCCTTTCTCTTGCCTTAAAGTAAAAGATACTGGTATACAGTAAACAGCAAGCATGCACTCCACAAGCAGTGATCTTGCATCAGCTACACAACTGCTTCACTCAAATCGAATCTGAGTGGGAGAAGAATCTGAGAGCAAAATATCCCATTTGTTTTTTTTTGCCCAGATACTACGAAATGCACGCACAGCATGTTTAAAAGTCCCTCTAATAGAGCATTCATGAAGTTATAAAGGGGCCATTCAGGAGCAATCCTCATCTCTCAACATAAGTATGACTTATGTGTACATCAGATATGAACATGATGAGGCCTTGATTTCTTTGCAGTAAATAGGAAGCTGCATTCAGCCATGTGCCTTAAATCTCAGCCCGACAGCATGGCTTCGTTCTAATGTGACGACTCCATATCAGTTAATTCAGTGCACACTTTTCTTCATCAATCAAAATAACATCAGACACCCTCTCATACTTTGCAACCTATATGCAAATAATCTTCTACGAATAGTAACATCACATGAGCAGACAGCTTATTTGCTGTGGGATTACAGAATGAAAAAAATGCAACCAAGATATGCCATTTCAAATTAAACGCACAGCCATTTTCTGCTATCTTTCCTTAGATAGTCTAATTAATTTACTTCAACTATAAATAAATATTTAGTTCCTTCCTACTGAAATACACAAGCCCATACTGGTGCGGTGCATCAAGTCTTCATTATACAGTAGTGTAAGGGGTATGTGGGAACAGCTAATCTTAAAATCCCTGCCACACAATAAACAGAGTGACAGAAAGGAAGGATGTATGAGATAAGTCGCTAGTAATGAAACTGGATGCCAAAAGTGGAGGACAGTATGTAATGAAGAGAGAGCAGAGGGGAATGTTTAAAATAAGTTCAAGAACAAAGATAAAGCCCAAGGATGATGTTATCTGCAGGACTGAAGAAAGCATTTCAGTAACAGAATGGTCACAATCACTTAATCAGCCTGACTCCGCCCAGCACTGTCCCTGTCTTCCATCATATGCTTTTTCCCCTGCTCCAAACAGTCAATTTTCACTGTGTGTGTGCGCGCGCGCGTGTGTGTGGGCAACATCTGAGTAAAAGGGTTACGGAAAACATTGATGGCTATGTTATAGTGGAGGGTGGCCTTGCATTACCAAAACACAGCATTTCTGTAAGGACAGCTCATGAGTCCTGCTGAAAAGATGAGCAATCTGAAACACTCAAACAATGTAGGTTGAGAGAGAGGCTTTTATAAATTGTCACGACTAATTTAGTCATCTTCAGGACAAACTTAACTGATGAAGAGAGAAGCAAGAGGGGGGTTGTTCAGTTTTGGGCAGTATTTTGATTTAATGTTACTTTATACTCACTGTATTTATGTGATGGCTGGAGTTTGGTGATTAATAATTTATATCCAAAACATTGAAGATGCTTATAAAATATGATACCTTGCTGTTCATTAGACTTACCAACTGCCTGAGAGTAAAAATAAAATATAAAAATAAAATTAGAATTAGCTCCAGTGCAGCCAGCTACCACAATAAAATGCTGCCCATGAAGCCTTTTTTTCCATTAACTAATAAGAACTCTATCAGAGCATCACTTTTTTAAAAAGCAGGAGGTGTCTGTGGGCTACACATTGGACTTTCAACTAACTCCACAGCAGTACTGGATGCTTTTAATAATGACTCCACCTAAAGACATAGAAAGTGCAAAAAAATCCTATGAAATGTGAGGGTTGGGTAGAGTAATTGTGTCACACACAGAACTTTCAGGCAGGGAGACCAGCTTTTGAGTCCCGGTAAAACCAAAGGCAACAAATTTTTCCTAAACCTAACCAAGTTGTTTTTTTGTCAAAACCCAACCAAACTGTGATTGTTTCATAAGCTTCTGGCAGGAAAGCTCTGCACATCACACACATGAAGGGGCACCACTGTGTTAATGAAGTGTTGCAGAGAGGGTCCTGACCACTGGGAATGAGAATATGTTTATGTGTGCATATATGTTATTAGAGATTTATTTCAACTCATTTTGCAATTTTTGTAATCTTATTTAGGAATTTAGTTAATTGTAAATATTTCATAGGTCTCACTTGATTTCATATGTACTGTACATGATGTATGTAGACATCAAGGTAAAGTAATGAAATGTTATCATTGCTCTTCAGATTAAGTACTTCATGATTTCTGAAGTTAAAACCTAAAGTAGTTTCATTTAGGTTTTGCAGCTTCGAAGATGATGTAACCTGAACAAACAATGCCTGGTATTATAGATGGTGGGGATGTTATCAAGGTGTCATGTCATAACTAATCCTGATAAACCAGCTACATATATTCTCCGTTCTGTGGCTGAGTCTCCCTCTAAACTTCCTATCAATTCACTGTGATCCACCGCTGTAGTGTACAGCACCGTCTCCCAAACAAGCTTATTTCTAAAAGCTGCCGAAGCTCTACTCAAATCCTCTAGATCCTGGTCCCTGCTGGGGCTGGACTGCTGGCCAAACTGAGATCCTCAGACAAAGACTGGGCCGAAAACTCCTCTTGATTTGGACGGACATGTGGCTGCCGTGCTCTGCAAACACCATAACACCATCTCTGCGCTCATTTGCGAGGCCTTTAGTTGTTCACGAGTTTGCGATTAGCAGGGCTTTGGTTTGATGGCAGCTCACCAGTTGTAAAAGTCGGCGTGGACAGTGGCCCCCCTCTGAGAGCGGCTGGTAACTTGGCCTCTAATGCGCCGACCCCACATGTACCAGACAAGGCCCAACCATGGCTGCAGGACCAGGCTCTGGCAATGCTGCTCAGCAAGCAATTTAAAAGATAATGACACCACAGGCTGCACAAATGTTGAAAACCCTTGTAAATATAGTGCCAGAATGGAAGATAAGACTACATCTGCAGTCATCCATTGCTGCTACCTGCATTGTTTTTATGAAACTATGGCCTAAGCCACTTTCACGTCAGTTCAAAACTGTTTTCAGAGCTGCTCTAAAAATTTTTCTTGCTTTTGTCTTTTGTGAAAATCTTGCTTTCTTTCTTTTGTTTGAGTTGACCTTGAACTAGATCCTGCAGGGTAGCATCAGTCAGTGTCTGCTTATTTGTTTCAGGACAGAGACAAGCATAGTCTGTTAGGACTGTCTTAGTTTTGACTTGTGTTCCCTTTGTTTTCTTGTTCAGCAAACCAGTGTGCTCAAAAGTCCAGTAACCAGGGAAAACATTGGATGAGGGTTTTGTCTAAAGGTTTAGATCCCAACAGCAGAGCATTAAGAGGATTCTTATCCATGAGTTACTGACCTGATGCTCTCTTTCTATTTCTACAATGTTCAATGATATAACAAGAGCTTGTGTCAATTCCAATTTCCAGACTTGTCTTAGTCTTAGAAGAAAATTCTGTTCCCAAACTTTGTCATACAAGTCTTTTGCATTATATGTCACAAAAAAGTGCATACCTGTTACCTGGCACTAAAGAAAAAAATACAAAAAAAATAAAAATACACACTTGACTGGCTCACAGACAGCAATGAATCAAGTGTAAATTAACTTAATCAAAAGGGGAAATGTGTCATTATGTCTGAACCAAAAACTTTTTGTGTACTACACTGAACGCTTTAGGCCTATTTTAACAGTGTTAGAAAATTAAACATAGGATGTCTGTAAAAAAAACAAAACAATATCCATTGTGGCACAATATAATCTGTAATTTTTGTGTATATGAGCAGGAATATTTAATGTTTTTTGCAACAATCAGCATGACATTTTTTGTTTGTGCACATTGTTATTTTATGAGTGAAACATCTCGTTTTGACAGGTGATTGAATCAAGTCTATTTGTGTTAAGGCAACAAAAGCACTTCAGTTAAAGGTACAATGTATAAAACTGATGGGGGGGCAGCACCTCACAAAAGTCGCTACTAACAGCTGCTCAGTATAGTCTTTGCTGTAGCTCTCTTTGAATAAAGCTTAGTGCTTACATTAGCCTGTAAGCTAAGTTTGCCAAGCAGCTAGTGGCTAATTAGCAGCCTTCCAGCAAACACAGCTAGACCAAACCCCCAAAAAGCTCCAAGAACGGGTGAGCCCAGCGGCAGTATAGTGCAAAGATGTCTCTAACATAAAGTCAGAACTGTGACATCTTTATATTCTGTTGAAAACATTAGGTAATTTTTTAAAAATAAAACAGAAATTCTAATGATTATTTTGTACATTTATCCTATAATACAGTATGAGTAAAAAAAATCAGCTTGTTAAACAGTCACAACACTAAATGTGTGGGATTGACTCTGGTTATGGTTGAGGAAAGATTGTGATTTCACGTAAATGTTAATTGAAAATCTGTTTTTCATTTCAGTCACAAATTTACTCTATAGAATACTCAGAATTTTCCATTTTGAAATTGTGCTGACTGCTATAAAAACGTAGTGCCCATTTACATAAATCCTGAAAATTAAATTTTGTTACAAATAAACAACTTGCTCTAATAGTCGGTGTCTTATCAGCTATACATAATTAAAATGTCCTAGACAGCATTTATCTATGATAATATCTTTCATAAATGCACCTTTCATCTCACATAATAACAGGTTATGTGAAGATAGGTAACACTGCCAATAGTTTTAGATTTTCTCAAGTAGCAAAAGGTTTACAAATTCCTAAAACTACAAAACCAGAATTTTGTTACATTTGAGCAGGAACGGAGCAGGATGACTGTGGTTTGCTTGATTTGTAGTTTGAACTGATTTTTAATTTATAATAACCATTCAAAGCCACTTGAGTCTTAAAATCTTGTTATAGTTCCTACCTTTTAACTGAGGGCAGGGGCTCTGTGTTTCATTAAAAGAGAACTTTAAAGTGTTTGAGAGAAAGTGTGGGAGAAACTCATAGAAGGTTACTGATTGCAATAAGATGAACAGGGACAAAGAGAAGAAAATTTTAGAGTTCACTGGCTGGACAAACAGTTCATGTTTCTGTGCAGTGTGGGCCAGAGCAGAGCAGAAGACGGTACATCATGGTGTTTACAGCTAGTTAACAGCCCTGGGCTCGGTCTGTCAGGCTCGGTGGAGGGATTGGAGGCAACCACCATCCATGCAGACTTCAGGCTGGATGCCAGGCACTGTCTCCTCCAAAACATGAACTCCAGTGGAGTAATAATGCCCACATACTTTGCACTGCTGGCCATAAGGAAACCACTGAATGGACTGCAGACTGCACACCTGCAAGCTCAGTTTATTAACACCACATATTGTGTAACTGTTTATCAAATATGTTAATGATGTGTTGTTAGCAGCACAGTTTGACACAACATGTGCTGTACTTAACAGAGAACAAATTAAAAAGTAACACAAAATATGTCTTTCCAACTTTACAGTCACACATTTGTTGAAAATGATGAACTGGTGCACATTTCTGATTCCTTCAGTGAAATGATATTACATAGTAATACTGTGTGCGGCATGCTATTAGCTCCAAATTTCCTCATTTTTCTGCTGCCTGGAAAAGAGAGGCTGCTGATTGTATGAATACTGCTTGATAGATCTTCAGAGCCGGGCCTAGTGGAATGTCTCCCCTCCTCTGTTTAAACAAAGCCTGAGATAAGATTTAAGGAGAATCCTTAAGGTGATCCAGCTGCCCTCCTCCAAGCTGCAGTAGGCACAGAGCCATAATGAGGACTGAGTAAAAACACTCAGAGAACCACCTTCCAGAAGGCAGGGCTGCAGATGAATGCATTCCCTCTTGTGTTTCCTTACAGCTCGTCCCCTCTCCAGAAAAAGAGACAGCCAAAAAGAGATGAGAAGAAAAGGGATGACTCTGATTTAGTTCTGTCATACTCCTTACCATGGCTTTCCTGGTTTGTTTCAGAGTAGCCGCTGCTGTTGTCCACAGTTAATCACGATTCCCCGTCATTTCAGTAGCATTTTCTGCTTTGGATTTACATGTGAATTAGTTGGAGAGCAAATCATTTATGTGTCACATCTATTCCTTACAGCACATTTTAATGATTACTCTGTGTTTGAATTTTCTCATTTATTCCACGTCGCTTTCTCTTCCCCCCTCACTGTGGGCAGGAAAATGCATTTTGCCTTTTAATTGCATACAAAACTAAAACTGGAAAAAAAACAGTCAACTGCCCAATTGCATTAAAAAGCAGAGCATGCATATAAATGCATTCTGGCGTATGCATGATTACATTACATCAAAAGGATGTTTAACATTTTGTCACATCAAGCTGTAATTAATGCAAAACATATTTGCAAGAACAACACATTTCAATAAAAAAAAATATTAAATCATCATTCGGCCTCGTGCTTGTATGTTGCCCAGGATAATCCAGAGAGAGGGAGAGCAGGAGAGAGAGGAAGGGAGAGAGAGGGAGGAAATAATTAGCAGAGAGAAGCGATTGCACTAATGAGAGGAGAATTTGACTAGGATACTTTACTTGACCCCCAGTGTTCCTTGGCTGTCCAAGAAAAAAAGGCTGATTTATAATTATACTCTGCAATGCACCATGAAATTGTTATTGTGGAATACCTTTTTGAAAATGTTATCAAACAATTACTTTAATTTTTCCCCCTGGAAACTGTTGCACATGTCTACCAAAATGAGATGGTGGAGCAGAGTCTCCTGCCTGTCATCCACTGCTGTTCATGCAGATGAGCTCGGTTTTTTTTTTATTGTTGCTTTTTTTTTCTTTCTTTCCCCAGAGTCTCTGTTCCGAGGGATGCTGTGGCAAATAAAATAATACTCTGATAAAACTGAAATATTTTATGACAGAATGATAATCATTGCAAGCATACGTGCCACTGATATGGGGCTGTTGCGGTTGGGGGAGGAGAGGAAATAATCCTTTTTGTGGGTTTTAAAAAATGAATCTCAGTTGAATCACATCAGAGAAAAAAAACTCAAAGACAGTTCCAAGATGAGCCAACTCCAGGAGAAAATGACCTCCTCGTTTTGGTGATAAAGTTCTAGCCAAAATATGATATCAGCCTGCGACGTGACTCATTAGAAATGTGTGTATGGCGTGGAGGCAGCTCTCCCTATCTGCCAGTGCCTGGCTTGCTGACTGATAAGAGGCAAATGCAAATGTCCTGATAAGAACTGAATGCAAATATTTATGATATGATATTCCCTGGGAATTATGTGTGGATAAAACAAAGTGTCATTTCCCTGTAATTCTTTCAGGTTTGCCAAAATGTCCTTTTTTTTTGCTTTCGGAATTTGCATTTCTTCAAAATTGATTGGGCCTGCGTATTATGTTAAGCTATTTGTTTGCTGAGGATGGTAATTAGTTACTGTAATTACAGCGATGACAGTTGCTAAATTGTTTTTAAAGCATTACAGTGTGTCTGTGCCAGAAGATTGCAATACTTATTTTAGGATTTAAGCATTTGCTGGAAACACTCCAACTCTAAGGCCAAAGTGGGAATTTTTTTGAACTACAAAGCAGCCATTTTCTAAGCAAAGACATTTTTGAAAATGTCTGTTAATTTGCACTAATTGCCGGTTTGACTGTGTTGTGCAGTTTCTTCTCCGATCAGGGGCTTGTTACTGATAGGATGTCTTGGGGGATCAAAATGGGCTTGAAATAGTTTAAATTTGTGTGTTTGTTAGCTTTGTACGCTCATTTAAGGCAGACTTTTAATGTTCTCTGTCACCCAAGAAACAAATTGTTGTTGAAGGCACATTTGTAATTGTGGTTCCCAGTGTAGCCTATACAGGCTTTCAAGTTTAGTAAACATTAATTAGCGCGGACACAGACAGTTGGGTGTTTTAGAGGGCGTTTCATGTTCAGCATAAACAGCAAATGTCTGAATCACATGGATCAGGACTGCCGGAGCTGCGTGCTCATATTTCTGTTGCAGAAAAAATACAAAAAAAAAAAAAGAAAAAAGGAAAGAAAAGCAGGACATACTGTAGACCATAATGATAAATAATGATTCAAGATATGTTGTGGTTTAATAGGACAGAAATGAAGACAGAACTTGCTATATGTTAGAGGCAGATATCGTACCAAAACAAACTGTTCTGAGGATAATTATTACTCATTATTATTATCAGGATCAATTAGTCCACTAATGTAATTCTTGATTAATCATTTTATGTATAAAATGACACAAATCTGTGAAAAATGCCCACCACATTATCTCAGAGCACAAAATAAAAATCGTTAAATTGCAAATTTTTTTCATTCAACAGTCCAAAACCCAGAGATCTTTATTTTGATTTCATAAAAGTTAAAAAAAAAAAACAAGTAAGAATTCACATTTATGGAGTGAACGTGATAACTGTTTAAATTCCTGCTGATCAATTGTCAGTCCATTGAGAACTAATTTTTATTTTAAGTGCGTGCTCTAATGTATTTTTTTTTATGGTGAAGCAGATTTTTAGAAAGGATTCTCAGCATCTCTGACCATTCCTAATGTTTTCACTGACATTGATGCAATAAACAGAGACACTGAGGTAATTGTTTGTTTGTACTCAACGTCTCCTGAGCATGAAAAACTATCGATTCCACCATTTTGCAAATGAAACATACACGGGTCCCACTTCTCAAAGACCCCATGGGCACAAGCCTAGTTTCCTTCTTAAGCATTAGCTATAAGTGCATAATTGGATTTACTATTAACATAATCGGACAGCGTGCGTGTTGACTTGGATATTCCCCTATGAGCTGCATTGCTCCTCTAAACCTTAAAGAAGGAGATGGTGAACGTACGTCCAGGTCCCATGAGCTGCTCTTTGTTTCTCTTTAACTTCTGGAGCTTGTATACTTTCAGGGGATTGAAGTGAAAAGAAACATTTTTTTATCAGAGAGAAATGTCTACAGCATGGTCACAGACTTGGTTTTCGTGAGAATCACCTCTAGTAAATTAAAGCTTCGACTCAAACCTTTGTTATCATCATAACCATCTTTAAAATGGTTGAATAGAAAACAAAATCAGTTTCTCTTTGTCTCAATTTCAAACAAAAAGTTGATTTATAATTTGTTTCCCTCACTGCTTTAAAATAATATCCATCACCTGATTTCAAAAGTTTAAGAAACACAGAAAAGCTTCAGCATTAAGAGCCTCCTCTTTCTTTGTTTTGTGTTTGTTTTGACAGTATTTTCAGTGGGGTTTTTAAATTCTAACAAACATAATTAAATGGTCAGTCTTGGCTGTAACAGTAAACCATCAAATTGAATACACATGTAAATAAAAACATTGCAATTAAAGATGACTAAATGCCGGGAGCAAAATTTGAAATGTACTTCAAAGACACAGATGTAAAATGAACATACAGAACACGTTAATGGAAGGACAGTGCAAACAGAAACATATTTAAGCAGCAGTGTAAATGAACACAGCTCTGTGAGTGAGATGGCTCACTGCTGGAGCAGAGATGTGGCCTCAGTGTGTGGGGTGAATTCCCATGTTGTGTTTCTGTTGCGTAAATACCCAACACCCCACAAACCCACCCTACATCTACGCTCACACGCACACGCAAACACGCATGCGCGCGCACACACACACACACACACACACACACACACACAGCATCCATATTAGATGCACCCGCTAGTTACTTCTTAATTAACACCTACTGCAGTCATAATAATAGAATCACTTTCCCCCCTCTGAAATCCCTTTGAAATTACGCAGGATTAAGGAAAGTTGGTTGCTAAATTGGTGTGTGCATCTGTAATTTAATTGCATCTGAGGCCATTAATTAATAAGGTGCCTCCTTTAATAGTTAATGTATAATTGCTATTAATTAACAGCCAGTCTCGATAAAGTGTCACCAAAATCAAACAAAAACAATTAGCTTTTTGAGGTACGTGTCTTTTAAAAGCCTCATTATTAGTACCAGAGGTAATATAGAGTAGTTAGAATGATAAAGAAGCCAGTGTAGATTTTAATTTGGATGGGGAGAGAGGGAAAAAAACACAGTTGACATCCATAAGGGAATTACCATGCGGTAATTATGGGATAAGCTCATTGTAACATGATAAATAATGCACCAAATCTGTCCCCTCCAGTTAGGTTGTCTTCTCTTTTTAGCAGGGTGGACTCTCAATTCACATCTTGTGTTGTTCTAGAGCAAATTTTGCTGCATTTAGCTTCTCATCAGTGTAGTAAAATACACATACTAAGTAGGAACTGCTAGCTTTTAAGGCAAATGTGTATTTTTGTGACACAGGTTTTGGCATTGGAAGATATGTGTCTCCTCCAAATCTCTGTTGCTCTTTCTTCTTAGTAAAGTGTTACATTCCTCAACAAATGCGGTCAGATGAAGTGCTTTTGTTTGAGTCTACCTTGATCGCTGTGTCACATGGAGTAAATATAACAAGTAATAAGTTAGACAACAGGTACAAGCGTGACCAGTATTTTACATACTTGGTGTGACTTGCGGCGTTTGTGTTTGAGCAAAAGTCGCCTGAGGCGCATTCAAGGAGAAATAACACCAAAACAATGCATTAGCTTTGTTCCGCTTATCTGGTATAAATCAATAGGTTGTGGTTTTAGCTGAGATTTACAAGCTGAGTGGTCGCTGGTGCAAAATGAATTGAGTGCCAGGTTGAGAAGCATAAACATACATCTGGAGCATGGAACTTTAAACAAACCCGACTGTTATTTGCAGTGCCATATTACATGAATACAAATGACAGCATGACCTCAATTTTCTGCACCGTGTGAGAGAGTGGAGGAAACCAATGGTTCAAGAGCTATTCCATCCCAAAGTGCTTGTTTGGTCTCAGTTTCAGTCCTATCACAAAGTCAACAATCGCTCTGTTTAATATTAAATTGATAGAAATAATATTCAGGGTCCCTGTCCACAGGCAACTATTACAACAGTATTACACCCAGCAATATGGTTTGTTGATAGAGATACATGCTTAACATACACACAGCAAATTGAGCCTGTTTTAGCCTTTATTTAATGAGGCATCAGCCATAGAAAAGAACCTGCAGTGTAACAAACACTTAGCCTAAGAAGTCATTTTCACCTAGGTTCACTGTGGAGAGAAGCTCCAATCCACTCGCTAAACAATTACAGCATATTAGCTACTTGTCAGTCAGACCTTTTGGAGACGATACATCTCCATTTATTTCCTCTCTCTACTTTTTCTCCCTGTGCTTGCTCGCCTCCTCTGCTCTCCTCTCCCCAGACAGGCAGCGATGTGCGGGGAGTCCACAGGGAACTGAGGAATATTTCACTCCGCCAGTGAGGCACCCGGTGGGAATAGGGGTTGAAACTGTGTGAGTATGTATCTCATTAGTTCAGTTATGTAATTTGGAGCACTGATAATCCTCCAGGACTGCCACGTTGCACACCTCAGAAACAAGAGTCGGAGTCGTCAACATGCAGCCTAGTGAAGACTAAGCTGCTAATTGCTGGGTGTGGTAATGTGACGGGTAATGTAAGCTATAGTCCTCTATGGTATTAAGGATAAGTGTTCTGTGAATGAATTGCTTAAGTTAATCGATATTATTCTCTCAACAATGAGTCAAATGTCCGTATGTGTAATGTGAAAGGCGATACCAACAGTAAGAAACCCACAGAGAATTGACTGTATTTCTTGTATAACTACATTCCCTTTGATCTCTGAGACAGACTTTGGAGTCTTTCAGCTCAGTTTTTAATATTTCAGTCCACATTTAGCAGGTGGAGACCAAAGCAGAGCTGACAGGAGAATAAATATGTGAGCTACTGTGACTCTGCTCCTGTTGGCTGTGTAAGGTAGGCAGGTGTATTACTAAAAAAGTGTTATATTCTCTGTATCAGCTTTATCAAGTAATGTGTCTGTTCTATGTTTACAGCTTTTTCTGCCTCAAGAAGCCAAAAAAAAGGTCAAGCAACCCTGCCTCAATCATACAAGAAAAAAGTCATCACATGACTGTGACATCACACCATGTTCTCATCACAGCTCATCAACGCTGTTTTTTGTAGCACCCCTTGGCATCTGATATAGACTTAAGGTTTGTGTTCAGCACACAAAGTCACACAGTCTAAACATTGTAAAACAGTCACCAGTGCAGTATGACAGGTTCACAAAATTAAATAGCTTAATCAGGTTTAGGAAAAGATCATTGATTGGTCCCTTTATGTCTCATTTTAGGTTTCCTACAGGGGTCCGTTTCACAAAGCAGGTTCAACAAACTCTGAGTCCAACCCTGAACTCTTAGTTGATCTACTCTGAGATAGGAAACTCTGAGTTTTCGGTTCCAGAACAGCTGATTTGAGTTAGTTTGATCAACTCG
>JAQMCX010000057.1:17864337-17884846 GCA_029814765.1 Acanthurus leucopareius | reverse complement strand
TTGCTGCTCGGGTCAATGCGTATAAGTTTAAATGTAGTCCTTTGCAATCACAATAATATTACAGGGGAAAACTGCTTAAATGGTAGCCTATTAATTTACACAGCATAACAATATGGATGGATGTGGGTGTGGACTAACCCTTACTGGCATCTCCCTGACAGTTCTGTTGCACTGTGAGGTAGGACAAATTACACCTTTATCATTCTTTTATTTCTATATATTTCGGTGAACTCATTAAACTCACATTTTAGCTCCACCCAACTTCACCATGAGCTGAGGTCCAATCACCCCAAATTAAAAGCACCTGTGAGGTTGTGCAGGACCTTTAAATAGTTTAGTAAGTCAACCTTAACCTTGTTCTCCTTGATCCTGCTCTGCTGCATCCAGAGCTGCTAGTTTTGATCCAGGCCAACTAATCAGTGAGTGATGTACAGTTGGAACACCGGGTGAATTATTAACTAGCTGGTGGGATGGATGTGGAATCTAAGGAACCCTGAGCAAACTATAGTTCCAACATTTTACTCACATTTTAAACCTGAACCTGGAGCTATTGTGAGTAGAATTTCTATGAGTGAAACATATTTTCAATTAATCAGACAATAGTTTTATATGGAAAAAAATGACACAATCCCAGTGAAAATTAGAACTACAGTGTCTATATGGGGATTTTAGCACATTCATCTCAAGACATATATTGGTGGTGCGGAATATGCATGTTAATTATGCAGATTGGGTTCCTAAAACATCATAAGGTGGCCAAGAACTTTATTACCACAAGATGCACTTTGTGTTAGTCAGTATATTTTAAAACTTTTGCTCTAAATTATGGAGAGCTTTAACAGCCAAAAAAATCTTTAGCATACTTGTTTTTAAGTTAATTATACTGACCAACACTCCTGGGAACCCTTATAAATGATCATTTTGATTGTGAGGCAGATAACATTTTATTTATTAGACCTTAAAGCTGCAGCCAGGACAAATCACTGTGGTGAGAGATGGTTCACTGGCTGAGTAGGTGAAGGCGTCAACACTTGACCCTCCTCTTGGGATTGTCACAGGGCCTCAACCTCAACCCAACCTGGAGCAGGGTAAGAGGAAGGGCAGAAAAAGGTGTCAGTATCATCTAGTGTGACATGCCATGTTCAATAACAACGAACAACATAACATCATTTAACCTTTACAACACATGTATTGATCCATCTGGTTGTTATCACGCTGCGATCACAGCTCAGGGCTTGGCTTAGCTCAGCTTCAGGGGCCGTTTGAATCCACCCTTGCAATATTACTGGAAGACAAAGAGATCCAGCCCTTCCTTTTTTTTCCTAACCCCTGTCCTTGGATCATCCTTCTCCCCAGACCACTTTGTCTTTGGAACAGGGGAAAAATGTGTCACTGGCTGTTTCCTTGCGATGGCTAAATATACAATGGGAGTTATGAGATATAATCTTGGCACAGTGGAGTAGAATGATTAAGAAAAAACGCCCACACAATCCCCTTGATGATTTTCCAGTGATGCAATCACAGTCTCCAGACTCATTTTGAACATGTAAAGACGTGTTTTTTATTTCCAAGAAGATGTAATTCACAATAACTCTATCAAGGATGTTTTTGTCCGTGTTAACTTAAGCTTACCATGGATGCAGCTTCAAAGCTTAAACTAATGAACACTGATATTGAAATTCACTCTTTTTACCTGTTTAAAAGAATCAAAATGTATACAGACTTAAAATAGAGCAGGGGACATTTTACAGCCTGAAAGAAGAATAAAGTCATATTATGAGCCACAGTTGAGAGAAGTTGACTCCCTCCCTCAGGAGACGTGCACCCAGATGGATTCACATACACCCAGATGGCCTGAGTTGTCAGTCTGTTCTATCTAAAGCTGTTGCTCAACAGTTACCTTATTGGATATGTCTCACTTGACGACTAGAAAATCTGAGGTCTATACATCATAAATGAATGCTTTGTTGATTCTCAAATTACTTCATCTTCTATTAATGGCTTTAAATCTAAAAGATGAAAAGGGATGATTAGCAATAAATAACAGTGATTGTAATTGCGGGGTACTCATACTGACACCAGCAACTATCATAAAAAAAATAATAATGACACAAGATTATTGCTGGTTTAATAATCCCAAACAATGACGATTCAATCATAGCTTAGCAACCATGATTTAGCACACCTGTAATGTTACATGTTGGATGTATGGATGTATGTTGGATGTATGTTACATGTCAAGATTTCATAAAATGTGTACTTTTTAATAATGGCTTGATCAAGAAGTTTGACTGTCTGCCTTAATGTGTGTGCTGTTAGCATGCATGTCTTGCTAACTAGCTTTTTACCTGCAATATCAGAGTTTCCTATTACTTATTATTAACAAACTGCCTTATTTTGTGGAGTTACAGGTTACCTCAATAAAAAGCCTCTTTCACAACCAGCAAAAACTCTGGTATTTAACCCCTTTAAGAAAGCGGTTTCCCACTTTATAGTTATGTTTGAAAACACAATAATTTTTCATTAATAACAACTCATCAACAACTCTTTTTCTTATAATCTTAATAGATTAAAAAATTAATCAGCTAAAACCTTTAAAAAACTAGCCAGAGGTTACATTTTCAACCAACTAATGGAGCTAACTTTAAAAGTTAGCAAGCTACCGTTGATTAATTCTGTCAGCCACATTTATCAATACAACTTAAAATATTGCTGCTGTTGTCTTCTTCTGTCTGAAGTCAAGAGCCCATTGTTTCAAAAAATTTGTATTAATTTCAAATAGTAAATATGTCACCATATGTACAACATGAGACAAAAAAGTGTGATGTGGCGTAACTAAGGAAGGCCAGGCATACAGAATAATAAAATACAGTAGACTAACTGTGGTTGAAATGAAATTGGTTGTAACTGTTATTTTGTTTTAATGATGGCTTTATTCAGAGGAACAGATACTAAAGGCAGGAGTTCATGGGCAAGAAAAATATGTCCAAGCAGCATCTCGTGAACTATTGTCAAACCCCAACAAGAAAAAGACCACCAATTATAAAAAGAGCACAATGACAGAGCCTGAGCCAGAGTTATCAAATTTGCTGTGAACGCTGATAATAGATATGCATGCTAAGGAAGATGGTGCTTTAATAGAGTTTTTAACTCTAGATCTAGAATAGAAAATTGGACATACATTCTAATTGAATACCTGGTTGAAAATGCATCCAGCACGCCGTTATAAATCATCTGGAATCAGTTTTCTCGAACTCCTCTCTCCCTCTTACCCACTTTACAAACACAGAGCAAGGCTTTTTCAGCCTCTGATAAGTGTTAATAAATTACCTGAATTTGAAAATTAATGGCTAGCCGCCTGCTTCAGGGAGATATCATTGTGTTTCATGAATATTTTGATTTTGTGATTAGATCAAAATGCTGCGAATTCCTAAACAGCCCCCATGCCCGAGCTCTACTGATCATAAACTCTTCCCTTCTTAAAAAAAAATCCATTCCATGCAAATGTGCTGATATGGAATAATTAGAATGAATTTTGCCAGTATTTTTCTGCCGTAACATTTGCATGACTTTAGATCTCGCCCGACTGATCTGCTCCAAGCTGAGGGAAAATGTATGTTTTTGTGCGACTCCCCCCAAAATTTACCTTGCCAGGCGAGATAATGGCTTATATTGTGATGTTAAAGAGGCTTGTATTTACAAAAAGAAACAAAGGAGAGGCAGTTGCCAGTCCTGGAGGACATTGATTAGGCTCTTCCTGTCATTTCCTATTCACACACTGTATCAGTGGCATTCCAGCTCATCTGCTTTTGTGTGTGATAGGGATCAAATAGATTTCCTCACATTGTTGCAACATTCACAGGTACGAGAACGTGACGAAGGGGAAGCATGAATAAGCCGTGGAAACTTTGACTTGGTAAAATATTCTTGCACTTTCTTCATTTCTACACACAAAGTCTCTCAGTCTTTTGGCTCCCTCTCGCTCTCATATACACATCATTATTGCTCAGAAACATGAAAACACATGCCCCGGATTATATACTAAAACAGACATAAACAGAATTCACTGAATTTAATAATTTATCTCACATCTCTGCAAAAAAAAAAAAAAAAAATTCAACAGCTGTATAATACTCCACAACCAAAGCATTGTGTGCAGCCCTCCTATTTTTTGGATACATTATTTTTGCTTCCCTTTTACTCTTGTGTTGGCACTTTTACACTCTGTAGTTGGCACACAGGAATATGTGTGGTGCAAGAAAAATAACATATACTCTATGTGAAGTTGTGTGACTTCAGATCTTGGTTAGCCAAAGTGAGGGAAGCTGGCGGCTGTATGCGTTTGTGTGTTTGTTTGTTGGGGGGTGGGACAGGGAGTGCGTGTGTGTATGTGCATGTTACATGAGTGTGTGTGCCCGGCAGCTGCGCAGGGCCCCAGGGACAGGCCTGTGTAGATTGGGTCTCCTCAACCCACAGCTCATTAGTGGAGAGTGAAAGGAATCCACACAGATGGCTGTCAACGTTCAAAAAAGTCGGCAGCGTGAGACATGTCAATTGAGGTTTAAGTTCCTTCTGCTCATTTCTGTGACACTGCAGTATTCAAGCAATATTTGTTTATTCTACCCAAAAAGTACAAAAACACAGAAGCCTGGTGACATCTGAAAATGTGTTTTCTAATGAGCGCTCAGACTACTGAACAGGAGCCTGCACTTGTCATTCATCACCACAAATTACTCGTTCTAACTTGACATGTTTTCAGTGCTACAGATGACGGGCTTGTCTGTTCTGCAAACACTGAGAATGGTCTGCATTTGGAAATATGGCATTGAACAGTCCAGCAAGACGCCATGGAAAATCAATTAGATTGTTTACCTGTCAAAGTTGGAATGGAGGCCGCGCCACTGTAACGGTCGCTCATCATTTTCACTCAGGCACTGTCACCTGCTCTCCTCCTGCTATTCAATTAATGCAGTTGAATACACAGTTGTAATGTAGCATCTTTATACAGCAGGGGTTTATTTGACCGCACTCGCTCTCATTATATGGAATACAATAACCGTATGGAAACCTGCCCTTGAACCTCATGAAAGTAAAAAGGTTTGAATTGGCGAGATAAAAGCAGTTGAGAATGTGTGATTTTTTTCTGCCTTGACCACGGGCCAGCAGTAAACACAAAATACAATCAACTTTAAAAGAAACCCTGCATCATAACTGTTGTGATTCAAATTAACCCTGCACACCCTACTGTAATTTTTAACAGATCTAGTCCTGAAAAATAAAAGGTGAGCATGCATGTTAAAACGGATTTTGCTCTAATGCATGTTCTGCATTAGCACTAACAGAGCTGTAAAGGTGCCTGAGGTCGCAGGGAGAGAAATATACAACAACTGCAGGAAACTACTGGATCTGTAATACAAAATCTGCAGCAGCCAGCAGGAAGAAGCCGCAGCAACTGTACAAATTTTATAGCAACACTGTGGTCAGGTATGCTGACAAAACCAACTTGTAGAACAAACTGTTTAAGGATTAGAATTTTTTTATTTATTTTTTTATTTTAAAGTTGGTGAGTGGAGAAGTTGACTTGCTCATTCACTGGAGTGTGGATTAAAAGTTGCTCTCGACCGGAGATGCTACTTTTCAGTAATTGTACATAACAGCAATCTGAACACCACTTGAGCTGACCTACTTATGGAGCTCAGAAACTTTTTATCCTGCAGCCAAGTCTAAAAATAACCCTGTGGCCAGTTTTAGATTCATCTCAATGGTAACCCTGACAGTTTTACAGAGTGCCAGTGACAGAGTCCTGTTAAGCAGCAGCAGTTTGCAACAGCTTAAACGCTGTTCCCCCGCATCACTGGACTCTCCCCTCACTCCTCATAAAATTTCTGCCCTCTGCTTTAAAATGTTGAGCGCAATAAAATAGCATACATCACACTGAGCATGAATTTTCAGTGCTAAAAACACTGAGTACAATATCACCATTATGCAAGTGGAAGCTCAATAAATTGTAATACTCTCTGCAACCAAAAACAAAGAATGTGAAATGCATTTCCTTATTTAGCTGCAGTTGCTTATTGAGCTTTGTGCAAGAGATCAATGTGAAGTAGCTGCCTTTTAATCATTTACTGTGAATGGCAGTAAAATGATTCTCTGAACAAATTGGCTTCATGTCCAAGCAAAATCACATGAAGTTTTTGTGTTCTCTTTTCTTTCCCTCCTTTTCTTGTTTTTTTATTTTTTTATTTTTGTGTGTGCGTCAGTGTGTTTGTCATTGTGCAGACATTCTTTGCTGCTGTACGCATCGCTCCTTTAGGATGATTTGGAATTAGAGGCTTTTCATACAGCACATATTATGTAGCTTGGTGGGACTCCATTAGCCTGAATCAAAGAGGACAGCAGCCTGCATGGAGCCACACAATAATGTGGCAGCCTGTGTTTCAGCAAATAAATAACAAATCCGCCGCTTACTGTACCAGCCAATGCAAACTAACTAATTAAATGATGAAAGGGGGACATCTTCCTTACAGTTCTGCTGCTTTTTTCGTAGAAGGGTAACACTGGAGTCTTGAATTTTCGAGAGAAATGAGTGTGACGCTAATAAGGATCTAGAGCAGCTAACTGTCTCGATTTGGGCGTACAAGGGGGTGCCCAACCATAATCTGCTGCAGTTTGAGAAAGTGCAATTAGGGCCAAAATGTTGTCCCTGAACTGACACTGGCCTGTGGGAAGACTAAACTGGCTTTTTTTTTTTCCCCCTGAATCCGTGGTCCCCTTCCCTCACCACCTCCTCTCCTCCAGTATTCCTTCTCTCGTCTCGGAGCATCTTGGGAGCGTTGAGCTCAGACAGCGGGATTAGTCAAGGATCCATCTTGAGACGCAGATAATGTTTTTTTGCGCGCAGACTCCCCTGCTCTCCGCTGTCTTCTGCTTCACTGATTAGAACTCAGAACTCTACCAGAAATGGCTATTTGTTCTTAAGCTGTTTTTTCCCCCTCCCTTTGTTGAGCTGTTTTTGTCAGCCATCCCTCTAATTCAGCGCACTAACGAATCACAAGTAGGTCAAGACAATGCTGCAGCCGGCAGTGTCTTGGTCTCAGAGAGGACTGACAGCAACATGGAAGAGCCACAGGGCTGTTTAAATATGCCCTCTGGTCTTTCCCTCTCACACTGTCTAAATGGCTGAAAATGGGTGGTGCTGCTGCAAGTTTTCTGTGCCAACCAGTTTCAGGGTTTGTTTTCTGAGCATGGCCTTTACCTGACATTAGCAACTTTTTTTTTTCCTTTTTCTTAAAACTCACAGTAGCATGAGTTCAGTGTTCAGTTCCCTCACGGCATTTGAGTAACACACACCTTAACAGTTGTGCACTTGTAGTTGAGGGAGTGTGTGTGCGCTCGCCGCCTCACCTGCCTGTCATTATGAATGACAGGAGAAGTGGGGGGGCGTTCAAGAGCCCAGCAGCTGGCTTCACACCTGCACAATCGCACACGCACCTCCACTGGGGACCATGGCACTCCCTCCTTCCTCTGTTAGCATACAGTGACACTTTACAAATAATTTATTTATTCGCTCTTGTTTTGTCATTTCCTTATGGCGATTTGTTGTGGAAATAATTTATATCCAAAATAGAGCAGAGATAGAAATAGACCAGAAACAAAGTCTTATATGAGACATGAATTGTCTGTGCACCTCACTGTGTGACATACTGAGGTAAAGCAGTAAAGATAAAGCAGGCTGCATATATTTAAAGAGGCAGGGTTTTGGCCCATACTGACATTCCTGTTTAACCTCCATTTAAACTTTCACAATTACTTAAATCAAGGAAGCTGACATTTAAATATTAATAGTCTTCACTTGCGTACATGAAACAATTACATGTTTTGTTTGATTGTCAAGAGGGGTGAAAAAGAGCCTCAGTTTCCGCTGTTAAACACACACACACACACGCACGCATACGTACACACACAAATGCACATACACAGCGCTGAGGCAGGGCCCGAGCAAATTTAATTTAGAGACATTCTCTCCTTCCCTCCACATCCTGGGCTTTTAAGACACTGAAGTGACTGTTCTTCGCCCGTGTAAAAGAACCCCATTATCAAAGCATTAAGATATGATTAAACTGACATTTTCTTAGGAAAACGAAAAGAGTTGGGAATAAAGGGAAGGAGAGAACTACATATTCCAGATCTTATCAGGAGGGAGTTGGGGGGGTGTACATACTGATCTTTGAAGGAGCTTATTACAGAGCAAGCTAAGAAGACAAGCACAGTGGTGTACTGATCAGAGGTATGCAAGCCAAATGCACCTGCTAGATTTCACTATCATTCACAGGGTGTCAGTCAGTGTTGAGGCCCCTGACTGACGCTGGTGCAACCTGAGCGCATCTGAGGGCACACTGCAAAAAATACCCAGCTTAAGAAGCCATCGGGTCCAGCACAGAGTCTTATGTATTATAGCTGTCTTTCATCAGATAAAATAATTATAATGTTAGCAATGTGGTTTTACTCGTTTGAAGATTTTTTTTAACCATGTGACTCTTTTGGAAAGTATTGCCAGTTTCAAGAAAACTGACACAGTTGAGAGATCCAGTTTCAACGTGTTCACTTTCTAAATTGCAAACCTGATGTATTACAAAGTTCCGTTTAAGTTGTCAGTATATAACAGGCATCCCTAATATACTCCACGTACTCTAAGCTATTAACACTATTCTGTCACATTTTGAATGTGATTTTCTGTAAGAATTTCTGATAAAAGGATGAAAACTTATTTTCTGCTAAAATTCATACAACACTTTTAACACTTTACTCAAAGAAACAGTAATTTTGAAGAACAATGCTTCAAGTACCATCTGACCTTGTTTTTATTGCATACATGAAATACTTTTAATAATTACTGAAGGGAGATAAACCATTTAAACTACAGAGAACAGTAAAGCTATGTTTTTATTTTACATACTGAAGTATACAGTTTCTCCAACAGTTATCTGATCTTATTTGAATTGACAATGCCATTTTATATTTTTTCCTAATAATACAGTTAAAAACAATTAAGACATTTTAAATGTTCCTCTTTACACTTGCTAATTAGGGTTTGACTTTCATAATAAAACTAGTTACAAAACATTCTGGTTCAGTTTAGGCATCAAAACTATTTGGTAATGATTAAGAGAAGGTCATTGTTTGGGTTAAAGGTATGTTAGTTAAGTAAGTCAACTTACGTACAAAAGTAACTTTACTTGCATAACTTTAAAGACTTAAATTAGTTACATAAAGTAAGTCATAATAAGTCAGGGCTGATATTTGGTTTTACATAGGCTTTTGGGCTAAAGTCCAGTGTTAAACACTCTCATCTACCCTGAAGCACTCCTCACGCTTTTTACTCAGTCTGTCCTTTGCTCCCATCATTATTGCCCCCTGCTGGCACCTTCATACATGGGCTTACTTTTGGTGCATGGTGAAATGTGACACTGACATGCTATCCCTTAGTCCACACAAACTTTTTTAGCCAGATACCCAAAAGACAAATCTGGTTCCTTCACAGGACCCAAAATTATCAACTGAAACCATGCATTTTCATTTCAACTAAACATCATAAAATGTATTAATATAAATGACATCATAGCAATAATCAACTTTGCCAAGTGTGATGTTGAGACCATCTCTTAAAAGTCTCTTTTTGGTTCAGGAAAAATTATTTTGACTCTCTTCAATGTTGCGGCTTCATTTAGAGGTGTCTTTTTGATGTATCATCATTTCATAATTTTATTGTTATTATAATTATTATGAGAAAAAAGGGGGTCTGACCATGGATGTGCTGTAGTGAATCAGTCAGTCTTTTAGACTAAGCAGCGCAGCATAGTTAGCATCAGATTAAAATGTTTAGTAACTTGCAGCTACAAACCTCCAGTGCGAGAATACATTTTCATTACAACAGTAATTTGTTACATGCAACATCCACTCTTGCAAACAAACATGAGCTGTGAAAATTAATATTAGCAGGTTTGCTTTCTAGCATGGTGACTATTGTTAAAAATTAGCTTTTCAATATGCTAAGACAAGATTAAAAAATGACTCTCAACTAGTTGGCATTTCTATCAGTGTAAGTGTTTTATTATCAAGTTATCACTTTAGGTGGAGCCACATTTCGCCAGTTTCAGGGCAGTGAGGTGACACAGTAAAGAGGCACAACATGATCTGTCCTCCAATTGTAGCATTAATTAGTGTTTTGCAGAGGGAACCGTATAAAACCAAGTAAATGAATGACAGTGGAGATAGAACATTTTCTTTTTCTCGAATTTTTGTGCCATTAAAGGAGAAAATTTTCGATAAATCTAATAGTTTAAAGAAAAAGATGATTTTTAAGAAGGAACTCACTATCTCAACTGCCAAAGCTGTCACTTTCTATGTTATTAAAAATGGGATTTTTAAAATCAAGACAGCACTAAATGACTTGTTAATATGAATATTTTTTTGCAGTGCTGCTGACCAGGGAGTGGAAGCAGCACCCCCTCCTATTCGTCTGTCATCGTCCCCACAGACAAAATAAAGCCTACAGTAGATACGAGGCTGGGGGGTGGTGTGCATGAATGTCAGGATTTTCTTCAGAGGCTCCCAACTGTAGCCGAGGTATGCTCAGCATGTGATGTGAAATCTGTGTAATTTTTTGAAAGGCATCACATAATCAGGAGGAGTCAAAAGCTTTCTGGCAGTAATTGCCTTTTGGCCACAGACAGAATGTACAACACTTTGCAATCTCTCCCTGCAGAGATTTCTAACAAATAAAACCCAAGAATGAACTCTGTTCTTTGCTGCTGAAATTTGCATTTATCTCTCTGTATTTACATATTAACTGAGTCACTGTGTTGTGGATTTCAAATCACTATTTAACTAATCCGCAATCTACCATGCGTCATCTTCCTAACTTGGTTTTAGAGTCGACAATGAAACCAAGAAAAAAGTGTTTTTTAAAGGTACCAGAAGTTTTTAGGTGCAAAGTCTTGAGTGATTTGAGTGATTTTGAGTGATCACCTTTTTAATTTTTTTTATTACTACATTTCACCATCTACGAGAAGGTTGAACATCTTTATGTACTGTACATCTTTCCATTTGATGTGTAGCCAGCTGCCATGTTGCACGAGGAAAACAAGCAATATACTGTCAAAAGATCTGAACCAAGATATAACAGAGACATTTTGATTTATAGTTTGATCAGATCTTCTCTGCGTGAGCTGCATGATACACTCTCTCACTCACTTTAATTATCCCATCTTTTTCCTCTCATACAGACCACTTTCATTTTTTTAAATTTCTGTCACACAACCTTCTTTTCTCTTTTTTTTCCCCTCATTGCTTTAACTTTTCTTCCTGTGCCACACCCCACCTCCTAAACGCAGCAGATTCTCCCATCAGGGGTCTGGTTTGAGCTGTATCACCGTCCAACCATCAGGAAGGGCAGAAAGGGGAGACACACACACACACACACACACTCTAAAGGAAAGACAGCATAAACTAAGTAATCAAAAGGAATCAGCGAACAACATAACATAAAACAAACAAAAGTCCCCCCTTTCCTCTGCTTGTGTGTGTGTGTTGGGGGGGGGGGCAGGAGATAAAATGTGCATCGGTGTGTTGAGTGGCATGATGTGTAGCGTTGTTGCTGATTTCCACAGCTTCACTCAACACACTCCTGCTGAGTTAATAATTCTGACCTCTGCTTAATTAAAATAACAGACCATCCTCCACTGAGGAAAAAAAAAAAAAAAGCAGTTTGAGAATTATTCTAACTAATCGCTAATTAAGATTTTGCAAAAACAACAAGAAACCTGTCAAGGAAGATGTATCTATTTTTAGAGTATATTCGGAGAAAAGGAGCAGCTGTGTGTGGACACTCAGTCACAGCCAAAGAGAAGTTACAGTCGCTCTTGAGGGAGCAGAGATGCTGCTGCTCTAGTAAACTAAGAGAAATCTGGTCAAACTAGTGCACATAATGCTCTGCTTCAGTTAACAGAACTGTGGGGGAGAAACAAATCTCTTAAAACGACCAACCCAACAAGAAAATAATCACATTTACAAGTGCTTATTTACGATCTGAGGGAAATTCAGCTTTTTCGGAGGAACGAGTCATTGCATTGCTTCATTAATTGCTCATTTTGTAGTGTTGCACTTTTGACCAAGTAAGGTGAACGGGGGCAGAAACACAGTCACAACAAAATGATTGTGCTGTAATAACTGTGTCTTCTCTCTAGTCTTGAATCTTGGCCCCTGCTGCCGTGAGGGCTGTAATTCTGCAGCAAGGAGTGTTAAGAGGATATCATTATCATGTGTTTTCCCGAGTAAGCTGCAGATTTGGTTAAATATAGTAGGGTTTTTTGTTTCCTCTCCTTTTCAGTTTTGCATTAAAGCTGGGTCAAGCCGACCCCTCCCATGGCAATTCTTTTCAAACGGAGCTGCCAAAGCGCCTCCTCTGCCACAAATGAAGCCAATATCGATGCCATGCTCAAAAACTGATTGAAAAGAGACTTACATGTTTCAAAGCATGCTGGGAACTGGGGGCCAGGCGAAAGCCCAGAGTATTAAAGCTGGGATAGTCACTAGTATGCTATAAAAAGGCAACATATGCCCACAAGTCCGACAGTGCACCACTCAGTGCATTTTCTGATTTTGAAGATTTTTTTATGTGAAAATATGTTTTAACAATTTTGGTTGTACTCTTATTTTGTAAAAAAAAATCTCTTTTATTTCAGGTGGACAAAGGACAAAGCTTAAAAGGCTGAAATAACAAGCTACAACTCTGAATGAAAGACAGCTTTAGGTCAGTTGTGATTTAAAAAGGAATGCTATTTTTTCTTTTGACTAAAGTATTTTTAATCGATCTGCTTTAGCAGAGGGTGTCATCCTTTGCATTTCCTCCTTAAAGGTAATTAGGTCAAAGCTCTGAAAATATTTACACATCACCTTTTTTTTTCAAATAAAACAGATTTTGAAGGACACAGCAAAGCTTGTGGAGGAGAAAAAAACATGACACTACTGACAAAGTTAATTGATGAAATTATGATTTTATGAACCAAATTTTATCCTCTGATAGTAAAAGATTTCCTCTCTTCTCTGAAAGTATCAACAACAGCAGATTTGTGAAAAGAGATTTTTAATTAGTCTAAGCGAATGAGTTAGGAGTGTCTTGATTTTTTCGGCTGATAGCCGTAGTTTATCATGATATGATAAAGAAGAAAAACCCCATTCATCCAAATCCCCAAAGAGTCCCATTGTTATCTCAATATACTGTTCGTCTCTAAATCTGAGAGCATAATAGAAATTCTGTGGTGAAGTGTGAAGCTGCGCACGACGTTTGCATATTTATTCAGCTGTCATATCTATCTGAGCAGATCATCAGAGGAGATAAACTAAAGAGATGAGGGAATAATGGCTCTTGCTGAGAGGCTGCCGAATGATACAAGCATATTCCTGAAAAACACCAGGAAGTGGGTAAACAAAAATGTAGTCTACAAAGCCATGCAATTCAAAATGAGCTGCGGTTAATGATGGTGATGATGGTGATGGTAATGATGATGAAGATGCTGTGAATAAAATTTGAATGATGGAAAGTTTTAAGGAGTAACAACGCAAACAAAGCAATTTTGCAAACTTTTTCTTCCGTCACTGAAATAAGAGAAAACATGGACATTTTTGGGGCAGAATTCCTTAACATGAAATAGAGAGCATGCATTTTTTTTTTACTCTTGCTAAGTTATTGTACTCTTTTTCTGCACAAAAGCATCATTGGAGCAGATCTTTACATAGATGCAGTGCGGGTGAGTAAAAGATGCATTAAACACTGGGCAACCTTTTGTGGGAAATGTTCCTGAAAAGAACACAGCCCCTGACATTTCGTGAAAGAAGCCTCTAAGGTCACGCTGTTGATGCCTCTTGTGAAAAACCAAATTAAACATTATCAGGGGAGTGAGGAGACACACAGAAAACATTCTCTTTGATTCACACCAGATACATGCATCCCTTTTTAAACAGGATGTACTGTATGGTTGCACTTGTTAGAAACAGTGACCTTTTATTTCATCACTGCAACACTTAATAGACGTTCATCTACAAGTGAGGGTATCACAGGGACCCTCTTGTCATCTATCCCCCTATGCATATGCACACCCACCCCAATGAGGACAGTATAGGACAGTTAATTGAACAATATCCAGGAAGTGACAAGAGGACAGCGGAGAGAAACTCTGCTCAATGGTGCCATCTAGTGCTTCTTCAGGGCGACCCGAGGACGAGCTCTACAGTACAGTAAGAGCTTCTCCCCTGCTGCTGCTGCTGAGGAAGTTTGGATAACAATTATCTGTTGTATTTGCATTAATGTGATTGCTTTGTCTGCAGACTCATCTGACTGCAATTATAAAGAGTAGCATTAAAACACTAATTAATTAACTCAATTGTGGGTAGATTGATTAATTCTAAACAAACATGAGATCGCAGCAAGCAAATGAGCTCTGGAGTGCCGATGCATCTGGGAGTGCTGCTGCAGAAGACATTTTGATTATCTGCAGACACATGTAGTTGCAAATCTTTTAATTAACACAAATAGATAGTGGGAGTGAGTCGGTTGTGCAACTATCCTGCTTGTTACTTGTAATCATAATTTGGTCAGTTTTTAAAAGAATGAGGGTGTGAATGTGGACTGTGGGTTTGAGACAGTGATCGAGAGGCAGCTCAATTATTCCAAAGTTGTGTTGTGCATGTGTGTGCGTGCATGTACAGTGTCTCTGTGAGTGTGTGTATGTGTGTGTGTGCATGCATGTATCGAAATGGATCTTGACGTCGAAAGTCATCACACAAAAAGAGATAATCAAATTATGATCTAAACAAAACAGATGGTCACATAAATCATCCATTCACATGTTGGACTGGTGCCTCTGTTGCAGAACAATGAATCACTGCCTATCAATGTTACAATCAAAACATAAGGGCTGCTATGAATACAAAAAGCTCCTCATGTTGTTGTTATATCTCGACACATATCGCAATGTGAACATGTTCAGCATCATCTCAGATATTTTGTTCAACTATTTTTGTAAAAAATGTGCAAAACATGGAAATGATTTATAAGAAAAATGAGGTTGAAATAGGGATCATGATCAAATGTTGTCAGTCAGATATAATAAACAGGTTTTTATTTTGATTGTGTGAGATTTTTCAGATTTAAAATTTTGATGAAGAATATTTCATTTTTCAGCGCATAAGCATGCGTGCACCTTCTGTATCCATAAAAATCCTGAACTCCTGAACTAGATTTAAAAGGGAGCAGTCAGTCAAAGCACCCTTTCTCAGAGTGCTGTCAGCATCTGCACATGCAGAAAAGCCTAATCAGAGAGATACCAGTAAAGTGCATGTAATACTTTAGAGATTTAATGCAGTTTTTAATTGGATAGAGGCCCATTATTTTTCAATACAGAAGGGGCACTGAGGCACATAAAGCTCTTGAATATTTTTGCAAATCGTGTTCAACAGCATAATGATTAACCATGGCACTAAATTTGCCTCACAAAATGAAAAGCAAACTTCATGCAAGGCGTAATTTAATTGTTTCCCTTCACATTTTCTGCCTCCCATTGTTGGAAGCTTAACATTTTTAGAGTCTGCTTAACAGCTGCCTTGTGATGCTTGAGCTGCAACAATGTGACTGACAAATGTTTTGAAGTAGCTGCAGACTTTCTAGTGTCTTCGTAGGCCAAGTGTGAGGAAATCTTACATCACTTTTTGTCACATTTGAAGCCTTATTACAAGGGTATTTATTTTTTCTAATTTAAGCCTGCAAATTACCACTAAATGCATCATTCAGTTGATGCCATACATTACACATTATACTGAAATGTATCTGCTGTTGTTGATTTTTAGTAAACATAACACACAATCTGTACACTCTCTGACACCATTCACAATATTACATTCATATCTGAGATATTTTCAAAATTACACATTTTTTCTAAAAATGTCCTGACCCTATACTTGCAATTGTCTTTAGTTTAAAAAAAAATATCATTTAAAACAAAAATATAACAATGGGCATAATTTTTCCGTTTTAACAAATGACATGCCGGTAATTGTGATCTTATTGTACAAGAAAATATTTCAGCAGTCAGAACTGCGGGTCACATTTCCATTTCAACCTGAGGAGAACACTGCCATCTGGGCTACAATTAGTGGTAATGCAATCTTGAACCACTCATTCGTGTGCATGAATATTCTGAATAACTACCAGAATCAGGTTATTGGCTCAAATATAATGCATCTACATGGACTACTCATTACATAGAGGAGGATTTTTTTTAATCATTTGTAAATGGGTATAAAAATATCAAACAGAATGAACTAAGATTAAAAAAGACAGTATGGTTTAGAAATAGAAATTAGATATTTATAAGGAAAAATGATGTGGTGACTGTGTATATGTCAAATTTATAACAAGAATGGGATTGTTTACATGAAAGTTCTGTAAGAGTGTGTTATAATGCTATAAATACCAGGAAATGACTTCCATATTCAACAAATTGAATATGGAAGTGGCTGTAATGTGCAGTGTTATACATCATCTGCATGTCGTAAGAGTGGCACAACTTCTGAATAATAAGAGGAAACTTAATGTAATTTATATGTGTACTGCATGACTATTGTGTAAATGTGTAAAATGAATATATGCTTATGTGTTCAGAATCTGGGATAACATTAACACATGGATGAGTGAATCACTCCACAGTGTGTTGTGCTCTGTGGAATACGTTTTCTTGTGGCTGCCTGTTTTGTAGTTAAGTCCCTTGTAGCAGATGTCAGAGCAGATCAAATAAGCTGTGATCTGGGTGGGAGGAGTCTGTGGGGAATTTTCCTTTCTGTTTCCTGACTTGAAAGGTGTTTAAGGTAAGGAAGGTGGCACTGATGATTTTTAAATGCCTAATATGTAATCCTGCGTAAAATTTTCATGAAAGACAGTAACTGTGTGTGTTGTTGTTGTTGTTGATGTTGTTTTTTAATTTTTGTAGTTACAGTATCTGAAATGTTCTGAAAAAAGCTCAAACTCAGGGAAATCTATCATTTTATTCAAGTTACCCTTTTCTTTTGTCTCTTGTCACTAACTTCAGGGGTAACACCAGTCAG
Organism: Acanthurus leucopareius; assembly: GCA_029814765.1. NCBI lineage: Eukaryota > Metazoa > Chordata > Actinopteri > Acanthuriformes > Acanthuridae > Acanthurus > Acanthurus leucopareius. Next base: position 17,867,689 of record JAQMCX010000057.1, on the reverse strand, counting down.
TGAGTGAGGAATGAAGTAGGTGAATGTGACCAAACATAACAGAATAAAACTTTTATACATTACCTCATCTATGAACATTTCTGCCTCAGTCAGTTAGATAGATTTTCCGCTGCAATAGTGGCTGAACAATTAATCCAACAAATCCCATGATCCCACACTACTTCACTGCATCACTAAAGTACATTTTTCTTTTGATTGGTATCAGTAGAAGACCCCTTAGTTGCAGAAATTATATATTGTGCATCAAAGTAGTGTTAACTGTCCTGTTTTGACAGAGTTTGATAAAGGGATCCTCAGCTGTGGCAACAGCGTTTACGGTCATTAGCAAACTGTAAGTTTACTAGCTTCACCTGCTGCTCCCTGTAAGGCTAAACTGATTAAGTTTAATAATAAGGGTTGTTATTGGTTGTGTAGCAAGTTGGGACAAGTACAATGTGTTCATATGCTAATAAAACACATGTAATACAAGTCTTTTCTTTTTCATTTAGCCACTGTAATTCTCTTATAAAGTGTGTCCCTTCCTGGTCTGTACTGAAATTTTTTGTTCAGTTTAAAAAAAGGAAGATAGAGTAAAAATAGCTTTTTTATGGACAAAGAAAAGATGAGGACTTGTTGAAAAGATTAGATTTAATTTATTTTAAATAAAAGATGGAAAAAGTAGAACACAGAAAGTATTTCATTTCCTAGAAAGACCCCCTCTGGATTACGAGAAGAAAATAATTTTAAAAAAGCCATTAAAATGAAAAAAAACCACTGATTTATATTCCACAATTTCCTCTATTTAGATCTCTTATACCTATTTACTATAGCTGCAGTATAATGTGTGAAGTTTAGCACAAACACTGTAAACAAGCCTGAGAAGAGAGCACTGATAATCTGCCTAAGTATTATCTTATGTCACTTTTCCTGCATTCTCTGCTCTTCTAATGCCAGAGTTTTACCATGTCAACACTCAGAACTGTGCTCACTGACTTTGAATGCAGTCGAAAAGAAAACTGACATCTGTGCCGGTTTGTAGTGCGCGTAGAGGAAATAAAATGATAACAACAGCCTTCCTCTAAATCCAGTGGAATGGCAACTTTCCTCATTCAGCAACACAGAGACTTTTGAGGAGATGCCATTGCTGCCTCATTGGTTTTTCACTCCCTCTGATTACTCCTCTCATCTTATGTAAATCCTCTTAAGTCACATGTTATTGTTTATTGCAACTGTGAAGGTTAGGTGTTCCTAAGCCCTGTGCGTGCGCTTATCTCACCAGCGCATGCATCTTTGTCTCTCCAATGTGTCTTGTTTTCGTAATACACTAATGGATGAGAAAAGTTGTCTGAACTGATGCAGTGCAGACAACCAATCCACTGCAGTAAAATGCTAATCTCTCCCAGTGGCTAACAACTCTTCATGAAAGAGAGGCAGTTGCATGCTCCAGGGATATCACAGCATTATCACAAGCCTGCTGTATTTGGGGGATTTTTAAAAAACTAAATATAAACGATTCCTTAACACACAGTCGCCTTTTTTTTTGACCAGTCAGCTTCCCCATCCTGTGTTGAGTCGGTCATGTTTAAATTTTGGCTCTGAACTGATGATTGTGGTCTCAAATTTTCCAAAGGGTGAACACTTCCATATCTGAGAAATGAACTGTACCACAGCAGTGAAGTACTCTTTTTAATACTACAGAGTTATTCATGTTATTCATGTAATCACTTTTTACCTTTGTCTTTCCTGTTGTTTAAAAAAAAGGTTCAGTGTGCACACACCCATACACTTTCCTCTCTGCCAACGTTTCTTGCTTTGGCTGAGAACCGGTCAGACCTCTAGTTACAGTGAGCTCACAGGGTTTTATCTCTATATGTCTGTTTGACATGCTTGTGACAGAGATGTATGATTGTGTGATTTTTTTGAGAGTAAAGAGAGAAAACTCAGTTTAAAAAAATGTGTGCCTGTGGACGAGTCCCAAGCTACATGAAGAAACAAAAGCTGAACAAACGGGCCAGACACACAACAGCACTGAGACGAACTGGCACTGAAGGGTAGAATACACTGGGGAGGAGATGTAATCAGGCCCAGGAGACATATTTAGAAACAGGTAAATCACATTTGGGAGAGGCAGGTAACCACAGGAGCAAGACACATGAGGACAGGAAATGAGGTAGCTAAACTGAGACAAGAGGTGAGTATATAAAATAAACAACACTGTTTCATGGCACTTGTTACATTGTGATGAAACTGAATATATCAGGTTTGTGTACATGGACACAAGTTTTGTGTTTTAATGACACACAGCACTTCCTGTCCTACTGCTCCTGCTGCCCCACCAGTCATCTTTGTCAGCTGTCTTCAGCATGACAGCCACCTCGCAAAGTAGGTCCTCCTATTGCAGGTAAAATCTTCATTTGACCTTGTCCCTGGGAGTGTATTTTTTTTTAATTATTGGATCTTCTGTAAACAGTATACACCAGAACCTGGTCTTTCTCATCCAGCTGCTCCAGCTGCTGAGATTAATCCTCAAGCTCCTGTATGCTGGTTTCCTTTAAGGTGGACAATGTGGGTTTTGTTCCTCTCCTTTCTGGGTGCTGCGGCCTCTGCTGAGGATAGGGTGGCATCCTCATGAGTGAGTGTGTGTGTGAACAAAGTCAAAATAAAATGTTACCCCATTTTAGAAAAAATAACATGAGAATAAATCTTGGTTTATTTGGTATGTGATAGAGTGAGATATTTGTATGAAGTCCTGCTAATCATTTCACTGATTTGAAATACTGACTTTAGAATTTATAATTATTTTTGGATGAAGCTATTGTTCATTTTTATTCATTTAGTTTATTATTGCATTTTTAGATTCAAAATAATACAGATATTTGTTTCAAAATATCTGAGTTTCTGTTCTGTTTTGCCCACAGATTTGTTTTTGACAAGCTGAGCAGCACTTGGCTCCCTTCACAGTAATCTGACATGTCTGTGCAGTTGATATTAAACTACAACATCTGTTTAGGAAACGTTTTGTTCAGACTTGTCCTGCAAAGGTGCATTTGTGCCTAAGAGTTAGACTTGTATTATTCCACTTTATATCATGCTCCATCCAGAGATGTAGTGACCCACAGGAATCATGGAGCCAGTTTTGGATTTGCACTGTGCATTATGGGTGATGGAGTTCATAAAGCAGAGTGGATAAAATTGAGGGGTCAGTTAAGGACAGCACCTCATTTTCTGCCCCCTCAGTCCAGTCACGACTTGCACATATACACACTTAAAAATGTTGGGTTATTTTTTCAACCCAGCAGCTGAGTTGAGACTGTTGGTTAGTTTAATTGGGTTGTTTTCATTAAGTTGGGTAATCTAAGAACCCAATTTGCTG
>JAQMCX010000057.1:17753697-17861048 GCA_029814765.1 Acanthurus leucopareius | reverse complement strand
TCCAATCACTGGCCTCCAGTTAGGCCAGGACACCCAGTTTCTCCTGTAGATATAGTTCCTACAATTGTTTTTAGATATTGTTTTTAGATAGTTTTAATGTTTTTTGTTCTGAAAAGATTAAGTCACTGTTCCCTTTTTTATAATACAATTATAGAAAGTTTGTTAATTAAAATATTTTTGTATTCTGTACATTTTAAATTTTGATAAATAATTATTCTTAAAAAATGTTTCAAAATAGTTCATATGTTTAGTTTCTAAGAGTTTGTGTAAATCACTGTTCCCTATTTTTGATAGAAAGTTTGTTACTTAAAATATTTTGTATTCTGTGAATTTTGAATTTTAATAAATATTTTTAATTTAATTTTTTGTGTCAGAATATATTTAATCAATAAATAATGACCATAACAATATTATATAATTATAATAAAATATTAATAATTAGAAATTAGCAACCCAACTGATTGAGTAGAAAGAACCCAGCAGTATAGTCAAATTGAGCCTATGGTTGGGTTATATGAACAACCCAACTGTAGGTTTAAGGAAACCAAACCAACTTGTTGGGTCAAAATAACCCAGCATGTGTTCTGTCCAATATTTATCCAGTGTTGGGTTAAAAAATAACCCATATTGGGTTGTTTTTAACCCAACATTTTTAAGTGTAATACAGAGAGGGCGGATCACTGAGTCCACTAAAACAGGGTTAGGGTTAGATAAAGAAGAGGGCGGTATCTGACACCTGACACTATTTTTTCCTGCCACACAGGTTTTGAATTGACTTGATTTGAAGTGACTGATCTTCTGCATTCTTCACAAATCCGTATCTCGCCTGAACTTTGGAACAGACGGAGCTCCGTGCGTTTGTTCAGTCACTGACCACCCCTCACTGCGCAGTTAGACTCACTCACTCTGCTGCCCCCCCGTTCACTTTCCACTCTCTCTGCACTTTGCTGGACTCTTAAACAGTCTCTCAGTGGTGCCCAGCAGGATGGCAGAGCCCAGCGGAATCCTGATAAAGGGAGGCAGAGTTGTGAATGAAGACTGCTCTGTGCTCAGCGACGTCTACATAAAAAATGGGAAAATAGTTGAAGTTGGACTGAATCTTCGGATCCCGACGGGAGTGCGAGTCATTGATGCCACCGATAAACTGGTGATCCCGGGCGGCATCGACACGCACACACACATGGAGCTGGCGTTCATGGGCACCAAGGCGGTGGACGACTTCCACATAGGCACCAAGGTGAAAATAGGAATAGGCCTACCTCCTTAAATTAACTGAATCAGAATTTAAAAAAGGAAGAGCTGCCAACACAGTCAAGTGCATCAAGTCAAACACAGACGGAGATAACTAACGGAAGTAACATAGTCTCGCCTTCACATTAAGGAGATATATTTTATCATTATTATTAATATTAATAATATTAATAATATTAATATTACATCGCCCTCAAAGTCAAAAGTATTCTGCTTGTCCTCACCATTTCATTACCTTGCATTCCCTGCTTGTGTCACATCATTCAGAAGATGTACTCAGATCTTTTAATCAGGCTTAGTAAAACTAGCCGGTCACAAGTCCTGGATTCAGAATTTTACTTAAGTAAAAATACCTTGTTATGTTTATCACTTAAATGTTGCGGCATGCTCAGTATTGATGTATTGATGGATCTCTTGTGGATTACCCTTGTAAATTGCTAAAATAAAGTCTATTTTTAACCACAACAACACATGATATATTATGTGTTAAATCCTTACTGTATTTGCCTATAAATTAAAGAGTAGAGGTGTGAAATAGTGAAAAAAGAAAAATACTTATGTGCCCCAGAATTTTAAATAAGGGCAATTCTCCCACTATAAGCTACAATAACCAAGCTGTCAGCACTGTCTCATTGATAAATGTATGTATGCATATGTTTACTATTAGTGTGTGACATTTGCTGATTGGTAAAGAATCCCTTTGTGGTATTGACATGTCATTTAAAATGATTGTTTAGTTCTATACTTTCCATAAGTCAGTGCCAAAACAGATATATATTTATCTTTGATTGGATTCATGTTGGTATTTTATTTTGAAGGTCGGTACCAGAAGTTCATTTTGAAATTGTCTGACTTAACATACTTCTAGGACAAAGGACAAAATGCGCACACTTAAATTCTAAACTGATTAAAAATGTTTTTATTAAAAAAAATCTGACACAAACATACTTCATTATCAGTCGGTTGGCCTGTGTTTGTGTCATGTTTTGCCCGCACCTCGTACATCACAGCTCAACAGGATGCAAGTTAGGCACAACAAATCAAATACAAATTAGCAGCTTTTGTCGGTTTTATCAGAAGTTATGATGACCTCAAGTTTAAAACTGAGGTTTATGGGCGATATTAAGCAGCTTAAAGAGGAGTAAAGAGGTCAGACATATCAAAAACATCCTAATGCATCAGTTAGAACAATGCCAAATGCTGTGATTTGACAGAGAGCAGAGGGAGTCACAGCCAAGTTCCACCAGAAAATTTTAAACTACAGCAACAAAAAAAAGCCAGATCATGTGTTGTTTTTGTTAAATTGTCTATCATAAAAAACTGAAATATTTCATTAATGTAAATCAGCTGAAGGTTTCGTATGATTCTTGCTCTTCATTATCTTACTGACCTTTGTGTTGAGTCCAACAGAGGGCTGATGAAAAAGCCACAGGTTACTGCAACAAGTTGAGCAATGTGAAGCAAGATTTACATGAAAACAATGGTGTTTATAGTTTGCACTCTTAGCTGCTCACAAGTTTTTGTTACATTTTTTTAACAGTAATCTGTTTCCATCCAGTATAAACCTGCACATGTGCTCTTTATCATACAATGGATCCCAATTATCGAATCAACGTTGTAGGCAATCTTTACTTCTTCAGACTATGCAGCTAATAAAAATCCAGTAAGGGAATCAGTCAATTCCTGATACTGATACAGATATAGTTTCATTCTGGGTATTAGTTAAGTTAATGTTTAACATGTGTTTTGGTAACATGTATGTTTCACCAGGCAGCTCTTGCAGGAGGGACCACAATGATTCTGGACTTTGTCATCCCCCAGAGGGGGAAATCTCTCCTGGATGCCTATGACTGCTGGCGTAAGGCAGCTGACACCAAGGTCTGCTGCGACTACTCGCTGCATGTTGCAGTCACATGGTGGAGTGACAAGGTGAATGAGCGGCTCATTAAATACAGAAGAGAAAGACTTATTTTTGCTCAGGGTTAGATTACAGTTTGTTTGCCAGTTTCTGAATAAATTGGGGTCAGAAAAGGCAACAAACAGAACTGTCTTAAAGAATAAAAATGCCAAATAGGATTTTGACGTTTATGTTGGAGGCAGCAATTTCCCATTTCCCTCGTAACCACACACACACACACACACACACACGCAAACATTCACCAAACACCCTTTTTCAGAGAGATGTATCAACCAATCAGTAATGGTCTTTCACTGCTTTTCCTCCATGTTTGTCTCCAAATGTTTTTCTTCTGCAGGTCAAAAAAGAGATGCAGACTTTGACAAAAGAGAAGGGGGTTAATTCCTTCAAGATGTTTATGGCCTATAAGGATGTGTTCATGCTGCAGGACTCTGAGCTGTATGCTTCTTTCTCTCAGTGTAAGGAGCTTGGAGCTATAGCTCAGGTGCACGCTGAGAACGGAGACCTGATTGCAGAGGTTAGTCTGGGTGAACCTATGATCACCTCTTTATTAAGTAGAGGGAATAAATGGACAGGAACAGTAAGAATGACTGGCTTGTATTGAAGAGCCTCATGTTTTGCAATGTAAGTAATTTCCTATGTAGTGTTTTTATAGTGAAAATGTTTTTTTGGTCATTTAACAAGAGATTTTATTAATACCCCAGCAACTAAACACTTTTCACATTCATGCACTATGGTATTAGCAACCATTATCGGTTCAAAGGTTAACCAGTATAGTTAATTATTTGGTAAATATCCAGTCTTGCTGCTGATGTTCTTAATATGAACAGTGATTCTCAAATCTGAACCAAATGACATTGTTACATAAGTAAAAGGTTACATGCTGCAGTCTTCTTTATCATGACAGGTTTGTTTAGGTCAGGTCAAGTAAATAAAGACACCACATTTCAGAACCAAACTGGTGTTAATATTTTACCAAGCTTAGTGTAGCTTCATTTGAGAGACCTGCACCCAGTCATTGAAGTGTAGACCCTGTGGCAGTACATGTGGAAAAAATAATATTTTTTAGTAACTACAGGGTCAAAGACATGCTAATTTTTCCTGCATTGTCAAGGTCCATTGATATCATTTGTAGTGGAAGTGGGAACAAATGTGAGATGTGTCATGAAACACAAAGAGCAGCTTTTGTTCTGTCCATTGTCTACTGCAGCATATTTTTATGGTGACAAATATAGGATGGCCACAAAAAAGGCATATTTCACTGCACTTTGTTTCATATGATATATCCAGAGGAGCACCTAAACTAGTATAAGTAATGCTGCTCCCTTTAGATGTGTCGCTTCTAGGGCTTTAGTGTTGTTCACTAAGGCTCACTGGAAGAACTTGAAATGATACAATGGAGCCATCAATAATGAAATTACTTACACCTTTATGTTTCTGCTTTGATAAGTCCAAACGGCCAGTTGCCTCTCATTAATTTGAATGTTAGATACTTTTTTTAACTGTCATGACAACTTTTCACCACTAGGAAGCAGCAAATACCAATACTTTGCAGTGCGTAATAAACAGTGGGTAATACTAAATTAAAAAAATATTTTTTTTTCATTGATTGAAAACTTGTAAGTGTTTATTTTTAAAAACTGTGATTTTATCAAGGTATATGTTTGAACCTGTTATCTGCTTTTTTACAGTGATTTACTTTAACATATCTCTTCACTGAAATCTCTGCTTTATAAGTATTTTCCACTAACCTCCAAAAGCATCAGTTGCAATTACTGTAGGTGAAAATGTTGGTGGGCTTGGCAAAATTCACTGCATTAATTTTCATGTGTGACATCATTCTTTGATAATATGCCAACAACATTAACTTGTACTGTTGCTATTGTGGTCTGTTTGGGTTTTAGAATTAAAAAAATCTAAATAAATAATGATAGAAAACAATTTGTACTTTAAGTATTTATTAAACCAGGTACTTTTTTTACTTATGCTAGAGTCATTTTTTATGAATCATAATTCCATTTTTACTTTAGTCAGTTTTAATGGGAATAATTGTGCCTTTACTATGCATGAGTATAGATTTTTACTACAAAATCAACAAAGAAAAAATAAAATAACCTTTAAAGGGTAAAAAAAGTTTTATTCATTTATATTTATATACCATGTTGCTTGTTTGAAACCATAAAAAATAAGGATGTACAACCAGTGTCAAAACAAATAGATGATTAATAATAAATAGATAATAAATAGAAGGCACTTGGAAAGAAACTGTGCTGTTGTTATTCATCCATCCTCCTTTATCCCATGTGCTATCTTGTTGTCCCCAACCCCACTGGGACTCGACAGGGGGCTAAGAAGATGCTGTCTATGGGCATCACGGGGCCTGAGGGCCATGAGCTGTGTCGGCCGGAGGAAGTGGAGGCAGAGGCCACCCAGCGGGCCATCACCATCGCCCACTCTGTCAACTGCCCGCTGTATGTGGTCCATGTCATGAGCAAATCTGCAGCCAAGGTGGTGTCTAATGCACGCAGAGAGGGTGAGTATGGGTGTGCTGCCAGCTGCTGTTGGAACAGGGTAAGGTTCAGAGATGACGCCCCGGAAGCAGGGCTTGTCAGACCTTTCGAGCCCGAGACTCAAAAGAGAAATTTGATGAAAGTCCTGGACCCAACCTGACCTAATTACATCATGATTTATCACAGCTTCTACATTTATAAACGACTGATTTAAAGAACAACAAATTATGAAATAAAACTGTATATGAAATGCATTCATTATATCATATCAATATCTGTCACATCCAGACACAGAGAATCTGAGCTGAACAGATTAACATGTTAAAAAAGATATAGTACTTATGTAACTCTACTTTTATGAATATCTGTGTGTCCCTCTCATATATTTCAATTAGGATGCTAGTTTTATGCATCATAGCATGGTATCCATTTTATTTTAAATCAGAAAAAATTGGTTTATTACCCCTAAGTTTGGGAAAGGCTTTTAAAGGGGAGAATCTACATCACTGTTCTATTTTGTCTTAAAATTCACCGCTCTTTCTTTGTCATTCTTAGAAATATCAATTATTCAGTGTTGCCTTCTTATCAGGTTCAAAAAGCCTTTGAAACAACAATAAAGATTTAAACTTAAGGTTCACTGTAAAAGTTGTTACTGAGGTTTCAGCAGTAGGTGGATTCAGGTTTGACTGTGGGAAAAAGTGACAGTATTAAAGACAAATTAAAGAACAACAATGTAATTACTGCTGTTTTTTTCCCTCACAGGACGTGTGGTGTTCGGGGAGCCCATTGCAGCAGGCCTTGGCACTGACGGTACTCATTACTGGCACAAAGATTGGGCTCATGCTGCAGCCTTTGTCATGGGTCCTCCCCTCAGACCTGACCCCAGCACCCCTGGGTACCTCATGGACCTGCTGGCCAAGTATGTGAAATGGAAAGTGTAGTAACCCTAAAGATCACTAAACATAGTAAAAATCTCATGAAAGTGCCAGTGAAATATTTATTTTGACTGTTTTTGTATAGAAGAAGAACAGAGGGAAAGATGATAAAGCTGACGTTCGGTGGAATTTACGCAAATATAAATCAAGCCTCAGTGAAGACTAAAATAAATGTATTTGCCTAGAATGTTTGTTTGTTCCTTTCAGCATCTGTTCTGTCATTCATTCATACATGTATCAATGTGTTAGTGATGATCTCAGTGTGACGGGGACGGACAACTGCACCTTCTCTGTGTGCCAGAAGGCTCTTGGCAAAGACGACTTCACCAAGATCCCCAACGGAGTAAATGGAGTGGAAGACAGGATGTCTGTCATCTGGGAGAAAGGAGTGGTGCGTCCTCTTGATATGAACACAGTTAATCAGACATTGTTTGACTTGTCTGAAAAAGCAGAAGTGTGAGCAACAGCTATTGTGCAGCGATCTGTCATTATCCATTTAATTACACAGTTTGCACTGATGAGAAAATAGGCTGAAAAAAGGATGCATAAATCAGGTAAAGGCTACGATTAAATAAGGTAAGATATGATAATACTTTATTGTCAGTTTACATAGAAAATTGTTAATGGTTTACACAAAAAAACATTAAAATAACACCACATGACGTCTAGATCATAAAAAAACATAAGACTACATAAAAGGCAACATAACCTTAAATGTAATTGTGCTTTTTGAATTAAAAGTCCCTGTTTGCACACATACAGGTCATCTTGGCACTTCCTACTGTAATGTATGGACAAGGCATTGGGTTAAAATGCCAGATAAACGGGAGGAACAAGCATCATTGAGGCACAAAATCACTTAAAATTATAAGCCTCCTATAAGGACCCATTTGCTAATCTAAAGTCATTAGATTTGTAATGCCCAAGAGTTCTGTACAGGGTCTAAGAGTCTGCACAGCAGTGTTCAGGGGTCTGGTGTACATTTTTTAATGCCTAGTAAATTTACATTGTGCATTTTATAGTTGGACTTAAAATGTAAACTTTTTGAAATGTACTGACTTTGACTTGATTTTTCTTCTGCTTTCATTTATTTAACCAAAAGTACAAGCATTTCTATTTGTCTACAGTATAAACAAAAGTAAATACACTCTGCAGCTGCAGAACTCTGCAGAGAGCAGACGTTGCATTTTCTCGCCGTTGTTTCAGCCCAGCCGCCCCAAGGCCAGTGGAAAGATTTACCATAAGCAACAGTGCTTACACATCACACATTAGAGAACTTTTTGGCAGAACATAGTTGCCTGCTGCACAGTTAAGCACTGGCCTTTGGTCTGCTAATTCTATATTATGTTGTCATCTGCTGTGGCCTCTTTACTGAAAGCGGGTGCTTTGTGCTTTTCTCCCCCTCAGCACAGTGGCAAAATGGACGAGAATCGATTTGTAGCTGTTACTAGCAGCAACGCAGCAAAAATCTTCAACCTCTACCCACAGAAAGGCCGTATCGCCAAGAACTCGGATGCTGATGTTGTTATATGGGACCCCAAGATGACAAGGTGAGGAGCCGACTCCAGCCATTCAGCAGTATGGGAGAAAGCTTTTGAAATATAGCAGGAAAAGAAAGCTATTGGACACTGTTTGCATGCCGTTTCAAATGTGCACGACTGCTCTCTTATCTCACATCATCAAAGAGAAACATTTCTACCAGTGCTGTCAGCAGCTTCAGCTGCAGATGGAGCTGCTGAAACACTGGGCAAACTTGAAAGCATGTCTTCAGGGTGTCAAAGCATTCGGCTGAATAAGATAAGGTTCCTAAAGTTTAGCAGTAAAGCATGTGGGATACAGATACAGGCAACTCAAAAGAAAAGTGATGCATCTTTCATCCTGTGCCACCTCAATACACATACACACACACTCACAGTAACCCACCACGTAAGCTGATTACGTCTGTGTGCTATTCAGAAGTCAGAGTATGTCACTACTTATCTTCAGCTGCAAATTAAAGCACAACACAATTTACATATGAATCACATTCATCAGTCATTAAAAGGACTGTTGGAATGATTAATTCTTTGGCCATGTTTGGTTATTTTTGGGAAGGATTTGAACACACTTACATAAGCTAGATGCGTGCAGCATTACTGGGGTGATGCTGATGGGTCATGGTGAGGATCTTAAAGATGACGAACATTTCACGTGGGCGCTAAACCAATTGTCATAGTGCAGAACGCACAGTGTTAAGGCTATTTTCAGTAGAGGGCTCAGAATATTAAACCACCATTTATAAAACCTGATCGCGTCAGTGTTTCTTTCCATTTTCTTATATTTCTAACAAAGTCTCGCATATGGAGCAAAGAACAGTCTGCTGTGCTGTGGTGCACATGCACTGATGCAAGCACAGGGGACAGTTTGCATTCCAGTAGCTTGCATACTGTAGCAAACTCAGGCTTATATAACCCAGAATTGCACTGCACTGCACTGTTTGCTGGAGAATCTGGGCTGAGCCCCTCAGGGAAGTCACTAACCGCTGATGTGAACTGGAGAAGAACACATTGTTTCCCAGTGTGATTTGCTGTAAATGAATTCACTGGTGACATCCGAAAAGCTCGTGTGAGACCTGAAATCTTCACCGTTCTTAACTGTGAGAGTTTGATCCTCTCAGGCCCGACACCCTCAGACATCACCTGTTTCTTACACTGTTTGTGAATTTTCTGTTTAACCATGTGTGCGTGTCTGCCGATGTTATAATGCCTTTCAAGCATGAGAGCGCCTCATGTTTGATTTCTGCAGCCGTGAATTCATCTGTGAAACTGTGTAATTAATTGCCCTTGGCGCAAGTGTCGCTTCATAACATCCGGGACCAGGGGCCACAAACTGTTGCATAACCAGCAGCGCTTCGGAAGCAGTCAGTTGCCTTGTGTCTCATAATTAGGCTACTTGAATAATGGGGACACATCTTGTTTTTGTCAGTACACACGAAGCATGGTGTCTGGCATCACAAGTCAACAGGAAATGTGCATGTATGGCTATAGAAGAGGACTTGCACAAAAAAGAAAAACCCATTGATTGTGTTTCATGGAACCGGCTGAGTCAGACTTATTTTACTGTTTGCAGCTGAATGAGTCTTTTCACTTGGATGTGATTCATTTTTCAGACATTTACAATCTGTTCTGTGCAGCATTTGATTACTTGATGCAAAGCTTGTCTTTCTCTCGGAGTAAACTTTATATTCTCCAAAAAGCCATTTAACAACCCAGATAAGACGCCCTGGAAACGACATTACAGCATTAAATACTACTAATTACCACTGCCATTAGTAACTACATGCAGTAATGGAAGTAGAAAAGTTCTTTACTTGAAATGGCTAGAGTAAATAATATATTTATATTAAAAATGGATAACATGGCTCATTGTATATGAAAGGGTTGGCTTGTAGTGATGAACCCCCAGAGAAATATCACCCGATTCTGCAGCTCCACAGAGCATTTTTTGTCTTTTAGCTCTTTGTTTTGGTTTAATGATCAGACACTTACTCTTGCATCCCTTAGTGTTGTTTTTGAAAAGTGTATTTACACTCCTGTGTAGCACCAAATGACAGACCAATGTAGCAACTAGCTAATTAAACTTTGGCAACATCTAACAGCTTAAAAGCCAAATAGTTTGTTTTTTTTAAAGAACATTTTGGAAGCCAAAAAATTAGCTAAAAGAATTCCAGACAAATGCTAATATTTATCTGTATCTCCTGGAAGTGTGGTAACTATTTATAAACATCTGTCACATGTTAACTGTTCATAACTTTTTCCTGTGGCTGCCCAGAATCTGGTATTGCAGGTTTAAGTGAAAGTGGCAATGATATAAAATAAAAAGCATTTAAAGCAAAGTGTGCTTAAAATGTCAAAAATGAGCTGCATATGCTTTTTTGTAAATAAATGTCCCTTTAAATAATACATTTTTCGTATATTATAATATTGATTTATTGCTACTTAGATAGCAAATATAAGCTGCATTTTAACCTTCGTCAAAAGTGGAGCTAACTTTATCTAGCTTTTTGTGAATATATCATGTTAACCTGCTCTGCAACACTGCATTAAAAAAATATCCTATAGTTTAATATTCAATTACCAGGAACTAAAGCTGTTACACAAATCAAGTTGAGCAAAAAGTACAATATTCATGTAGGAGATAAAAATCAATCTACATGAAGCATAAAACACTCAAATACATGTGGCTGGAGAGAGATCATAGCAGTGGCTTAGTACAATACAGTACAAGCAAAAGTAAGAGTAATGAATTTTACTTTGATCTTCATTAAAAATTATATACAGATGCCCTGCTTAGTAAATTTACTACAAGTGCTGTTATATAACCACTTAAGTCCTTCCTGCCAGTACATTTCTTTTCAGCAAGGTTAAATTTATTTAGGTGAGAACTAAAAAGTTGTGCCTGTCTTTGGTCTCTTCAGCAAAGCTTTTTCAACAAACTACTCCAGCCTTTTTCAGAGAGAACGGCATCACATGAGCAAGAGTTGTAAATAATATATTATATTATACTGCTGGTTGCTGCAAAGTGAGAGAGCTGCATTGACCTGATGCTGTGTTCGAGTACATCTTGGCCTGATTCAATCAGTTTCAGTGTAGAACAGGATGCATTAAGGTTTCACTATATGTCTGTGTTTTCTCTTTCCAGCTTGTTATTCATTGAACATGCAGAGATTTTCTCGCTTATCACAGGAGCTGCATGTGATAGGAGTCAAGTTCTGAAACAGTTGTCTTGTCTGTAGCTGTTTGCAAACCTGCTGAGGTCTCTTTGTGTCTTGGCAGGAAAATCTCAGCCAAGACCCACCACCAGGCTGTGGACTACAACATCTTTGAGGGCATGGAGTGCCACGGTGTCCCTGTCGTTACCATCTCCAGAGGCAAAGTGGTCTATGAGGAAGGACAGCTGAAGGTGTCTCCAGGGCACGGCAAATTCATCCCCAGAGAACCCTTCTCTGAATACGTTTACAAACGAATCATGCAGAGGGATCAGGTCAGTGAAGCCACAAACATTTCATTATTAGAAAACAGCACCTCAAGTAGTCTAATTAGTGAAAAATCATCCAGCACTGATTTCCTTGAACCATACGCTGTGTCTAGAATTTGCGTATGTGCTACTAAAGCTGCTTTTAGTCATTTAATTTAAAATAAAAAAAATAGTCAAATGTTATTTAAAAAAAGGCCTCATTTCCTAATTTGTCCACAAAAGTCTTCTCTGCTCACAAAGGAAGTGAGTGTGCAAAATCATTGTTATTCTCATGACACATGATGACACCAGCCAATTTTCTCACAACTGTGCCTTTTTTTGGTGAATTAGAATCATTCAAAATTAACAGGTGCATGTCTGCTACATTGCTGGAATTTAAGATCTTTATTATTTGTTTTAAGTTGTCATTTTTTGTTCACGGAGTGAGCATAAATAAAACATAAAGGACACTGAAAGACTGCTTTTATGTAAAGCTTCTTTAAAAGGACTGACATTCAGATTTATGTTGAGAGGGGCACCACAGAAGGCACCGCAGACAAAGATCTATTAATCCTTTGTGTTGCTGTGTTTGGCCTGCAGGTTGGGAAGCCTACAGCTGTGGTCAGAAAACCCTACGAGGGCAAAGTCATTACAGTGTGACCAACAGACCCAGAGCTTTGGAAAAGAAAATTTGAATCTCCAGCCAGCTGCCTTTCTTCAGTACAATCCAGGAACCAGAGCCAAAATGGCCAAATGTTGCCTCACTGAAAAACCTCTTCTGAGAAGTTTCTACATTTTTAACATGCGAATGTTTCATCATGTTTGTGCGAGTCATACATAAATGATCCAGTCATTTACATCACTGTGTGCAGTGGTGGTGCTGATCCTCAGGTCAGTTCTGATGTACACTTAGGTTAACACTCTGTTTGCAGATAATACCTTCCTTATATTTGCTCAACTGTGTGAGGTTTCCAGGTCAGCTCTGCTCAGCACACAGGTCAGTAGAACGCAATGCACTGATGAAAATTATATTTGCTCTAACTTACATTATGCAATCAAATAATATGCTGGAAGGCATTAAAATAGGGCTAATGCATTATTAAAGTGGTTAAAAATATGATATGAGAGAAGATCATTTTCACACTTTAATGTAGTGAGTATATTACATTTTAAAACCTGGTTTTAGTTTTGTGAATCTGATTCCTCTCCTCCTGAACCTTTTCTTCATTTTTAAGACTTCTTTTCCTAAATTTTTGTTGCCATTGGCAACAGGACTGATGTTTCTTCCCAAAAAAGCATCCTCCCCTTTGAAGAAACAGTCATTAACATGCACTGACACGCATGGCAGTATTAAGACTTCTATGTTGACCCAGATTGACTCTGTATTTGCATATTGAGTTGGATGGCGTATTATCATATGCACAGCATCTATGCCCATGTATGGACTGCATTCATTCTTTTTCCTGTAAAAAAAACAGGTCTGCGGCTGTCACTGAGCATCATGTGGCAGCTTCCTATTGGGTTGGCATGCTGGCGTGGTATAATGCCACAGGGCCAGCTGAGACATAATGTGAGCTTATCAGGTTGCCACACGGGTCAGTGGCGGTGTGTGAGTCACAGAAGGCCTACTCATCCTTGAGCTGCACCACTTCCTTCCTCTTTCCTCTGACAGTGGAAGGGATGGTGTGGGGTTTTGTACAGTCGAGACTGAGCATTTCTGGTGGTGAGATGATTCCCTCTGCCTGCTGGAGAACTGGACTGGTTTGAAGAGTTTTGAATGTGTTTTCACTTAACTGAATCACTAACTGAGGTAATAATTCTTATTGAAAATTGATGAATGAAAAAATCATTTCTGCAGTGTCAAAAAATTATACATAAGCAAGAAGAAGGTGACTGCTCCTTTTTAAATTAGACCACATTAGAGAATACTTTTGTTTTTTATAGAATCAAGGTTGTTTTATTTAATTAAAAATTATACAAATGGCCCCTTTGGCTCAATCAGAGAAATCCAAATGTCCTGGCTGAGGACAGCAGGAAGAGTGAAAGGTCTTCTCTTGTTCCTCTGCCTGGAGAGCACATTGTAACAGTGGGAGCAGGTCACCAGCATGGTGGTGTAACTGCTCTAACTCATGGTCTAACTGCATTCATTCTTGGTGGCTGTTTGTACAACATCAGTGAACTATGGAAACTGTGAGACATTTTAATGTGAAATAAATTTACACCAGTAACACTACAAACAAAAAATGAGTCCTAAAGAAGTCCTAAAAAAGAAATAACCTTTTCATCCCTTTTTAAAATGGAAAATCTTCAACTAAAAAAAAAGCTAGTGACTTTAGACTACTGACATAAAAACATAATTTGAATGAAAAGCAAATTTTAGATGAAAAACTGATATGAGGGAACTGAAAAGAAAACAACAGGACAAAAGGACAGAAAGCAGTCCAACAAGGTTAAATAATCACTTTGTATCACCTGTGGGATGGAAATGAACAGTGACTGTGCATAAGTGGAAAGAGGACAGCACTGCTCCCATGCACATGTAGGGGACATCTGTCTTAGATTATGTAAGCAAATATCGCTGTTCTGCACTCTGCAGGGGAGCGTTACACATGGAGGTAAAATACAGATGGCTGCCTTCTATATTTTAGGATGTAAGAAGCTGTTTGGTTCCTCTATTCTATCGATAACCCAAGACAAATACAGTACAGTGGTTATAATTAATATGATACATTTCCACCATCATGAATTCAGAATTGTGAACTTAAACTTGAGGTACAGTGTAAAATTAAACACACAAAGTTTTCTCAATGCCCACAAAAACTCTGGAACCTCTTTGAGATTTTATATTCTGTCTTGGTAAAGTATTTGGTTGTATTATTCGAAACACAAACAGTTTATCCTGTTATTTCCTGGATTTTTCTCACAGTTTGAGGTGGATTCATCACAGAATATTCTGTCAGCGGCAGTGTTACATAATGAATATGATGTAATGTATATAATGTCACTGAAAAGTAAGCTGAATGTATAGGTTCTCAGTGCTCGTTAAAGCAAAACTGAATGTAATTATAAACTGATGATTTATGGTTGGTAATTAATTGGCTATTATCAATGTGAAGTGGTGAAACCATTAATTATCCTCTATTGTTTCCTTCATTGTCAACTGGCACAACGACCTGTTATGTAATATTACATAAGTTAATTAACTACTTAAGCATGTTGGATAACGATTATGAAATGCAGGTGGAGCAAATAAGGGCACAGAGTTTGATTAACATGGATTTATTTAAAAAAAATTCAATTGTAATAACATATTTTAAAAAATGTATATGTTGTCATAAATTACATATATATTACATCACAGCAATATAATTAGACATGCGCACACACATATACACAGTAACACAGTCATTAAAATTTTATAAAAATATCAGAAAACTGAAATTCAAAAACCCTCAGTCTACCTCATTTCAGAGTTAGTGTTAAGATATTTTAAATTCATCCAGTCTGTCATCTAATTCACATACAGGTTATTGCCATACACTAGAAAGCACACTGGTTTTATGTTTTGCAAGAATTAAATGTGTGTATGCTGTATGCTGTGCGGTATCAATCCAATCTTATCATAAATGCAAACCAAAATTGACATAAAAGCCTTGTGCTTTTGAGAAATGCACATGTTCCACATACATTTTTTTTGTTTTTTAGAGTTTAGGACAAAGCTCAAAATAATTATAAAGGGCTGGAGCTTGGGAAAAACAGGGTAACCAGAGCTGACAGTAAATAAAACAGTATCATCAGCATAAAAATTAACTAAAGTTCATTGTAAAAATAATATATATATTATAAATAATTAGAGTTTAAAAAGCAGCACACCACTAATGATCCTATAAGAACTTGTTTTGAATTCATCACAACAGTCTGAACTTGCAACTGTGTGCAAAATTATCAAACACATGAAAAAGCAGATACTTTAACGGAATATTTTTATCAACACTATCAAAACAGATCAAAAAATGTTGTGCAAAAACTTTGATTGTTAGGCCACATCTGAAATATGAATATTATTTACCTCCAGAGAAGCACTTAGTTTAAAATTGACCATTCATTTTAGTTAGACATCACAGTTTAGATACAGGAAGAGCTTTTTTGATATTATGGGATTTTTTTGCCAGAGGTAAAAGTTAAAATATAAATATGTAGAGGTACGTCTATAAAGAAAGTCGTAGGTCAAATCGGTCCTTACCATCAGTCCTTCTTATGTTTCCAAATTCATTCTTATTCATTGAACACAAACAACATGTAGTGGAAAGACTGATTTCCTCACACCACACTCTGAAGATCCGCTTTGGGTCTGAAAAGCAGTGGACACCAGAAATGTGGCTAAAAAAGAGAAGACAAAAACTTAAACATGAATTTTACTCTTAAATACAAAAAATTACAACTTCAACTAATAATACACAGTAGAACAAACCTTAAAAAAATGGGATGTCAGGCAGCACGTCCTTCTTTTTGATCTCTTCCTCAGGAGTTTGACATGCAGGTATTCCACTCTCGCCTCCGCAGCGTTGGAGAAGAACCTCTCGCAGACCATCAGCCTGAGCTGCGCCACTTTGGCAGCAATAAGAGCCATAATGAGCAGGGTGAGCAGGATGGCAGCCAAAGGAACCACGGAGTTATAGAGCAGCAGCTTAGGTTTAGGAAGGCACTTCTTCTCAAACAGGGTCACAGAGTAGGAGAAGTCTCCATGATGGTTTTCCTCACTAAACGATATACCTATTAAGGTTGCAATCCCCTGAGATGATAATAAAAGGCATTCAGCGGCTGTCTGGCTCAAATAAATATTATAAACTTAGGAATGAATCAGTGGATCTGAGGCTTTCACGAGCATACTTACCTTCATGCTTATTAATAGTGGGACATTGAACGGTTCCAGCTCTGATAACTTTGTTGTTACAATACCAATAAAAAAGTACAACAAGGCATCCACAGTTATAAACATGACCCAGGCTATAAAATGGGACACAACTGGAACACCAAATCTTAGCATAGCTCTCCCCTCTTTGGTGGTGGGACGGGCGGAGGGGACAGTGGTGTACAGCCTCTCCTCCTCCGGTGTGAGTGGGAGGACGTGGGGTTTTCCTTCCGCCTTCTTCTTTTCGTCAAAACTCACAAATTTGCTGCTGATGAACCTGTTTTGGTATTTCATGTCACTGCAGAATTTTTTTATGTGCAGCGCAATAAACATCATGAGCACGAGGAAGCTGATGGCAGGAAACATTCTTTCACTCACAGAGGAGACTGTGCTCATGAGATACTGCACATACTTTACAGTTTGGTTCAGCTTCTGCTCTGCTTCAGTGAGTTTCGCCTTGAACTGTTCTGATTCCAGTTTGGGTGAAACCTCAAGTTTAAAGTCTAGGTTCAAAACCCCAAAGTCTGTAAACCCTTTGAGAATGTTTCCTAGCCACTTCAACATCTTCACATAGTTACGGAATGGATCAATGATGGCTGCTTTCTTGGCTTTTAGGTTGCAAATCATACTCCCGACCAAGCCTGAGAGGTTCTCCAAGGTGTTGCGGATATTTCTAAGAAGCACCAAACTGGTGCCGGCAGTCAGGAGCAAGTTTCGACTCTTCTTCATGAATATAGAGATCACAAAAAGAGTCCCTAAGCACCTTACTCTCTTTGAAAGGAAGAGAGCAACTGTCAGTAGAGTCCCAAAGCAGCCAGCAATCCCTCCAGCCACTGCAAGCTCATAGTTTAGAGTGAAGAGGAGGTAGAGGAGGAGCAGGGAGCTGATCAGGAGGCTGGAGAAGCCACAGGTGAGGAGGAAGATGAGTGTTCTTTGAAAGCCATCCTTTTCACCAGTTATGAAAACATCCACAGCCAGATGACTAATTTCCTGAAGGCTTTGTTTAATCGCAGTCCATGAGGGAGAGAGCATCCTGAGTGTAAGGTTAAAAGCCAACACTGGAGTGCAACAGCCACATTAAAAAAGAGGTTAAATGAACAAGTAATTGCAAAAAATTAGAAATAATGTTTAACTATAAAGCTCAAATCTTATTCCTAAATTTAAACATTTACAATATAGATAAATCTTGAGTGTTAAAAAGCTGTAAACGTGATTACCAATGTAATAGAATTAAAGTAAGTACAAACCTGCTGTGTGGAGCCTGTCATATGTTCTCATGCATTTAGCTTGCAGTCTCTTTTAATACAGCTGAACCAGGAACTCTTCTGTCCCCTCAAACCTCAGCTATTTGTCATTTTCTAGTCATCCCTTTTTTTAACAAAAAGCAGAAGCACATGGATGCTAATATGAGGCCACATGTTAATGTGTGTGTGTGTGTGTGTGTTAGTGGATTGTGTCTTCCTTTCCTTATTAAGGAAAAGAGAGGGTGAAGATTTGTAAGGTTTCTGAAATATCGTCATCATAAAGTTAGTGAACTGTAATAATCAAAGTTGAATCCTTGGAAAGATAGCTGCTTTAGAAGACTTCAGTCCCAACAGCAAAATAACTTTATATTAACTGTAGTGTGCTGATATCAGCAGCTGAGCTGGAATGTAGAATTTAAACTAAATATTTAAAAACAAGTTTATGCTGTGTTATAATTTCATTCAACTGCAACACATATTACCTCCTCTACTGTAAGTCAAACACTTGGTCACTTGTTATAAACTGTGCTAGCTGCATGACACCAGGGCTAACAATAAAACCCACTGCTTTTTCCGCTCATTCACGGGCTTGGCTTCAGTGTTGAACATAGCACTGTAGCAAACTTGTTTAGCCAATTAGATAAAGTACAGTCTTGTATTGCTCGAGCCTTGATGTCATGATCTGGCTCAGACGGTCACAACATAGAGGGAAACAACTCCATGTTTGAATGTTTAAACAATACTTCAAAAAGAGCAAATAGGCAAATAAGACCAAATTAAATGGGTAAATGAAATGTGTACAGAATTAGATGAGGTAATCAGTAAAGTCAGTGGTGTGTCTTACGCATGAGTGACGGAGGTTTGTGTGTGGGTGATGTAAAGTGCAAACGCAGCAAAAGGTAAACTCATTACAACATGATCAAACCAAACTGTGACGTTCATGTGGAGACAGTCAGTGCAGAGAGGGAGAGTTAGAGTCTACTGCAGGAGTTTAGATCACTTCAGCACACTGGGCCCAAGTGTGATCAGTAACTCCAGTGAGTGATCTGCAAGTAAGAGGCACAGGTTAGAGACACACCTCCATAACAACAACAGCAAAGACAGTCCAGAATGACACTACAAGGGCTTTACACTCCAAAACCAAATAACACACACAGGAGGATGACAAGATGAAAACCATCAGAGTGATTTTTACACGGATACATTTCAAAGGTATAACGAACTGCCAATGCTGTCAAGTACACCATACCTGACTATGCTACACCACAGACTGTGTGCATTGTAACTGCTGAGAGGGTCAATCACACATTGTAATAACTTTTGAGATCTGGGTAGAAAAGGACTTAATGCAGTTAAGTTTCAATACTACTTGGTACTCGGTTATTTCAGTATATACCTTAAAGGTACTGAGCACCAACACCCAGCTCTAATAATCAGGGTCAGATGTAATATGAGTTTCAGGACAAACAGAACAGGATTCAAAATACCAGGGCAACTTGCTTGTAGTAGTTGGGGATATATGCTCTGAAGAAAGTCTCTCAAAGTCTCAGAAAATAACCCTGATGATGTCATCAGGGTCTCCTTGGTGTTAGACAGGCACGACATGAAGTTTGAGAGAGGCATTTATCTGGTAAGGGATTACAGAGACGTCCAGAACTGTTACAACAACACCAGTGATTGTATAATAAAGATGAACAACACGGCAGCTTGCTAAAAGTGAGTCCAAAACATCTTGAGGCACCTCTGGTGTCTGGCTGGTGTATAAATCATAAATCACGCCCCTCCTTGTTAGCAGATGGGACACACTAAAAAAACACTAAAATCAAATTTAATGTCAGGTAAATTTTCCATAAGACAATTTCTGTCATTTTGGTGGTTCTATTATCACACTGATATTTATTTAAGTCTCTTAATTTGGTTTTAGTGACATATTTGATGTTGAAAGGTGGTGTAAATATATTATTGGCAGCTAGCTCTATTGTGTGATTAAGCTAGGTGGCAGTATGGGTGGGACCATCCGCCACTTGCACAGACTCTGGCTCCAAATGACATCATCAGCACAAGATGGCAGTGGCTATATCAGGGATATTCTGGCTTAATTTTTTGTGTGTGTGCATCTTATCAACACGCAACACCTGGCATCAGTGTAATATCAATTTTTTATTTTTAATTTGAAAAATAACTTACATAAATCTCTGTACTCAACCATACTTAACCAAGACATAGCCTTGGCATTAACACATTGCACCAAAAAGAGAAAATTAAAAGGCATTCGAAAGGATAAATAACATATGTCTTTGTCATCATGTGAGGCATTTTTCCTGCTCCAGAATAGTCTATCCATCTAATCATGGTAGCTTGTTTATTCAAATTCTGACATCTAAAGGTATGTACAATGAAAATTAAAACAAAAATATATACTGTAGCTTGTTACAGCGACAAGGTTTTCTCGGACATTAAAACATATGATCATCATATGGAAAAGGAATAATGCCTCAGTTCAATTTCATTCAGACATACTGCAACTATAAGATTCATATACTTCCCAGACATGAGAAGTATTTATAATTACTAAAAGTAGAAAATAAAAAATAAACTGGTCTTGGCTTTTAAATAAAACTAACAAAAATATAGTAAATTAATTTCATTTTCATTAAAACAAGAACAAAACATTTTCTGTGGCAATATCCCTTGTTATTTGAACTTGTGATTAGCTCATCTTCACAAATAGTGCCTGTTAAATTGAACCACAGCAACATACACCTCTCGCAAGTTTGCTGCCTCTTGATTAGGTATAGACCTGTTGCTGTACCAATACAGATTATTTTTGCATGTTCGTCAACAATACTGAAATAAAATACACTTGCAATCACAACTGGTTCGTCAACCTCCATTAAATATAAAATATTTTCCTTGTCACTTTTTTTTTCTCAAAAACCTGAAAATAAATATGACCTTGGGGGTGGAATGTTTTTGTTAAAACTTCAATAATTGGCCATTGAAGACCAACAACTAATTTGCTGTAGAGTTCAATTTAAGGTGAGGGAGAAAAGTAATGAAGTTGACATGCACTGTACAAGAAACTGCAAAAATTCCAAATATCATCTTTATCAAAACATGCTGAGTTACTGTAAGGTGTGCCCAAGCCATGTTGCAGAAAATCCTTTTCAACATGCTTGTTAAACAAATCAAATCTAAAATAAAATACATACTGAAACAATACAGAACTGTAAAATAACCAACAGTCCTAAAATCTGGACAATATCAGGGGACTGAACAATGGTAGCAATGAATAGTACAATGAGAAGTACCCTGGGACAAGGAAGAAAAAGAGAAACATGTACAATTTGCACATAATGTTTATCTTTATAAGGCATGAGCCTTTTACAATGAAATAAATAATTTACATTTATTTTCATTATCACTTTTTGTCACATAAACATTTTCTGTTAAATAACTCCAAAAGTTTCCCTTATCTGCATGTCTGCAAAACACAGACTCATGAATGGTCTAAAGAATGATAAACAATATCTTTTTTAATCACGATGTTGCATTCACTCCCCTTGAAAACCATGCACTAGTGAAATTTATTTTTAAAAATAATATAAATTGTTGAAAATGGCTGATCTGTTTTATTTATTTTTCTTCATCTTTTTTGCAAGTTGCAGCCTCAAGAAAATAATTTTCTTTTTTTTTTAAATTCAGCTAAATTTGTGTCCATGCAAATGAACCAAAAAGAAAAAAAAATATCTTTTCTTATTTAATTTTAATACAATATATCAACAAAGAGAGAAGGATGGTAGATTGTACATCTTTTCATGGGGTTTGGGTCATTACTGTATATTCTGGAGTGTTGATGGTAGCCACTTCTGTATTGCCTCTGATTAATTTTTTAGTCTTTCTGGTGATTTACCAGTACGGTTTGATTCAGTACGTAAACCTAGAGTGTGCAGGCCATTTCTTTTGGGGTTTGGGGGAGTGTGGACACAAGCTGGGACACACCTCACCTAAAGTGATGGTCTTCAAACTCCGTCTACACAGCTAGGTCGGTTGGCGTGGCGTGACCAAGCATCTAGTTAGAAACACTGTCACCCCCCTCAGATACAAGTACATTGACAATAAAAGAAAAACAAAAGTCAAATGAAAAGAAAAATTTAAAAAAATCAAAGCAGAACATTTATTTTTTTCATTCGAAAAGGGCTTCTGTAGAACTCGTTTAGCGGTTCCCAGTACTGACCCCCATGGCTTCGAATTGGATGAAAACCTGGAACTGACGGATTCCTCGTGCTAAGGAGTTCATTCCAGCTTCCTCCAAACAACAACAACAACACCTGGCAATCCCGGCCGCCAGGCGCTTGCAACACGCTTCGCCATGTGCACAATGTGCGCGACGTTTTTGCTTAAAACACAGGATCACGTTTGCACCCCTAGAAACAGGCTCAGAAGACACAACATCAAGCATGCAGTGTTACCGGGGGGCGTGACCTGTAATCGCAACACTGGCTGCTACAACAACGCTATCAGTCCACACGCTGCTATGATCGAGAGAAACTGTCCAGTGAGGATTGGGAAGCTCTTCTTGTCAGTGGGGCCAGAGTAGGGTCCACCAGTGAGGAAGGAGGGAAGAGCTTGAACCAGCCAATCACCATGTTGGACAGGTCCAGCTCATCTAACAGTATCTGAACTGCTCCCATGAATGATTTATGGTCCATGCGTCCATAGTCGCCCCAAACAATTACCTGCAATTAAGAACATGGAAATAGAAATCAATTAAAAGATCAGACAAGTTTAAAGTATAAGAAAAGAAGTTGTCATAGAAAGATTGTGTAAATACTGTGAGATCTCTCTTACCTGCAAAACCTTCCCTCCTGGACTCTCCTCAAACGGCAGTTGCTGCTGGTAAAGAGGATCCAAGGTTTTTCTTGCTACTTTTGTTTTCTTTTTGGCTATGCAGACTCCGTTTTCCAAAAGGTAGACCTTTACATATGGTGCTGAGAAGATAAGAGTGGCGAGAAAATGTTACAATATGTATGACCTCTCTTATCACACAGCCAAAAAAGAGAAAATACCCTTTAATTTTACTATTCATCAAATATGAACTTCTAGGTTGAAAATGTGAGACGGTTAGAATTACCAATGATAACGACAGTGTGAGAGCTTAAGTTACCTGGCAGTGCCTTAGAACCTGGTTTTCCAACAAGACCACGGGCTCTGATGACCTCAACCTCCAGCGCTCCCTTCTTCTCCACCATACCGATCTGGATGTCACCTGACAAACAAAAACAACAAAAATAGCTAACTTTGAGCACACTGCAAACGTATTTTTTAATTAGATATACAGGCACAGTATATAAGGAATAAAATGCTTCATAGGATGATTGACCTTCCTTCACTATTATGTTCACTCCTAGGTGCAATTTAAATCACCAAGCTATCATTTAAAAGTACCATATAAAAGGATGCAACGGGATCTTACCCATAGGTGGAGTAGCCAAAGTCTGTCTTCCCACCAGCTGGGCGGGGCCTAGTCCATCCAGGAAGTCACTGAACTGGGCATCTGAGGAGAGCCTCACACCAGGGAAGATGAGACTAAACAGAGAAAGACACACAGGTTCACTTACCATGGAGATGAAAGGCACAATTTTGTTGACAGAAGACGAAGCTGCAGTGGAGTGAACAGCTGTAGACTGTTAAATGTCATGTCGATTAGAAGCCTACTTTGAGTAATCAAATCAAGTAAAAACTGCTCCCTACAAGATATGTTTGAGTTTCCTGAGAGCATGTTTCTCTGTCTCCTTACTTTCCCTCGGAGCTGTAGCTGTTCATGCTGCCGTCTGTGGACTCCCGGCTGGCCTGTCGAGTCATCCTGCTCCTCATCTCCACAGCCAGGCCTGTCTCCGTGCTCCTCTGGATCGTGCTGCGTAGCTTCTTACCACCTGCTTCTGCACGCAGAATCACACAAGCAAAGAAAGAGGAGTATAGAAAGAGAAACAGTGATAATGTCAGTCTTTTACACTGTATCACTTTGTGACTCATAAAGCAAGCTGCATTCACATGAATTACCACTGACCTACCTGTGCTTTTTATTGGCTCACGAAAACAAAACACAAAGACAACTCTGTGAATGAAAATCGTCTCTATATCAAGACATGAGCAGAGCTCATTCTGAGACGGATCAAGGCAATTTCACTGCTACAATCAAACAAGGTCACTTCATCGAGCTCTACAGATCAGACTCTTTGTGTATTTGTTGAACAGAACAAAATGTACAACCCTCTCATCTGTTCTACAGATTGTCTATGGAGGGGTCCTCCTGAAGCTGTAGTGAGTCCATGCTCCACCTACAAACATCCAGCTTCTGCCCCCCCATCCTAACAGATCCAAGACGACAGCTGACTCCTCCCATTAGCTCCTTCACTGCTCATCCCCCAGCCCAGCCTCCCTGAGAGCATGCATGGGGGGCCACATGGCTGCACCCACGGGAGACGTAAACATACCTACACAAAAGTATGAATGCTCCACTGCTTCATAAATGCCTGGTAACCAGCATGCCCACAACACATACATACACAGCATCGCTACTATGTTCTATTTTACATCCAAAAGCAAAAGGTTAACGGAACGTACAGCAAAGATGCTCAGAAGCCTAAAATTAAGTCAGGCACATTGGAGTAATTCTGTCTGTATTAGATAACACTGGGCTATTTAGCTCTGTTAAATTACTAAATATTGCTGAAAATATTATAGTTATGGAACTTCTTTCTTCTGATCCCAAATTAATGCAAAATAAAAGCGTTATTTCCCACAGGTCAGATACACACAGTGAAGCCAGACGAAAGTAATAACACTGAATTACCCCCCGATGATGAACCAATCAGTTATTCACGGACCTTTTGTAACTTTCAGTCAATAAATTCCCAGTTATTATGGATGAATCATGTCTAGACTACAGTATTCCTTATCCAGCCCTGATAAAGGACCATTTTTGGGGCCTGCTGTCTTCACTCATCCTCCCCGTCCAGTCTCCTCTCAGCAGAGGAAGAGCTAAAGAGTAGAGAGGTGGTGCTGTGACCTGTCTCACACAGACATAAACGGAAATGAAGCCTTTCAACCTTGAAATCTTAGTTATGCAGCTGGCTTCTACCTCCTCCTCCGGCTCTTTACACATTTCAATGGGAGGCAAAGACACAGAGATTGTCTCTGACGTCTGCAGCTAACCGGAGCCCATAGATCTCCTCTGCTTATCAGAGGCCAGTCTGATGTTATCAGTCTGGATTAAAAACACAAAATTTCAAGCAAGAGGAACCTGTTTTTCTGTTTTGTTGCACAAAATATAGGATGCCTGTAATAATTTTTATGATGTGGAATAAAATTACTGATATACAGTCCTTACTATAGTTATTACAATATCAATTAATGGGCTAGTAGTAACTTTACATTAGATGTGTTGACCACACCTGCTGACATTTTTCTAGTGCAAATTGTAATAGATTGATTCATTGACACATAATGAAATGGACTCTAAAAACCACGACTATGAAAACTTGTCATAAATACATATCACACATGTTTCTGTTTTTTTTAAATATTCACTGTATTCAACTGCAATAACTGGATTCAAAGCAGTGACAGATGAGGTAAATGTGTCAAACACACAGAAGCATTATCAGCACTGGTCAGAGGACGTGGTAGCAACCACTTTTGTGAAGTCTAAGTCAAGCATGAAGCATCAGTGGTCTTAAAATTAAACAAACTGGGTTGTTACCAGGTCACTGCCCTTAAATTTCAGCCTTGCCAGAAAAGAGCTGCTTGGCAGCCATCGGTAAAAGTGTTAATACAAGTGTGTCTAAAGCTATATTTTTAAAAAAAGCTGCAGTTATCAGGCAAATATATGTAAATAAGTGAGTGGAAAAGAGTATACTTTCTGCATTACAAATCCTTGACTTATTCTATTTTTTGCATAAACATAGACTTCCACCTTGAATAAGAAATGATAAGACTCTCTTGGCCTTTATCAGTATAAACACACACATAGGAAGCGTCATCACCACTGTACTACTGTGGGATTTTAACTCATAGAAAAATGTTGTAATCCGAGGCAAAATAAACACCTCCACCCACAAGATGCTACACAATGACTCATTTCAGTTAGTAAATCCTTTTTTTTCATTCCCAGAGTCAGATATAAATTAATCAAGATGAAATTAGAAATTAAATAAATTAGCATGAATGGAACATGTCAGTAACAGATTGGTTCCTATACTCATAAATGTTAATAATACCAGCACAACAGAAACAGTATGCATTTATCACTGCACACTAATGGCTTGGATGATAAATAGACTGCTATTCAGGAATAAATATCAATTTTCAATTATAACTATTACCAGAGTACACACAGCTCAAAAATCTTATTAATTAAAATACAGTGTCATCCAAATTAGACTGACTGCATCTCTCAACCTGCCTCAGGTTTCCCTACAATAAATACCCAAACCTCTGATTCTTCCTACTAATCCCTAATCCATCTCCACTCTCTCTGCCAGTTTAAACAGCAATGCTGCCCTCCAGCCAGCTACTGCTGTTGCGACACTTCCCTGCATGTCATCTTACCTCCGTCCTCCTCATCGAAGGAGTTCATGCAGGGGAAATAGACAGCCAGTGCTTCAAACGATGCAGACAGGCTCATCTTGCTCTGGGAGCGCTGGATCCGCATCCCAGGCGCTGCAGCAGAGGTATCGTGCCCCTGCCTGCCCATGGTGACCGGCAACCGTCCTTCTCAATGCCCTGAACCAAATGTGCTGAGTGTCAGCTTTATCGTCTCTAACTAATCTCACTGGTAAAGGTTGGAAAGTCAAACCAAACCTAGACTGTTTGATAAACTGTTAGAGCCAAAACTAAAATACTCTTTGCTCTGTCAGGTCTGTACTATCATCTAGTCTGTCCCTAAATGCTCTGAAGACTGCATCCTAGGGAGAGCTTGAGGAAAATGTTGCTTCAGTAGGCGAGGCTTGTGCTGTCTGGATCTGACGTTCCTGCTGCACCTCTTTCTTCAGGGGGGAGGGGAGAAAGCTGCATCGCGCTCCACCAATCAGTGAGCCCGGCTGCTCAGGCGCATCTCGGCTGGCTCTGCGGGTGAACAAGCTCTACCCAGAGATACTGAGCTCCCCCTTTTTTTTCCCTCTTTTTTTAACTCTTTTTTTAACATTTGCTTCCACTGTGTTCTCTCTCAGCCTGCTGTTTTGTTTCTTTTGTGCTATTCATCACTGTTATTTTCCTTCTCTCTCCATCTCCCCCGTCTTATCCACAGAGGCCAGTGAAAACAAGCTGTCATTAGGTCTGCCAACAGCCCTGCTCCTCTGTGAGAGGGCTTTAGCCACATGGCAATCACTCAAAGTTCACGTGCCAAACTCTGCTACTTTATTTTTCTATCATCCATAATTACCATACCACAGCTGTGTTATGATGGGAGGAATTCACTTTTGCTTTTGCTGGCTCTTATCGTAGTTGCTGAGAATGAAAAATCAAGTGTTTGACTATATTCACGTGCACACCCTGAGCACTCCATCTATCGTCCTTCCACAGCCTCTGTGACATAGCTTGGTGTTATGAGAAATTCAGTTTCTCTTGATCAATCACAAACCACACTTCAAAACAACCAGACAAGCTCTTTGTTTGAACAAGGGAAAAATTTACTT
Source organism: Acanthurus leucopareius (assembly GCA_029814765.1). Lineage (NCBI taxonomy): Eukaryota > Metazoa > Chordata > Actinopteri > Acanthuriformes > Acanthuridae > Acanthurus > Acanthurus leucopareius. Next base: position 17,833,585 of record JAQMCX010000057.1, on the reverse strand, counting down.
AAACATGAACCCTTTTTCTTTCTTTTTCTACCATTTGTGTACAACCAAGTTAGGCCTATTTAAACAGTCTTGAGCAGAGAAACACAACAGTGATGCCAAGAGAAAAGATCTCTCCAAAGTTGGTCCCTGAAATACTGATAAATCTGCTACTGGCATAGTGCATGAGAGGTAACACATAAAGAAAAAAAAAAGGCTTTACACTAAACTTGAGCCCGTCTGCTCACAGTCATAGCTGCAGCTCGCTAAAAAAAAAACTTTGTACCTTGCTGGTTTACCAGAGACCCAACTGTGGTTCTGTTGTTGTGAACTTCCATCTGGCAGAATAGGCACAGCAGAAGGAAATTATGGTGTCTCTCTGCACCACCATAAATATAGCAAGCTCCCTGTGGTGTTATAGCTGAGTTCCACTCTGAGAGACACTGCAACCTACTTCCATGAAGAAGCCCCTTAATACGTGGCATCAATTTGCAGGTTTCATCTAGGTCAGCTCAGCCAAAAACAACACTTCACATTTGCAGCCAGGGAGAAACTGGACAAACACACACAGTTACAATACAACCAGTTGGATCATTATTAATGGATATTCGAGAGTCTTTTTATGTGAAAGGATATAATTTAGGGCTCCTACTAACTCAGACAGTGCCATAAACCTACAATTTATACATATTTATATGTATAAATATATGTATATTTCATGTTCCCTCTAAAATAATCTGTTATCAACACCTCAACTCAATCACACTTTTGACCTTGACTTTCTTGTCTGCTGCAAATGACAAAACCATAAGGACTTCATGAATGATAAGACCAAACTGTGTGTAGGTACCACACTTTTTCTTGTAAATAATACAGATTTCTGCCTGATGAGTCTTGGTAAATCTTTCAATATCATTACAATCCTTTGTTGATGCTATGAGGAAGCAAAAAGCCAGATTTCAATCATTACAATAGCTGGTTAAAGTTATAAGTAAAAGAAAAATCTAGACCTTTTGCTCTGGAAAGAAAATCAGCAAATACAAATGCATGACAAAAATAATAACTCAAAACATGGCAGAAAATAACAGTTCATATCACCTCTACACCATAGCAGATGTATCATTGCACGTAAGCCAAAAACAAAAAAACATTCGGCACGTGTTGCTTGTTTCAACTTTTGCACCCTTTGCATAGCTTATTCTTACACATCCACCCACTGCACAATGATGGGGACAGAGAAAGACGCATTTCACAATTTTTCATTGCGCAACGTACACCCACTACACCTGACACATGACACCTGGAGGAAAAAAAGAAACAGGTTAATTGCAGCTATTGCAAATCTGCTCAGTACAGCACGTGTATGTGTCGAAGGGCTCTGTATCTCCAACAATAAGTCACAAAGAAACTTTAGTTTGCCTGACAAAAATCATCATAGCAAAAATTAGTATACTTAAAACAGGCTAAAAATCACATTAATCTTGGTCTCTTATAAGTATGTGAACGGTAATTGTTGTACTTTGAACATTTCTTTATTAAAAATATGTAACTTTAGTTACAAAGACTAGAGTGATGAATTAATGGACTTTGTTTTAAGAATTTTCCACTGATAAGGATCTCAATTATGGGCCATGACGGTTCACTGTGCATCAAATCTGCTCTCATTCCAAACTATGACAAACCCACACAACTATGGCTCCATGACTGGAAGTTACAGTCACCTCAGAATGCAGAAATCTAAAGAATCTGGTCAATACCTCTACAATAACAAAAGAGTGTAATATCCCAGAAGTCATATGTAAGGTCTGTCTGGCAGGCGGCAGGGATCACAAGCGGAAGCATGCTGCAGCCTCTCTGATTGATGAGGGCAGGCCAGGCCAAGCGTCAGAGAGCAGCTCCGGTCCTACACACTGTAAACAGAGCTTAATGGAGGGCTTTAACCTGAGAACTCACATGAACGGATGTAGGCAAACACACACATACGCGCTATTAAATGTGAGTACACCAGGACACACACCAGCACATGCACAAAGGTAGAAAAACACTCTCTCTTCTCTCAGTTTACATTCCCTGCTGCCTCCCTTGATGCAGTCCAGTCCTGCTCTCTGGAAGTGTAGTTTCCCTCCCTGTCTGACATTATTATAGTGTTTGTAAGAGTGGGCATGATTGTGTTTGGTTAGTCCACTGAGAGAACAGGGTCCTCCCGATATTGCACTAGCGGGATATCAGTTGTGTTGTATCTCTAACTAATTTAAGAAAGAGGACATGTAAAGACGCAGTACATCTCACTGAAGGAAGCAAAGACAGATAAACAGATTTTTGTTTCACCCATCACCACAAACTATAAATATTCATCCTTTACTTTTTTAAACTGAACTATAGTGACCTGGCTAAGCTAGTAAATTATCATACACACACCTCGCCAGATAGGGAAATTTAAACTCATCCAGGGAAACTTAGGTCACATTTGCATCTCTATTGTAGCTCATAGGAATAGGCACTAGGTTAAAAAGCTTTCCAGAATAAAAAAATATGGATTAAAATACTCCAATATGATGAGCAGTATAAGGGGGGAATAGCTGTAATTAAAAAATGTGATGTTTAAGCTCATTATTCAGCTTCAATCTTATTTCACAGCACACTAAAACTGTAATCACAGTTTTTTTCAGCCACCAAATGTGAGACACACAATATTGACATATTAAGCCTTAAAAAGTTGTTATGGCTAATGAGTAAGCCAAAAAAAATGTTCTTCAAAAAATATTTGGGTCAATGGGTTGATTCATGTTCCTCTGGCTTTGCTGGTGAGTCAAAAAACATAAAACAAAAAAGAAAAGAGCTTAAAAATGATAAACTAAAGAGTTAGGTGTTAATTATCTGTTTGTTCCAAAAAAATGGCATCTTTTCTCAGGGACATCTCATCTTTTTTCAGTGTAACATAAAATAAAATACTGATTCATACAGCTTTAGATCTCTCTGATTGAAAATGCTGGCAATTTGGCAATACAACTTCCCATGTTTCATATGTGCTATAATGAAAGACTTCTCACCCAAAGATGTATACAATAAGTGTCCTCCCATTATCTTCACACCTTCACTGAAAAGGTCCACACCTTCAGTAGGAGGTGTGAGTTAAGAAGCAGATATTTGAAACGTGAGATGCAGGAGGTTTAGCCATTGGAACAGTTTGTCCCCTGGCTGCCTCCTCCATTCAGTGGTGCAAACACTCTAAGTATAACAGATGGAGAAAGAGAATGGGGAAATAAATACTATCAGGCCTTAAATCTGTATGTGAAAAACCCTGTCAGACACTGCTGACTGCTGATTTCACTTCAGCTGATTTTTCTGTCTTACAGTCAAAACAAACTGGTGTGAGGTGTGAAACCACCTCTTGCGTGTGAAAATTGCAACAGAAACATGTCACAGAAGCATGAGCACTTCTCATACTGAAAGAGGATATGAGCATGTTTTTAACCACTTTTATGGAGAGAAGAAACATCATGATCATGCTCCATGACTAAACTGACCACAGTAGTTTTCAAAGTGTGTCTCATCAAACTTCCTCTTCCACTGAGAGCTTCACAGCGGCTCTGTCAGCGTTCAAAGATCAAAACAATCACTGGGGGAAGCTTTATTTTTAGTGGCATTTAAAAATCTAAAAATGCAGGGTGGAAGTTCATTTTTAGTCTAGTTCAGAGGGGAGGAAAGAATGTGCTGTTTTGAAACACAAGACACGACTATACAAGTGTATTCTAAACTGTGTCCAAGCCTCAAATTCAAGCAAATAAGACAAAGGACTATGTAGCATGAGCCTCACTGCAGGCAACCAGCACTGAGCTGTTGCCGGAGCATGACAGGGTTAAGAAGCAAAAATCAACAGTTTTAAGCTGAGCTCCTGAACAAACATACACAACCGCATTTTAAAACTTAAGTCCAACCGTTTACTTGACAGGTGGCATTCTTCACACGGTCTGCTCAAATCTGTGTCTGCTGAAGTGAATTTCAAAAAGTTTCATGGTTTTTGGTAAATAGAGCATCTCTCAGAAAACTACAGAATAGGATCACTATTTTTAACACGGTGCTAGAAATAGAGACACTGTTTATGGGTTTTTCTGAGTAACTTCTGGGGACACAGTTCAGCTGCTGACCCAACACTACCACTGTTTGTTCGTTTGAGGGTTTGTTTTCTATATATCTATTTCTCTTTTCTTCAGGCTTATCCAGTCTGATATAACTCTTGATACTGCAATTCATACTTCGTAATTCTAATAAATCTTACACAACTATAGACTCTTGAGATACAGACTCTTGAAACACCAGAACAAATTTCCTTTTCCTGTCAAGTGAAGGGACTTTTGCTGAGAGCTGTATGTCCTGTCAGATATGCTCACAGTAAGCATATCTGACAGGACATACAGTGTTTTAATGTTTAATGTGTAATGTGTGCTGTTCTCTTTGCTTGTTTTACAAACTGATTGTCTGTGTCTATAACTTTTTTTAATGCATTTGGTAAGACGAAGAAAAATTTCCACTTTGGTGAACGTCAATGACTTAATGACTCTATTCTGTTCTATTCTAAAGAGGATGTTTTGTACTTCAGAGTAGCAATAAGAGCAACGGTTAAAAAATGTTATTTTGTTTTGTTGGAAGCAGCATGTACACACGTACACCCAGGGTTAAAATTAATAGATTATTAAATCATACTTCAGCCTAATTAGTGCAATTTCAAAAATAATAAAAAAAAATCTTCAAAACAAGAACACTGGTTAATTTACTGGAGAATTCAAAGTACACTGTCTGCTAGGAGAAGCACAATGTGCTGCTCTCAGTGTGAAAATAATCAATTTAGTCCACCAACTCTAATAGTCACATCACAGCTCATGAATAAACATAAAGTCATCAGTGATTCTAATATGACACTGACAACTATCATGGACATACAGTCATCTCAACAATACTTTGTTGTAACTCTGCTACCAAAGAAACACGATCATAAAAATGCATATGGAGCAATAAATTGATTTTGAGGATATAAAAGTACTTTAACAACAGTAAACATAATCTTGTCTTATGTGCCTGTCAACTCCGGTGCAATGAGCCCTGACAGTAAAATATTTTAGACATATCAGGGGCGAAAAACTAAGCTCATCTTTAACCTAACATCAACGTAATTTAACTTTAAGGCTTTGGATACGAATCCATCCGCAAGATGATGAAATGCAGTCCAGACTGTCTTGTTTAATGCTGAACCAATGTGCTTTGGTTTTGCTCCAGGTTCATAGTGTCTTGGTTAAAAAGTACAGTCACTAGAGAAACTGAAATCCCACCCCCTGCAAAACTAGGTCCTTTCTTGCATTTATATTATAAAGTTGCAAGTGGGACCGTCCCACAGTTGGCTTTAGGTGTAATACGTCACACTGAGGCATTAACTCAGTTGTTTAAGTGTGAGTTCATGTATCATTATACCATGTCCTTTCACTGAGCACATAAAAAGGTTGTGCTCTCACAGTTGTATAATAAGAAGATCAAATCACATAGACACTTCATCAAAATGATGCTGAGTAGTGAGATGCCCTTGGTAGATGAACCCAAATGTCAGATAGCTAAAACAGTTACAAGAAAAAATGTACGAGTCCTCAATGTGACAGTTAACAAAAAAAAAAAGAATTCAGAAGCAACTTGCTCTTAGAGTGAGTTAGGGTTAAATTATAATGCATTGAGGTGAAACAACATTAACAATGTGGAGTCCTTAGTATTAAATCTATTGACAACTTGCGGACAAATCTGTGAAAGAGAACATTCAGCAAACAGGGAGGTTTAAGCACCAGGATGTGACAGGACCACTGTGACATCCTGCTGTCTGAAACACTTCATGGAAAACCTCTTTTTTCCAGACTTCACTGTTAATTTAAAAGAATGCAGGTTACTAGTCTGACCATCATGACATAATGTTGGTTCATTGCAGGGGATTCATTCATAGAATTTGAAAGTTTTAGAAGCATCACTGCTCCTTCAGTGTGTCCACATCTATTTGGGGCACTGCAGATATGGTTCATCTGAGAGCTCAGGCTGATTAAAATCCATGAGTCCCCCGGAGAATTGTTGTAATAAAGTTGAAGAGAGAAAACTGGAGGAAAGAGAAAGACAAAATGAGGGAGATACTATAGTGCAACAAGAAGACATGATGAGGGGGATAGAAATTAAAATGATACAGAAAGGTCAAAGAAAGAATACTGAGATCCAATGTCCAGTTAGGTGGTACTGACAAAAGAAGTGAGGTAGAGAGAGGGATGGGCAGAGTGTGGAGGGGCAGAAGTGTCCCTCAGCCTCAGTAGTACCTGTGCTACTGTGTTCCTTTCATGCATCATCCTGAGAGCAGCATGTCTGCTTTGGCCCCATGGGAGATTAATTAGCAGCCTCAGCTGGTGGAGGAGCTGCTGAGATAGGCACCCAACTCAGCTCAGATGATAAATTACCTCAGCTGAAAGCTAAGAGTTCAGCTATTTTACCACATACAAAACAGTCTATTTCTGAGGGCTTTGTAGGTCCAAAACTACAGTAAGACCTGATGTAGGTAAGAGAGGAAGCAAAACAAAGTACAGAATGCATTGTTCTTTCTTCAGTATATATTTGGCTATTCTGCGCCAAGAGCAGGTGGCAAACAAAGTCTTTAATTTACACAGACAATATTTAACTCTTAGCAAAGTTTAAATTTATTAACATACACAGAAAGTGCTGAATATCTTGGTTTTGAAGGTGTATATCAACTGCTTTTCATACTGTATGAATAAATCCATCATAATGCATTAACTTTTAGTGTGTGTGAGTTGTCATTCACTTAACCTTATACTTAATCAAACTAAATCTAATCTCACTGTTTTTGAGAAGGAACAGCAAGATAATGAGTTTACAGGTTTCTTACCTGTTTTAGTAAACACCGTGGCATCCAGAATAACAATGTATTTTTTAATTTGAGGAAGTGAAGTGTACTTTAATCTTTCTCTTACATTTAAGTTTTCGGCAGAGAAAACGTCACATCAAGTCCACATAGAGTTACTTTCAGGGTCAGGTTGAGAAAAGTAGGACATAATAAGATTCTCCCAAGAATACTCAGACTCTACCAAGGGGAACAGGAGACTGAATATTACTGACAATGTATTATACCACGTACTTAAAATCTTTCCCACTGATTCCACCTTTTCCTTATTTCTTTATCACTGCAGGCAGCTCTGCCAGTTTTTGCCTATTAAGGTCCAATTTCCTGCGTTTGCTGCACTGTTCATCCCCATTGTGTTAATAGTCAGAGACTGCTGCTGTCTTGTAGAGCTTGCTGTTGATTATGTTTCTCTTTTCACCATCAGGACTCTTAGAAAGGGGTAAAATCACTGAAATGGATTATCATGTAGAATGCTACAAGGCATTCAATAAAAAAGGTAGAAAAAGTGCTTAATAATTCACAAAATTGTAAAAGACAGCACTCATATTCCTTTTCAATGGTGTAAATTATCATTCAAAAATAGAGAAAACTGTTTGATAAAACTTCCATATTGGACATAACAGAAAGAGAATCAGTATTTTTCCTAGAAAAAGAACTCAAATAATGCTGAACAATAATATGCAGGCATAAGTCAGACTATCTGTGCAGTAAAAGCAGGGAGTTCATCAAGATATCCAGAGTGTCTTTGTCTCGAGCAAACTGCTTAGTGAAAACAATTGTACACACTGCTGAAGGTATTGTGATGTTTATTAAGACCACTGCCACTGCAACGCAATGTCTTCATCAGCATACACCAGGGTTGCTATTTCTTGCTCTACCAACCAGCACATTCAATATAGGCTGAAACACATATCTAAGAAGCGTTTTTGTTTGTTTGTTTGTTTGTTGTTTTAAGTGAAAAACCACTAAGCGCCCTCAAGTGACTAATGTAAGAATGCACAGTGAAACTGAACTGAAAATGTGACCAGCAGATCAATACTGTAAACTACTGACAACATCTTTGTCAGCATACTTTTTATGGCAACCTCCCCACTGAGAATATGAATCACTGAAAGTAAATCCACTGGAATTAATGCACTGAGAAAAATGCAAGCCTCTTTTTCAGATGCCAATCAGAGGAGAAGAATAGGAAGAAATACACCGATGAATGCATGGAGATGGATTTTCAATAAGCTTGCAAGATTTCAGTGTTATTGTGTGCTTTTAGCTGAGTCATGCTATTTTTAACAGTGGTTTAGTTTGGGGTACTGGGAATAAAGCGGCTCTCTATCGAATCAAAGCATAACGTACCAGAGCGCACAGGACTGCTGACTGGTGGATGCGACAACCGAGCATAATAAATCAAACTCATTTTTCAGCTTGCTCATGATGACCAGTGTAACACCAATGAAGCCTAATTAGCTTCCTAACATTAGTAACTTTTTTTTTTCTTTCTTTAATATTAGGTTCAAGGCCACGGCCAATGAAAACTCTTAAACAAATTAATTGTATGCATTGACATTTCTGTTGAAAATAGTAAATACTAAATAATAACTGCTATCTTTTAGGATATATATTAAAACTTATGGTTGCTCTCTTATTCACAGTGTTTTACTGTGCTTCACCTCATGCTCAACTACCTGTTCTTTTTTGTGTGTGACTAACAAAGCCACATGAGCTGAAAAAAGATCAGCCTCAGCAAAAGTCTCCATTCTCCAACCCTGAAGCATGTCCTGGCATCTTTTTGCAATTAACCGCTAGATTTTCACCAAAGACTGAAAGGATGAAATGCTGAAAACACAAGTAAAATCATGATGTAAAATCAGCTCCATTGTTTGCTCAGTACTGCTTCCTTTCACACAGGTCTCAGGTCCTGTTAGCATTAAAAAGTCCTGTGCCTTTATATCCCCCAATAGCCCTGAATTTAAAATACTACTTAAGTGAAACTTACTGATATATGATTAAAAGATTAAAAGTGCCCCACTAAAAGTGCCTTACACTCAGGGGCCTACAGTATCTGAAAACCACCAACGTGCTCATCAGAAACACACAAACACACATTTACGCATCCTTTAAAGAGCTATAGGGAGTAATTTGGTGTTTAGTATTTTGCCCAAGGACACTCACACACATAGACTGGAGAAGCGTACGATAGAAAAAAAAGACCATCTAAAAAGTGGACAAGCACTCTGCCTCCTGAGTCGCAGCTCCTGTGGGGAAACTGATGAGTAAATACAAGATTACCTCTGAAATGTAGGAGAATATAAGTATGAAATGCAAATGCAGAGGTAGAGAACTTTTTCAAATAGTACTTAAGAACAGTACTTGATTACATGTTCTCAGTTACTATGAGTTACCATGGCTATCGCTGATTCCATGGTAGGAAGTAGCTAAATGCATGTATCCCTTGATAAATTAGATGAGGAAAAAAACAACAGTTTCCTATGCCTGAAGCAGCAGTGTGTACACACTACTCATGGTATCTACCTGGGAGCACATCCTTCCATCTGACTAACTCGTGTTTGTCAAAGACAGACTCATGCTATTTGGCTGTTCTGTCGGTGCCCCACCAGCACTTGGCAGAGGACACAAACTGTCGAGCAGCCTCGTAAAATTGATCATCCTCTGAATACATCCTTCAATCGGGCTATGAACCTCTCAGGATAACACACAGCAAAGTAGGGCAAAATGCAGCTTGGCAGTGTTTGTGCTGGTGCAGAACCAAATACAGATCTCAGATACTGAAAGGTAGATGCATGCTCTCACAAACTCCAAGTGATGCACTTAGATACTTTGAATGAAATATTCATAGCTCCAGCTCCTCAGCAACTACATGGAGAAAAAATACTTTGCATATCTGTGTTTGTGGGCATAACTTTGTCTATGTGATGGGTACCTTAAAATAAAAATCTGATCAAGTGTCTGTTGGTTTTGGTCTGTTCAAAAACGTGATCTCTAGATGAGTCTGCAGCATGGTCACTTTAGTCAAGTAATAGTCAACAACACTGGACTAGGAAAGCTACTTCACAGTGAATACATTTTTGTTCAAATTTCTAAACAGGGAAGATCTGACGAGTACTTTCGCTTTCTAGCAGCCATATCTTTAACAGTATCATATTTGTCTCAGAAATGCCTCAAAAACAATGCTGATTAACATAAAGTTGTGATTAATAATCAGTAGCAATCATTAACCCACAGAGATGAGGCAGCAGTCCATGTGCCAGTCAAATCACGAGCCAGTGGGGCAGTGCAGCGCCACGTGAGCACACCGCCTCGCTTCATTCTCCTGCACATCTCACCTCATCATTCATCCATTTTTACATCTGCGTGTCCTTCCCTCTGCCAGACCACGTAGCCGCAACTGGACAGAGAGTGTTGATAGGCAGAGGAAATAATTGACTACTTTGAGTTTGAATAGATAAACTGAATAAGCCCTGAATGCTTAGAGATGCACCGAGAGATGCGGCCATGAACAGGAAGTGGACTCATCATCTGACCTTCATATGAATGGCCCAGACCCCAATCTGTCAGCCAGAGACTTGCTGCATGCCACCTGCAAGGCTGTTTATTTACACTGTCTGGCATCAGCTTATGCAGTTTAACCTCTATCAAACAGTTATTGAGCACTTTTGAAAAGAAAGTATCATAAGGGAAAAAAAATAGACTTAAAAGAGAAAAAAGGTAATAGCCCAATGTTGTGCAAAATGCAATCTTTAAACTGCAAGGATACATTTCCACAATAAACTAAAGAAAAACACAATTTGAACCACAAACTCAGCACATCTCTTCATTACTTAATCTTGCATGTGCACCCATTCTCACGTGCACTCACAAAATCAAATGCAAACAACTGCAGATGCCCACTGTATGAGGTAATGTTTAACACTAAAAATTTACAGTCAAGAAAACATCACAACATGGGATAGGAGACAAAATGTGACTGTGACAAGCTGATGAAGTCATCAATGTCACAGGAAGCGCAAAGTTGTAACAGCTACAACACCTTTTCCAAAACATAATGACAGATTATCAAAGCACATTAAATTAGTAGCATTGCACATGAAAATACATCCGTAGGGGCCTGATAATAATAAAAAGGACAAAGAGTAGGTAAAAACAAAAGGCAGGAGTTTCCAGGAGAGTTGTTCCCTAGGAGAAAGAGAGAAAAGGTGTGAGAAAAAGTCATGCTGCTGTGAGTCCAACAACCTGCTCAATTAAAACTGGGGAAAAAGAAAAACTGGAGAAGAGAAAGCAGTGGTAATAGAACAAAATACAGCACAGAAAACAACAGAGAAACAAACACAGACAGAACACAGGACAACTGACGATATGAACATACAGACAGTACACTGGCTGTGCACTTGGATGCCCTACCTGTTTGGCTGAGCTGAGAGGTGCTCCGGCTCTTGCGTGACATGCCAACCATGGCCTGCATTTTGGCACCAATGCTGGAGCGCCTCTTCTTGTCATCAGTGCCTACCGTGCTGACCGCCGTGTCTGACTGGCTGCCGTCCGTCTTCTCCAGGTTACACATGTCGCCGCTGATGCTTGTGCTCTTGGTCATGTTCATCCCGCCTGATGAGCCCATCTGCCTGTTTTTCATTTTGGATGCAAAGTCACTGTCAGCCACCACCATTGACAGGAGGGGCAGGTGAGGACAGAGAAGAGAGGACAGGGCAGAGGACAGAGGAGGCCAGCAGTGAAAGCATGACAGGTGAGATGATGGAGAAGGAGACGGGTTGAAAGGATAGAAGAGGAAAGACAAGAGGACAAGAGAGGGACAGAAGATGAGAAGATGTGGGATGAAAAGGAGAGAAGGACAGAGTTCAGGTACAGGAGTTCATGACTTACAGTATAGCTGAGTTTAGGGTTTAAAGTGGATGTACTCAAAAAGATTACTAATGTGATGACAGATCACTTATTGTCTACTATATGTAGCTCATTAAACCTCATATTTAGTGCAACAACTAAATATTTTTTATCATTTGACCTGTGAGAGGGGCTTTTTTCCATACTTCTTATGCTCTGTCAAAAACAAAAGTAGTTAAATAAGTGAACATTAGAACCACAGTTGGACCCCATTAGCCACTTAAGAAGCCTTTTTGGTGAGATTTTTCCAGTGACGGATGACATGGGGTAGTTGTGATCTTTACTCAGGGCAGTGCTGGAGTATTTCTATTATTATTATTATTAGCAATTAGTGCTTAGTCTTTAAGCGTCTAATAAGTTTGCTTTGTTTTGTTGCTAGTTCTTCAGATTTTCAATTGTACTGTTGTAGTACCATACTTCTTACTAGTTACACATACATAACAAGTGGTCCTTTTAACTCATTATGTGAGAGATTTGTGTGCACAGATTATTTTAAAAGTTTGAATATCAATTATTTGAAGGACCTCTTCTCCATGTTGGCTCAAAAGTTGAGACTAAAACTTTGTTTTTGATAATTTACCTTTAGCTGCGCTTTCTTGACCTTCAACTGTTACCCATAGGTCAGTAAAACATGAACTACAAGGGGTTTCTTGGTGTCAAAGTACTCCACAGGGTACCTTTAACTTTCATTGTCAATTTCAACATGTTGAAATGTTTTAGAATTTAATCTGCATAAGGCTGACTTTACATTTTTTAAGTTAAAATGACCTGTTTCTATATACAAGGCTTGGATATTAAAGGGAGTGCAACTTCATGCTATTTCACATTCAGCACTGTCTTCTTCTTGTCCATGTGGTAGGAATTAGAGTACTCAAAAACTACACTTGAAAAAAATACAGTTACCTCTAGACTACCAGTTGTGAATACTACTGAAGTAAGAGTAAAAAAACAGCTGGTTAATTAATTATTCAAAGTATAGCTTTCCTCTTACATTAGTATTATTCTGATAAATTCTTAAATTATTATTATAAATACTTAATGTATATAATTTAATTTTTGAAAGTCTAACAGATAAAATAAGTTTATGTCATTAGCATAAAATCAAAGATTAACTGAACACAATGACAATTAACATTATTAAGGGCAGCTTACTCAGTACATTTTTTACTTACAGTAAATACATCAGGGTAGTTTTTAAAAGAGAAGATTTCAGTGTTTTTCTGGGGGCATAACATTTAGCCTGTTTCATCATGAAGCTGTTGTTTTTTGGTTTTTTTTTTATTTGGTATAAACTTTTGGTATAGGTATAAACTTGGCCAGAGACAGTTGCTCTTGTTTTAGGTTTTCACCTCACACTCGAAAGACTGATGTTACTTCACTTTCTTTAAGGCAGCTGCAGCTGGGCATCCACAGCAGAGGTGCCTCTCACACACTCTCTCCTCTACACTCAATCCTGCATTTAGTGTAGGCTGGTTGTAACAAAGGCAATTGGAGAATTAGTGGAGTCAAGGTACGATCGCTGGCATTAAAAAATCTTGAGAAGAAGTACAAGTACAGTTTTCAAAAAGAACCATTAGAAGTACTTATTCCTTAAAAAATACTATTTTACTCAAGTACATCACCTGTAATGTGTCACTATCAAACCCCTGCTATCATGTTTACCTGGAGATAGAAAGTATATTGCACCTCTGTGAACCGGAATAATCACACACACACATGCATACGCACGCACGCACTCTTACTTTTACTTTTAAACTGAAATGCAGAAAAAAAAGGTTGTCTGTCATCTGCATTATTCTCCAGCTCTTCCTGTCTGAAAGGAAATAGGCCAGTGTCCAAATTAGGCTCTTATTTTAGCTCTGCTAGTAAAATTATCTTTAAGAGACAAATTACATTCTGTATCACAGGCTCTGCATTGTTAATAGGATGAGTTACGTGTAGTGCCCTCAGGCTACTATTCATTAATTAAAGTGCCTGACCTCCACCATGCAACTGCCTTATAAAGACAACTTATGGAGAGGCAAGCTGACTAAAATGGGAGAAGAATCAATGTATTTCGACAATTGACTCCATCAATTATTTCCATTAGGCTTCTTCAACTTCTGCTCTTTGATATATTAGACATTAGTGTTCAACTTGGTTGTATTAGAATTAAGGGCATTATGGTATATAATCAAGATAAAGTCTGACATTCTTATCATTATATCTGACATTCTTATTCTTATAATATTTCAAGTTGAGGCAAAAATGTTGCAATTCTTTGACACTGTAGGTGAATGATGCTTTTAATCTAAATGTGAGCCCATGCTTGAGCTTCGGCAATCTCTCATACAAGTCTGGCAGGCATTCAAATCCCTGTCCCTGTGTTTCCAAAGCCTGGAAAAGAGAGGGGCTGATGCTCTCAAGCAGTTTAATAAATAAAATTAACAAATAATATCTGCAATATTTCATGAGTTGCTCATATTGATCTTCTCACAGCTGACAAGAACACAGTTCCTCTCTTACATCTACAAGTGGTGGTTGTTTATATCTCTTATTTAGGTTGCCAGCTGGTGGTGAAATAAGTCAGATGTGCTCGAAAAGAGTGCACACACCTCTTTGCTCAGCTTGTAAAGCCTTTTGTTTATGCCAGCTCTACAGCCAGTGGGTTCTGTTATGGATCACCTTGTACTTTCATGCATAAATATTGGATGCTTATTGGGAGATTAGTGCCTTTGATCAGTCAATGCAGCCCACACGCTTTAAAGTAGACTTCAAGCGTCACAACCCTTCAAAACACCACATGCCAAAGTGGCACAGGTGACATTCTCGAATATGCTCTGTTACTATCATAACAGTGAGGCTGAATTTCATCTTGGCTACAGAGAATATACAGAGAATACAGAGAATTTAATAATTGTGTAGTGGCACAAAAGTGGCAAGGTCAGTTGGACTGGTACAATGTTGACTCAACAAATTATTGAAAATTATTTTGCTGGCAATGGGCTGGCACAGAGATACATGAGCACAGACCCTTTTGAACTGAAATTCATATACATGATACATTACAACAATATATTCAATACTTGAAAATTATACAAGGTATTCATTAAAAAGTGTTCTTTTAGTCACACTAGGTGCACTGTGCTAGTCAACGTGTTAGTATCAAATGTAGGACAACCAGAATCTGGGCCTGGGGGGCAGGCTAATAGTAAAGTTTAAAAAGTTAATAGGTCTAACATGCTTTTCATCTAAACAGACAAACATCTTGTTGGTTCAAATTGATGATCTGCTCACTGTCAAACCAGACACATTGTTTTTTTACTGGCCTGACTGAAAATAAACATAACTGTAAAATACATTTAAACCACTACGAACTCACTGTTCCCTCCAGTGCTAACTCCCCTGAATGTAACATCACTCACTGAACAGGTCTTGGCACTCGGGCTGATCTCACTATGTAAATGTGCCTGCTTGGAAAACTGGGACTCTCCGGGGGTTTCTGATTTTCAACCTCAGCCCGTAGAACAAAGTGTTCCTTATCATGCAGATTGCTCACCATGCATTTTCATTCAAGCCAAGATGTTCCCAAGGCAAAACAAAACCGGGAAATGTTTTGTCTTGCGAAAGTGTTGACTCCATACTGTTTTTAAAGGGGTTATCTACATATTGTAAGATATCAATAACATACAACTACTAGATATAAAGGTAAGTTATTTCCTTCACCTGATAACTATTATAAGTCATCAATATAACAACTGTAAACTAATTTTTGAAGGGCTATATCTTCTTAAAAAAACAAGATATTTATCAGACCAAGAGAACTACATTACTACAAAACAATCTAGAAAAGCAAAGTAGCATGTACTTTGTATTTGTTGTAAACTATTTTGTTAACCCCACAGTGTGAGTTCCAAACAATTTTTAACCAAACTAGGAAAAGCAGATAATAAATGCTGTCTAAAGGATATCCTGTCATCCCTTACTTATTCTCTTATCTTGTGTGCCTTTCATAGAGAGAAGCACTGCTTCTTTATTAGGTGAGGCAGAAAAGGTTGTTTCCATGGCAACCATGCCCCTGACCAAAGCATTAGCATGCGTACATGCCTGTCAACATGGCCTCAGAGTTTTTTGTTTGCAACTGAAGTGGTTAATTAAAGTCTAAAGTTCATTTTAAGAAGTTATCATCAGCCACGGACGTAATCAGATCAATAAACAAGCTGCCATTGAAACAGACATCCTGTTCCTCCTTTTAGCAGTGATCAGCCTTTGTCTTTAAAAAACAGACTTTACTCTAACATAATGAGCCACTTCATAGACAATATCATTGGATAAAAGAGACATGGAGCAGAAGAGGTGAGCTGTGGGATTTAAAAGCTCCTTACTGTACATTGAGAAGACCACCGGACACGTCAGCTTAGAGCTGCGTGTGTGCATTTGCCTCTCTGTGCAGTGAAAGTGCTCATGGACTGAAAACACATATGGCTATCATGGTGTTTGTACGCCAAGCCAATGTGAACAGGCTTGTTTAATGTGTAGCAGATGTATATTTACACTGTGACCTCAATACATAGGAGATGAGTCATAAGTAAATGCAGCTAGTAGCGATGTCTTTGCGAAATCACACTGCTTCCACATAGATGAACAGTGCTGTGAATGAACCTTTCATCTTTAATCAATTACATTTCATGACTCCTTTGATTTCTAGATATAATTTTGATTATTTTTAGCATGTAAAGTATTGATCTTGTGGCTCTTTCATTAAGGCTCAGTCCTCTGTTTACTGTTTCAGTTCATTGTAAAGGCAGATGTGTGTGTCGTCAGTGACAGCTTACATAACAGCACATGGAGGATCCGAGGTCTTCTTTCTTAACTCAGTGCCAACTGAACAAATAAACCGTTGGACACTAACATTGAAAAGCAACATATGGAAGTAACAAGTGTGGCTTTGATACCATGTGCCATTTATACAGGATTTATTTGAAGGTCTGTTTTGATTTAAAACATACAAGTATAACACTGCGTGGCATAAAGGACAGTTAAATATACCAAAATGTCTGTGCTTCCTGGTAAAAGTTTCAAAGAAGTACTGCTAAGCTGATGACAAAAAATGCATAGAACAAATCACATATTGATAAATTATGACTGGAAAATACTGTAGTTTTAAGAAAGGTGTTGGAGTATGACCTGCCACCTGAGAGACTGAGTCTTCATTAGACATATTAAAACATTAGAGACAAATGACAAATTGAGAAAGCAAATATTCACTTTTTACGATATAAAAATCTATTAAGCATAACATTTAATTGATTACTTAAATAGTCACTGATAAAGTTTCTATTGATTGACCAATTACTTAAGAAAAAACTGCTGCTCAGCAACCAGTAGTTTCACAACAGTTGTACTACTCAGTTATGTTTTAAAAGAATGGTTGTTTTTTATTTTTAATTGAAAAAAGGATTACTGTTGAAAATTTAAATCATTGAAAGCTTTTGAGTATAATGTTTTCCCATCAGCCTGTTGAGTTTTTTGCACTCTGAGTAAGCCAAGAGACCCTAAGTCTGTTAAATCTGTAACCTCTCAGCCTTTTGAGGCTCATTCATTGTGTGAATATTTACAGTGGCAGGTGCAATGCTCACAAAGGCATCTTCACCAAGCCTGCCTGTGTTTTGTTGTCCAAATATATCTTCTCTTATGAAACAGAATGTGCAATGACTTACATGTGGTGGGAGAGTTGGTATTTTATAGATTTATACTGTAGCTGTCATGAGGGATTGGGCTGATTACAAGGTAAGAGTTGTCAGCATGAAAAAGCAGGACCATTCCAGCTTACTTTCAGTCAAGGAGATAGTCACTGTTGACACTGAAAATAATTACCTGAATTATTTGTGTCTTTAGAGTGTGTTCACTAAAGTAGTATTTTTTTAATCACAGTGATTATAGTTTCCAGAAGCTCCACTGAAAGTAAACTGGTGGCAGGTTGAAAGTCCTGGTATGAAGGTTGCATTGTTATACAGGAGAAATGGCAAGATGGAGAGTAGCTGGAAGAATGTGGAAGGTTTAAGATGACAAGTTGCAGGTGCAAAGTGACACTGTGGCACTCGTACAGAATGTGAAAAACAGAAAGACAGACAAAATACTGACGCAACATCCCAGCATTCAGCGGAACAGACTAACAGTAAAGCAACACAGATTGCAGCCTCTGTAAATAACACTGTTCTGTCTGACCTTGTATTGCACTGCATGGATACTTTACCTGCGTACCTGTTAAAGGATCTGCTCATGTTTGCCATGTGAGTCCTGTCTTCTACACACATGCAACGTGTTTTCTTAATCAGACGGTATACTGTTGCTTTGGTAATTACACAGAGGAGAGTTTAGCTTTTATCTTAATGTGTTTTCTCTGAAGTCCAAGCAGACACTGCGCAGCACTAATGTAAGTATGAAGCACTAACTTGAATCCTGCTGAGAATTTGATTTGATGGTGAAGACATCTCATTAGGAGAGTAAGCTGAGCTTTTATACTGCTGTGGGACTCTAAATCAATTTGTTCTTCAATTTATTCTTGACATACTCCTTACACCTGTTAGTCGTACATTATCAGAAATGAACCTGTTCTCTCTTGGGGCCACAAAAAAGTTGTGTTGTGTTTAATGCGCTCTTAACATGTTAAAGCCAAAGTATTCTGCAGGCATCAACTTCAAAAATAAAAGATTTCCATACATGCATTTAATCATGTATGTGACTGATTACAAGAAAATACAAAAAAGGTTTTCATGTTACATGGTAACATCTCTGAACTGGATACTACACTGAAGACTGGCATGCAATGCAAAGGTAAACATAGAAAACTAGAGAGATGCTCGCCAACAAGAGGGTGATCGTGAAATAAAACACTGTTATTGTAGTGTGCCTTTAATGTGCCAAAGACATATATAACAACTCAGCCCAATGTGCTTACAAAATGCGCATGTTTCAGTTGTGCAATATACTCTGTGTGATTTTGCCAGTGTGACGTAGCCCACTACTGCAGGTTTATCCCCCATGGTTTTGACACATCCATCTCTGAGATGTCTGCCTTTGTCTAGGACCATAAAAGGAATTTCAATCCATCTTTATTGTAGTGCAATATATTTTTAATTTTCAAAACTTATTTTAAAAACAACAGTAGATCTTGGCAATTGTTCAGAATAATCCAGAGACCTCGGTGGCAACAGCTTCCACACTGTTTAACCAGTCTGATCATAGCATGTTGACAGTCAGGTCTGTAGTCTGAATAACCAGAACTGGCATGCAGAGTCATTGTAAGTTCTACAAATTTGATTTGAAAAAAGGGTTAGAACCAAGATCCTTTTAATGTAAATTAACTTTTATTAATTCTCATGCCCTCCATCATTTATATCATCTTGTCCTGCTTACTTTCTCTCCTTAGAGTAGCTATACAGCTATACACACATATTTGTGTGTCCATTTAAACAGTACAGTATATGTATATGTGTGTATATATATATATATATATATACCTACCCACTGTACATGAAAACTCTCTGCAGTGTATTTCTGCAGAATTTGTTTTAAAATTTTAGCTGATGCAACCTAACCTGTGTGCATGGCAACATAAAATATCCAGTGTTTTTGCGTGTAAGTGGGTGACCTGCGGCTTCATCCATCATGCTCCCTGTTCTGTTTCTATGTCCATCCGCTACTTTAAGGTGAACAGGCTGCACAGGTTACTAAGCTGTTGTCAGCTCGCTACAAATATCATGTAGTATTGCTACTCTACTTTGGTATTGGTAAGGGGTTAAAAGGGCCACAGTTAAATTATTATTAAGATTAGTGGGAGGAGGATAGTCACCACACTCTACTTTGCACACAGTCATATAAACGTGCAAAAGTCAGTGGGTCATTGGGACATATGGGACCTAATTGTTGTTAGTAGGAGTCTACAGTTAGAGGCTACCACACATGTGTTACCTGAGGTCAGTCTCAGAGATACTCCTCTGGTGTAAGTCCTCTTCTTTTTCCACCAAATCCTCCTGATGCTCCTTGTCTGTGTCTACCCTCCCCCCTGATTCCTCTCTCCCTCCCTGCGATCCTCCCTCTTTACCGACCCTTCTCCCTTCCTCTCCTCCTCCTCCCCCACCCGCCTCCTCCTCCTCTAGCACCTCTCCTAAATTCTCATCCCCTTCTCGAGACTGGCTCCTTGATCGCAACTGGCTGATGACGAAGACAGAAGCAAGAGAGCAGCACATGCAAAGCAGAAAGAAAACCACACAAAGCATGAATATTATCAACAACAAGAGAAAGAAAGACAAACACAGAGACACAGAGCAGCCAATATCAAAAGCAGACTAATTCAACATAACAAAAAAAAAATAAATTAACACTTAGAGCAAAGCGCCATGCAAAAGAATTTTGTTTTTTCGCTTTGATAAGTGACAGCAGCCAAAGAGATGAAATGTGTATTATGTTTTAATGTGCATTGCCAGATATGGACAAAAACTTCCCCCACAGCTTGAATGAGCAGAGTTCGATCATTTGGTTCCACATTTTCCTAAAACGGAGCCAAATCCGAACTCACCACAGTATAAAAATGGCACACAGCACTAGGGGTGCATTTTCCCGTTCAAGTTTTACCAGTTACAAACAATTTCAAAGTTGAAAATGTCTGGACTTGGCAACACATATGGAAAGGCAGTTAACAGCTGAGGGGGGTACTGCATGTCCATTCCTGATCACAGCTCAATGAGTTTAAAGCATGAGTTCACTGTCGCCTAGTGTGGACGTCTGCCTACCGGATCTTGCGGTTTCCTTGCGGTCTCTCTGATTGGACAGACATGTAGCTCGTGCTGCTGAACCGAGACGCACTACTGGTTCTCGACACAGCGGACACGTCGCTTACATCACTGTCTGAAGACTTGGCCGACAGATTATCTGAGCCCCGTGGATCTCTGCCTGAACGCTGCACAGAGGACAAAAACAAGACAGAAAAGGTTATCAAGTGATTTCCTATAACACAAAAAATACATCTAATACTTCATTTGTGCTGTCCCTCTGGAAGAACCAACAATTTTAAGTGTCTTTATATGTTTAGCTGATATTCATACTCTACTTGTGAAAGGGAGACACTAAATTTAGAAAAATTAAATAACTACTGAAAATTTACAATCATACGAACCAAGAAGTGAAAAAAAGGAATTGTTACTCTAAATGCAAACAAAGCACTGCCCCCTGCTACCTCCATCCACTGCTGTGTTTAAAGGACAACCAGTCCTGATCAAGATATGTTCAGCTGCAGAAGTGGACAGTTAAATGTGAATAACGTAGACTGATTGGTTAAGCTCTCAGAGGAGCACAGAAAGAAAAACTGGGATGCTGTTGTTACATAAGTCACATCAGGTGTGCCTTTAGGAAGGTCAGAATGCACTTCAGTCTTTGAGTACATCAAAGAAACATTCAAGTAGGAGAAAAATATAAGGCTTATGTTTGAATCTTGAAGGTTTTTTACCATGTGAGTTGCTGTCTGGGAACTCAGTATGTTCACTATGTTGTGACAGGCCAGGCTCTTGCTGACACAGACCACATCCCTGATCATGTCACCGGAAACAGGATCTCAAAGCATGATTAACTGATATACAATTAAGTGGCTCAGGTCAAACATTAGTTGGGCCTTACTGGTCCCCCTCCTTCAATACATGCCAAGATAAATACTGTATGTTTTTTAGTTGTGTGTTGAGGGTTTCTGTGTGTTTTTTAGTTTAGGGCAGGGTAAATAAAGACAACATAATTTCTGAATATGAGCCATATGAGTGTACACAAAAAACTACATTAAATTTTAAAACTACACTTTGACATAGGAGCCCTCTACAGAGCAGGGCCACAGAGATTAACTGATAATAGGGGACCAAATTAATATTCGTACCACTTAAATATGCCAAACTTTTAACATCCTAGGTCTAGGACCCCAGGATGTTAAAACACCTTCACATTTTGGTATTACTTCTTTTATATAAGTATTTATCAGAGTGCTTTAACCTCTGGAGGGCAACTGGTACTTGACCATGTAAAAGACAGTGACCTTTAGTTGGAAGATTTGTATTATATGAGATTTACACTGAGTCCTCCTGGGAAGCTCAACTAGTATGACTTTGAAACCATCATAGTTAAGAAAATTTGTTAAACTGGATGCGTAAGTAATATTTTTGTGTACTGTAAGAAAACCTAGACTGAGGTTTACAGTTACAGCTTGTGATATACTACACTTTAACAGCAAGCACTCAGAAGTCTTGTTTAATAGAAAGAACATTCTTTTGTCAATGGCACTTCAAGCAGGATAATATTTAACTGACTAGGACAACTAAAAACTTAAACTGCTTTTTATAGACTTGTAGCCACTTTCATACCACAGACGTAAACGGAAAGCTGGACAGAGAGCTTTGTCTTGGATGGCTTGGCCCAGACTGCAGCTAGACACTGGACTCACACAGGGCTCTCTAAACATGCTCAGGACCTCACTAGCACAAAGTAGTAAACACTTGACTCTGCATGGACTCACTGTCACATTCCTTCAATTTATAACGATAGGCTTATAGGCCAAGTTTATTCAAATGATGATAAGAAAACACATTTTCTCACTTGCACGTGCAGATAATTTTGTTCTTAAAGCACTGTTGGAAAACAGAGCGCCCATGTCTTTTTTTTTAGAGAACTTTGTCCTACTTAGTCAAGACAAACCACAGACCTTGCTGTAAAAAATCATCAACGTTATTATTATTATTTCAATCTCGTGTTCAAAATATTTTCAAACAAAAACTGTTGAAAGTGTGGTCTGGGAATTATCTCAAACATCTTAAACATTTCTGGTGGGTGCATTGCTGCTGAGTTATATGTCATCACTGATACGTCAAAGCAAAACTATCTGTACAGCTCAATACCACTGAGCGAGTGAAGTGAAGACAAATATGTAATATACTTAACTTTTTGTGATTTGGGTGAACAACCTCTTTGTTAGACAACTGAACCTCACTTAGTGATTTCCAACCTTTGGACTGAGTTGAATGTTAAACAGTTTTGGTATGTTTGTGTGTCTGTATGTTTACAGCATGAGCACTGTGCAAACATCAATGCACATGCGCAGTATGTTGTTGATATGTGCATGTGTACATGCTTGACTGCTTGCAAAGTGTGCCATATGGCCTATGAACAGTGCAACCATGCAAACAGCACACTGTGGTGGCACATTTTTTCTCTGTGAGTCTGGAGTAGCGAAGCACACATCTAGCATATCTACAGAAGATTTATGTTTACCTTGTGGTAGTCTTGCTCCAGTCTGGAGTCGGAGCCTGCTCCCTGCTTATACTTGTTCATCTTCAGTTTCATCTGCCTGGTCCTCTCCTCCATGTCCATACCTAAGCACAGAGACAGGAGTCTGTCAGGTGGAGGCTGATAAGCTGAGGTGGTGATAGGAGGACATACTGTTGTGGTGTGAGACAAGCTTCTGCTGAGACATAAGCCATGAGCTATGACAAGGACAGATCTAATGGGAAAAGCTGAATGGTTGGCTGTATTAAAAAAGAAACACAAACAGAACGTTCTACTGGGAAAGGAAAGCTGTGTAACACGTCAAACAGCTACATTTGCAACCAACTGTCAAAACCTCAAGCTCATTGAACTGTAAGGAAAACTTGGAGCATAGCTTTCTTTGTATTTAGCTGAATAATTAACAAAATAGCACAAATAATTGAATCCTGCCCCATAGTATAGAACCTTCAGACTTTAATATTCTGAAAAGAAGAAACAACTTTATGGCCTTCAATGCTGCTTGCGACCCATGTTGGGACACATTTTATGAGTTCCAAGACAAACGGCAATCGTCTGACAGCAAATGAAATTCCTAAGTGATCAAACTCAATTGCCTGATGCATTCCTCTCAGCAGAAAGTAAAAGGCTTGCAAAATCAACCCTTTTTCTCTTTTAGTGCTTTGTAAGATAATCACATCTTCCTGTTTGCCCATCTCATCTCCTCTTTGATTCAATTTAACCACTGTACTTTATTTCGTATTGCTGCCAAGTACAATTTGCATTATACAAAGATCAGACCATAATCAATACACAACTTAAACTGTGTTCTTGTAGGTAATAATGACACTGCATAGAAACTAAAATGTTTTGTTTAACTAAAAATTTAATACCAAAACATTAAAAATGCAAAAAATTCTGTCTCCTAAAACTGCTACATGTCTTTACTGCAAAAACAATTTTTCATTGCGACCAAACTGTGACTTTCCTGCTGTATCTGTATCTCCATTCTCTCAACTTGCTCTCTGTCTCTACTTTTGTGTCATATGATAGCAATGAAAAGGGGAATGTAAATACACACGTACAAATGCCATGCGCACATACAGTATGTTTATAGCCTCACGTACACACACACAAAGAAAACAGTACAAGCTGAGAGCAAATGAAAGACTGCAAGGTGATTTTTTTTGTCATTCTGAGGGAGTCTCCTGTCTGCCTCTTGGCTCATTGTTTTCTCTTTTTTTCACTTACACATTTACACATTTTCAATTTCAGGGAAAAGGTAAATTAGGGAAACATTGAGAAAAACACTTGCTACGTTTTCAGTGCAGTCATAAATTATTTGGCCAGTGTTGGTCTCTGAGTTCTGAGTGCATGACTTGTCCAACTCACTGAATTTCTAGAACAACCAATTTTAGTTTAAAAGGGCAAAAAGTGTTGACTTAATTTCCAGTCAATTATAAAGTTTATTAAAAAAAAAGTTTTACATGTTAGGAACTATGCATATTTATTTTCTTGCCATCAGTTAAATATATAGACTGATATCTTTCTCATGTTTGTAATCAGCGGTTGCAGCAGCCGTTAGTTGAATTTAACATAAAGATTGGAAATAAGGGGTAAAAATAGCCAGGCTCCATCCAAAGCTAAGAAAACCTTGCCATCATTGCCTGTAAAGCTCATTAATTAATATGGTAAATCTCTTTTTTCCTTTAATATTGGTGGGCCAAGAGATTTTCTGGAATCTCTGTGGCTAGCCTGGTAACCTAAAGGTGATGACAAGAATCTGAAAAGTGATCTAAAATGGCGGCACCGCACAAACTGAAACTTGTCATAAATGTCTGATTTTAAACCTCAACATTACCTCAGCACTGTTCTGGATAGAAAATAAAACAGTGCCTGATGTGAACACTTGCTGCAAAGAAACCACAGAGGCGTGACCATGACCATGCTTCTATGAACTGCAAGCATACACAGTCTGTTGGCAGCAAAATAAAGGAGTGCGCGATGGCAAAGAAGCTGGAAACGTCATCTGAAGAACAATTAAAAGCGCAAACATCACAAGATAATGGAGGCGGCATGGAAAAGAAAAGACAATTCAGATTGGGGGGGGTGGGGGGGGCAAGCCAGGAAGACGTACAGAGTGAATTAAAGTAGAAGAAGAAGAGGAGGAAGAGGCTGAGTCAGAACAGAAAGAAGGTGAAGAAGAAGAGGGGACAGACCTGAGTTCGTCCAACTTGGTGAGTCCGTGTCTTCTGGGATCACATCACAGAATGAACAGACACAGACAGAGGAGAGGAAGATGGGTGTAAGAGGATGCACGGAGAGCAAAGGGGGGGAGATGGGGGAGAAAAGGAAAGAAGGAGGGAGGTCCACGCCATCACCATGATCACCGTATATGTCGGGTTTGGAGGGTCAGAGTGAGGAAGGCCAGGATGGAGGGAGGGACACAACACGACAACAGTACGACACGACAATGACGAAACAAGCACAGAACACACAAACAAAATCATAGAGTACACCAAGAACACACAAACTCCACCATGGGCACAGTGAGAAGTCAAAACAGGGCAAGAGGGTGCGAGGCCGGGAGAGGCTGAGGTAGAGGCTAAGAGTTTAGTTATTAGAAATAAGAAAGGGGGAGGAGGTTGGGAAGGAGAGGTTCTTTGCTTTGAAGGAAAAAGAGCTGAAACAGTAAAGAGAAGTTAATGTCCCGAACCAGACAGAAACCTGAGACCTCTGAAGATAGGTGGAGAGAAGGGGAGAGCAAAGAAGGGTAAAAGAAGAAGTGGATGTCACTTGAGTCTGCATGGGGCAACTGTGGGGGGACAGCCTGGAAAAATAACACAAAAAAAGGAAAGGAAAACACAAAACAACACAAACTGAAAGCACAGAGCAGCGAGCACACAAAAGAGAGAGCCAACTACCTCACAGAGTTTCAGCAAAAAACGTAAAAGCTGACAAAATATCTGACCTGAGGAGCATACAGTCAAATCCATACACACATAGCCACGCCCCCTCCACACACACATACAAAGGCATTTGCATCTTTCTGAAAAAGGGTTAAGCTTCAACGAGATCAACTTGCTTTCAGGCATCTCTGTTGCTCCCTAATACATATTTCATCATTCTTTATATTACAATCCACATGCTTTTCTGCTTTCATTCAGCCGGCTGAGACCCTGGATTACTATGAGGAGGATTTTGTTTCCCTTCTGTTTCTCTCCAAAGATAAACTGTGCTTCCGTATGTCCATCAGAAATTAACAAACTGTGTTTTGATCCTTTCTATGCAACCACTTGTGGAACCAAATGACTTCAGATTGCGGATTCAACATTAGGGTCGGATTGTAATCATTATGGTGTGAGACCCCTTCTCAGAGCCAGGCTGCCCAGTCTGCCCACCGCTCCATTCCCCAACCCTTCAGCCTTAAGTCCTAAACTTGTATAGCATGACAAAATCAATGGTGACGGTCAGGAGGGCATGAGAAGAACTAATCAGACTTAATTTTCACCCCCCCTTACACAGAATTTGCATTTAGCTCAATTAGTGCTCCATTTGGGTGAATAATGAAGTGTCACATGAATAAAAAGACAACGTTAGACATCTTCCTCACCAGCTTTCATCTCTTCTCGGCAGCCAACATCATCTCATTAGAGAGTCAAATGATAATCAAGAGAGCAAGTGTTTTTTTTCCCTCCTTACTTCAGCTGCATCATGTAGGTCATCAGGATAAGAGAGTGATATATTAAGACAGAGATGGAAGTGAAAAACTAGAACAAGTCAGTGTGGAGAAGTTGCTTGTGGTCTGCGGGTTAATACCAGATGGTATTATTTTTTTATATTTAACCTAACAGCGTCCAAAGGATAACTTATTCCAAAACTGCAGGACACAACAGCTGTTCAAACATGACAAGACGTTCTCCAAAATTCTATTTTCCCTTCTTGCATGGGTCCCAACTTCCTTGATATAAATGTGAGCATGGATCAAGGTCAGTGTTATTAATGCTTGACGAAAGTTAAAAATGAGCTCATCTGTCATGGTGCTAAGTTGTGTAGCACATATTTATGTGAAAATTCATAAAGAAATTGTGCACCAAATTACAGCAGAAAAGGAGGAAAGTCCAATAAGTTCAAGTTCATCCAGATGTTCGGCTTGAAGTGAACAGTTACAGCAGTCCACGTTTTAAAAAATGTTTCCTTTTTCCTTAAAAACAAAACAAGTTCAATACATAGACAATAGAGCAAACAAGGCCACCAGTTAATAGGGCAATAAAAACAAAATGGAGCTTAATGTCTATCACTAAAATAAATATTGTTTTTAAACTATGTGCAGTCAATATCACCTCCACTCAGAGAAAAAAAATGCTTTATTTACATGGATTTCTGCTGTTCACTCTGGAAAACACACTGAAGGTAAATTTTTCACTCTCATTCATTATAGACTTTTTTAAAGTAAACAGCTTTCATTTTGATGGCTGAAAAAAAAAACATGATTTGCAGGATATGTCACACTCGTACATGACACAGACTATATGATCCAGCCTAACAACTGTGGAAACTGCACAAAGCAAGCTAGAAAAATCATGTCTTCCCTGCATCATTCTTTCCATTTTACTTGCTTATATTTCTGTCTAAGGCATTTTGTTTCTGCTGTAAATTCAGAGACGCAGTGGATGGTTGTGCACAGAATAAGTGACTGGTATAAGGAGCAAGTGAACGATAGGTGGTGGAGAACCGTGTCATTAAAACTTCCCCCTTAGGAGCTCGCAGTGTGAAAGTAACATGAAAGTGGCCAAGCTGGAAAAGAGGATCACACTCAGTCAGCCTTTCCACAACAAATGAGAGTTACAAAATATGTGCAGAGACAACAATAAAGAGAGTAATAGGGAACCTAGGAAGAGCGATAGAGGCTAGAAAACAAATAGGAAAAGGGAGGGAGAAAGAGACTGAGAGGACTGAGAGAAAGAGACTGACTGAAGACAACACTCTCTCACTGCAGCTTGATTCTCAGGCAGCCATTTACAGCCATGTGTGATCAATTGGCCTTGTTACACCAAAAGACCAAACTACATGTTACACGCAGATCTTGAGGTACTTTTTTTTATCAGTAAAAAGCTGTATGGATAGTAAACAGTGAAATCTTTTACAGACACAGTGCCACACTGTGACAAAATAAAGATAATAGATAAAGCAGTAAGTATTTTCATAAAATCATTAGTTGCAGACACATGCATGTTTTTGCTTTTCTTCTTGCTGCTTTGCTTAGCATTTAATGAAATTACTGTTTAAAAAAAGTTGCATCTGAAGCCACTATCATAAATCATATCCTGTGGGGATGAAATATCTGCAACTTACAAAACCAGGTGAAAAGAAATGAGGCTTAATTCAAAGGGAAGTGAAGACAAGCTTCCACTGAAGCACATAAGTCAGTAAAGCAAGCACTGCACCTTCAGTCTTAGGTGGTATCATTACCTCTGCAACACCTTTCATTTATTTTTGGAATGCATCCATGAATCACAGCGTTAAATCAGACCTAATATTTTTCATTTGTTCAAAGCATGACATTGCATGCATATTATGCATGTTTTGTTTCTGGTAATGTTATGTGCCTGGATCACTTTTCGGAAATCAGAGTGTCTAAAGAAGCATCAGCTCCACAGTGCACTGCAAAAACCACGCTAAACAAGGAGGGAAAGACTGCCATCCAGAGGATGACCTGAAAACATTTTTTTCTGACATTCAGCCACTAGTCTACATTGTCCAGATGTGGCTTTGGAGAGCCTTTAATCAAGCTGACAAGAGTCCACACAAACTGAAGAGCAGAGCAGAAAAACTCTTCAGGCACAGATCACTTTGGTAGAGTATTGTTTAGACTTAGATTGTACACGCCTCTAAATGAGTCCATGAATGAGAAACAAGCTACTGTCTTTTCTTGCTTTGCAGTTAGCACTGCTTACATAGGACGATTATTCTTATTTTAAAAAGTCCTTTGTGACAAGCTTTCAGGAAGTTGTGTTAGAGGGCACTTTTAAAAGCTGTTCCAAAATATTCAATTTAAATTTGTCTTATTTCTTAAAGCTGTTAATTGATTAACTTTTTTATGACTTGACCTCTCTAAAAAATTACAATCCAGGCAATGAAAAAGGAAAACAACATGAATGACCTCTGGTAGCTATACAGCTGAGTTGGTTTAAAATGTATACCTCCTCTATAAGTAGTTTATGTGACTTCAGTGTCACCTCAAGTACAAGTGGCAATCAATTTATTTACTAATGGTTTAAGTGTTTGCTCCTACAGTCATGACTTAAAACAAGACAATGAAATTCACGTCATTTATATAGTCCGCACAACGCAGACTTTTAGCAGCTAATGTTTGGGTGTCTGGTGACACATTCTGAAAGAAGCAGCTTCATCTCATAAGACCTTTGCTAGTGGTTAAACCATAACAATACTCCACCTCATCAGTATAATGCACTAACTGCTAAGTCAGATGATATTCTTTTGTTTGTTTGTTTTTGTGATCAAACTGTCTCGACAGACTAAAAGAGTTAGTTTCTATTCATGACTCACTTTGGGAAAAAAAATCCAATATGCTACCAAAGTGAAATATGGTCTTTAAGTTTCAGAAATCCACCACAGACCAACCTGTGTCATTGAGGGAGGGGTGTGGCTGTGTCCCTCCATCAGACAAAGAGCCATTCAGCCCTCGTTGCTGGTCTTCCCATGTCACCTCTACAGCAAGATACACACGCGCACACACGCACACACACATGCACGCACAAAACACACACACACAAAACATACACGCACTGGTTTGCCCACTACAGGAATCAAAGGGACCATGGGTTATTAAGGGAAATTAATAAGAAAGGTCAAATGGGAGATAAAATGTGATAAAGATAATTATTTTAATGCTATTACCATTAAAAACACATTTATAGATTTAAACTACTGTGTATCTTTTGCCCTAACTGTGAATAGTGGTTCAGGTTGGTGACAAAGGAAACTATCCCCTTGCCATTTCAGCACTGAAATCATGGACAGCTCCTTATCAAAAATAATGAACTTTGCTCCATCTGCTGGCCAACAGAGGTAATAGTCCATAGGGCCATTATTAGAGATTATATTTGGCAGTGCTTTTACAGCAAAGGTAAATGCACAGAATTAAGGAAATATTGTACATTATTATTATTTGAGTACATGCAATATCTAACTGACATTAACATGACTAAAACTACCATAGTAAAAGGTCATGTACATGGTTTGTGAGTGTGTGTGTATGTGTGTATAAAATGATTGGCAATTTCACAATTGAAATAGAGGGCTCTGTCTTTGTGAGGTGGAGCCAAGCAGAATTACCTTCTATCAAAGGAGAGGGCAGATTAAGGCCATACTGGAGCCAGTACAAAAGAGCACTCTGTACATATTAACATCAGCTTCAGCTACATACAACTCCAATTTAATCACTCCAAATCAGCTTAACAGGAATTAACCACACTCGTTCTAGATAATAGATGAAATGTGGACAAAGGGAAGTTTGAATAAAAGGACTGTATGAATGTGCTACAGCAAATAAGAGGAAAGAGTCAGAAAAGTCCAAGAAAGTACAGAGAATCACGGATGCAAGTGAAAACTTGAGAACTTGTATTGACTGAGAAAGTCCACACAGCAAAATCACACCATCACACTTTCAGAGGACTTGCCTTTCCTCCCATTAACCGGAGGACCTTGAGGTTTTTCTTCACAGTCTGCTGCTGGTAGAGACACACACACGGAGGCTCATGAAATTATAGAGCACTGAAACTTTAGACTGATACTGTAGATCACATTAACTTGGCAACTTGTGCTGTATGTGCTCAAACACAGATGCACATACACCCACAGATCCACACACAAACACGCTGCTATCCCAAAATACTTGATGAAAGTTAGCATAGGAAAGTCAGTACATAATAAATGCTACGAACTGAAAGGTAATCATGGAGTATAATGTGTAGTTTGATGTGCATTTGTAACCACAATCATGACACAACTTATTCCACTCCAATTTAGAAACAGAATGTGGCTTTTTAGAAACTTCACACTGAGTGTTTACTGAGTCAGTTAGCACTAAAGCTATGGCAGTGCTGAGTAACAGCACCACACAGTCAAAGGACAGAAGCATGCCATATAAACAGATGGGAAAGTAGGAAGTGAAACCTGTGGGGAACTCCAGTTTTTGCCAACAGTCTGGCCATTCATTCAAGCCTGTAAATGAATGTACTGTACATCAACCTCTACTGTATATTACTCTCATCTCAAAGGCAAAACAACATTCAAACACCCAACAGAGCGTGTACTTAAAACAATTAATTCGTTTTTATTATTAATAATTGTGCAATGATTTTTAAACTCTCCATGAACAAGGAAAGAATCAAGACCACCACATTTATGAAAAAAGGGAGAGAAAGACATTGCTTCAGGACAAATTTAAATGTGGTTTCTGTAGTGATAAACACACCTTGGCGACCATTTTGGGGTTCAGGTGCCTCAAGCTCCTCCTTTGTTTCCTCTTAGCAGTTGCCACACATAAATAGATAATGCATAATGCAGTTAGGTGTGTGCAAGTATGAGGTATGACTTAAAGTCAGAGCATAGTGGTGAGACCAAACAGCAGCAGGTTTATAAACATTCCTCTTTGTAATCAGCAGGGGGTAATAATATGGATCCAGTCCATAAAAAGCTACATACACACACTTGTGCTGACATTTGCCTTACATAAGCTGAGTGCCATACGGCTCTGTGGGAGCTACAGCACAAGGTCAGATCAATACCCCCACCCACTGCCCATACACTGGCCTGAAAGGTATGGTAGAGAAAAAAGGGAACAGAAGCACAAAGGAAAGAAGAAGAAGAAGAGAGAGAGAGAAAGAGAGAGAGAGAGAGAAGTGGAAATAGAAAGACTGTCTGACAAAGAAGAAAAGTAAGGGGAGAGACTGGGGCATGCAAAAAGAGGAAAAGACTACACAAAAAATAGACAGAGAGGTCCAGACAGAGAGAGATTCAGAGTGACAAAAAGATGGCACAGATACAGAGAAAGGGCGGGACTGAGAGACAGAGCAAAGGAGAGACTGATGAAGATGGAGAAAGAGAGAGAAAAGAGGGGGCTTGTTGCAGGGAGTACAGAAGACAGGGAAAGCCCTGGTGGACTCTGACATTGATAAAAGAGTTTTGCGAGTGCTTTGACGAGTTCTCCAGCACTGCTTGAGCTCTTTGCCCTCTCTCTATCTTTGTCCCAGTCATTCCCCTCAATCACTGAACAGTTACAACAGCCTTTGTTTTTCGCTGTGTCTAATTTAAAGACACGTAAAACAAGTGAAAGGTTCAACGCTTTCATCATACGTCTTGTTATAGTACACATCACAATTAGCGACAATACATGATGCTAAGGAAAGGAATGCTGAGGAACAAACATGCCTTTAAATTCGTCTGTGTAGATGTGAAGATGTGAGAAGTTCAAACTATTGTGCTTTAAACCTTTTTCAAAGACTCAAGTTTGTCCTGTTTAGTGATAAAAATGGTAAAGCATCATATTAGCTTTAATGGAGAATCTCAGCAGTCCAAATAGCTAAAACGACATAGAAACAGGGAAGCTACATTTGAACACAACACTGGTACAATCAATACTAGGATCCAGACAGGCCTACAGGTAAGTGCAACATGACAGCACAGGACATCTTAACTGTACATTAAACACTGCTGCAACAGAGGGAGGGTTCAAGGAGCATAGAGTAAGCTCAGTCTCCAGTGAACCCGGCCGCACAGTGTTGCAGACAGGGTTTTGGCCTTCAGAGTGAGGTGCGGCTCAAGCGGCACTCTCAGTCTGAAAGATTAAACCCATACATTCAGGTACAGACCTTCACAAGGCTCTGTTCCTTCGTCTCCATCTTTTGAGAGAGAAATAGAAAAGGGACCGAGTAGAGATGTTACGGATGGAAGGCAAGAGTATGTACAAATAAACAGAAATCCTTGAATAAGGTATAATCTGTAGGCTACACTGAGGGGCTCAGTGTACTCACTGAAAAATAATTCTTTCTATCTCAATCAAAAATGAAGTGTAAAATTCAGCAACTGCTGTACAACCACAGCTCTTTCACAGCCCCAATCAGCTGGGCCACCAAGTAAAAGCTATACCATAATAAGATACTGACCAGAAACATTTTGTGGCACTAATATAAAGATATACTCATTCAAGACTTACAGACTGTCTTTAAGTCTCTACAGATACTGTAACACGGCAATACTACTATAAACAACCAGGTGACTTACTTCTGTCCTTCCCCGTCGGTGGGAGCTGTGGGAGCTGTCGTCCTCGTCTACTGGACATGGGGGTACTGGTGGGACTGGTCTGGACTGATCCACTACGAGGATGTGCCCTACACAAAAAAAAGTAGTGGATCATGGGGTGAGACACAAAGTTAAGAAGAGATCTGCAGGGGGATGCAGGGCCTGGCCGTCGCACCCGCATCGACGTGTCAGAAAAGTAAAGGGAATTTAAACAAAAGGAAAGCTAAGAGCTTATTTGTATAAAATAAAGTTTGGAATAAACAAATAAGGTAAATAACCTAATGTTAAATCAGTTAAAAAATTTAGCATATATGTTATATGACATATTTACTTGTTTTGATACTTGTCACTGTCATACCCAGTTGGAGATGAAGAGTGACAGCAGCTGTATCAATGAACAACTGAGAGGTCATTGTTTTTTGTTAAATGCAAAAATTTTCATATTTAGTCAATTTTGTGTTGAAGATTTTTAGATTCCTGGATATCTTGTATCTCCAAATATAAAACAAACGCACAAATCAATGACATTTGGCACATGGCGTGGGAGTGGAGGGATACATCAACTGTAGGGAACTGAGCTGCAATAAAAGATGCCAAGTGTGAATCGCATGTACAGTCGACTCATCAAGCTGCAAGGAGAGAAGAGTTCAATGCAGGAACAGCAGACCAGTGCGACCATGCGTTCAGACTGTCCCCAAAAGGCTGCAACTAAAAAAAAAACCAAAAAAAACAGAATGCCATCACAGGATAAACAGCATCGGTTGATGTTAGTAATGAAATCAAAGTAAAATGCTGACCCATCACTGCTATACTCACGCAAGCGTATGAGCAGTGTGTTCCAAATGAAAACGAATAGAGACGCTATCTACGGTGTCAGGGCTGTTGTGCCTGGAACATGTGTAAAGAAAACACAGCACCTGTGCTTTTGGGGGCAAAACACAAAGTGGCTGGGTGAGTGGTGGGGGAGTCTGGAGGGAGGAGGGGGTGAGGTGAGGTGGGTGAGGTGAGGTGAAGTGAGGTGAGGTGAGGCAGGGAAGCAGGGTACTAGGAGGGTGGGATTAAGGTAGCAGTGAGGTGCTTTTTTCTGGGTTCATTCTGTGAGTTAGTCAGGCTCGGGGTGGGTAGGAGCTCATGGGACGGGGTCTGAACAGGTTTAGTTCTACAGAGGCTCCAGTTCTGCAAACATTTATCTGAGTAAGAGCTACTCTGGGGGAAGACCTTAGTATTGAAGGGAGAAAAGAGATTTTTTATTAATACAGGCAAAATCAAAGTCTGCTGCCCGCCTTATCTAAACAGCCAAAGGTTGCACTATTTTGAGAAGCAAGCCTAGCTAATCTAGTTAATGTAAGTTACCAGACTTCTGTATGTCTATATTGCATATAGACATATCTCCGCTGGCAGCATATTATAGCTTTAATGCATTAACTGAGCTTTGGCCTGGTAACTGTGGGTTTTTGGGTCTGTTTATTGATGTTTTAAGCTAATGTTTAAATCATCTCTCCCTCCAGAGCAGCTTTGCCTCAGGGAAATAATTGCACAACTAAAACTCCAGTCTGCGTCTGTGCTAAGCTGGTTAACGTCTCCGATCTGGGTCACACCTCGTCAAGGCAGGTGAGGGGGGAGCGGACCTCCCTGATGGCAGAGACGGCATGGACCTCATGAGCGAAGAGTCGTGGGGGCGTTCAGTGGAGCGCGAGCGGGATGTGGGGCGCTCTATAGTGGGCCGCTGGTCTGCAGAGCGGGACCTGCTGTGATACTCGTGTCTATCCATGGCTCCGTGGTTCCTACAGAGGTCATTGAGAGATAGGTAGGCACTCAGTGAGGCCGCAGCAGGGCTGGGTCAGTGTGCTGGTAGGGTAGACAGTATGGAGAGCAAAGAAATTTGCTGCAACCTTTAAAGCTCCACAGAGGTGCATGTGTGCAAGTAACATACCTGTTTTTTAACACGTTTTAAACACATTTACTACAAATCATACAATGTACTGCTTTTCCATACTCCTAACCATCCACTTGTCTGCAGACTTTGTATGCTGTTGTAGTGGAGTTTACTCACTTGCTCAAAGCAGGCAATCTGAATGAACATCACACATACTTTTGTTATAGTCAAGCTTTGTGACACCTGCGTTGTATCTAAATCTGTGGTCGACTTGATATTTACTCTCCTGAACTATCGAGCAGCTCTTGATAAATTTAAATTTATATTAAAGCGACATGTTAGATAGAAAAAACACATTTAAAAATATACACTAAATTTCGGTCCCCCTTAAAAAAGGGTCTGCCACCATGTAAGGTGCATATGATTTGTATTTATTTGTAGTAAATTGACTAAAACAAGCAAAAAATACAGGTATGGTCCTTTAAAGTGACAAAATTAAATGATTCAGTGACTTTTAGAGAACAGCAGACACGAAATATAAAAAGTTCACCTTGTTCAGGCGTGACATCCTTACTCAAGGTTGCAGAACTACATGTACAGTTGAATATTTCCTTCAGGACATATCAAATATTCAATGAACAGCAAAGTCTTTTGAGTCATCCTTAATTTTTAAAAAGGATACATGGTACAAGTCACAGTACATGTAATTCTTCACTGTTCTTCTAACTCTACAGCATTATGTATTGTTCTCCACAAGTAGCTGAATTACTTAATGTCACAGGAGCCTACAGTAGAGACAGACAGCATGGTGGATCCTGTCTGGTGTGTAGTTTCTGTAGTGAATTGTCTGTGAAGTTTTCAGGTTGTGAAGAGCTAACAGGGCTGTGTAGTGTCTCTCTATTAGCAGTGGTTGAGTGTTCAGTTGCAGTCTGTTTTAGGTAGAGTGAACTGTGAGGGGAAAGTGAGAGTGAAAGTGATCATTACTTTGCATGGGGCTGTTATATGTGTATATTTCCTGAAAAAATGCCCAACCATGAGTATTTTTGGCACAGTGGGGATGAAGGCAAATCTAGTTGATCTGAAGAGCTGGAGAAAAAAAGCAGGTGAAATTTCTCAAACAGGAAATCAAGGGTGTAGAAGAACATTGTTTAGCATAAAGAGAGTAAAACAGAAAGGGTATTTTCATAGAACTGCATCACATTGCAAATATCAACAAAGTGAAACATTTAACATTGCATTTGAAAATGTTGTTGTCATAAGTATAGAGGTTTAGAGCATGCACACTATTTTGAAAACAATAAAGCACTAGAGACTTTACATTTTTAAAGTCAATCAAAAGTCCCACTTTTTTTCTGTTTAATGTAACATATTACATTGTACTAACCGTTATACCTCGTTGATTCTAAAGCAAAGGAGACATGCACAATACAAATAGGTGGGAATTGCTTCTATCAAGGCTTACAGACGCCAAAAGACGTCTTAAAATAATTTTAAGTCATAACTTTTGTTGATAACTTAAACTTTTATCAATAAGTCAAACTTGTCATAGTCTTGTAGTGTCTGTAGCCTTTAGCCATTTGAAAAATTGTCCAGAAGAGGATAAGTCCTTATTTTATTCCAACAGCAAAACAAAGACACATCAGGCAGCGATACGTAACTCTCACATACCTTACCTACAGTTATTTTTTAGTAATGGTCAACACAAATATTGGTAGATTCCCAAGTGAGGTTGTTTTGATTTACCTGTAAAGGCAAGGTTATGTGTGGTAAAAATTAAACTATTCTTTAGGTGTAATTTTATGGCTATAGCCATGATATGCACAAACTGCGCATCAGAACAGCATTTCTCTTTGCTCTCTCACTGCATTCACACTGAGTCCCAAATACTGGATTTCTGTGCTTTTATTTTGATGCAGGCTTCTTCCTGCAAAAGGTGCACTCTAGGGCAATGCACTTAAACAACAGAACCATGAGAAATATTTACCTCAAGTTCTGAGGGGAAATCACCTTAACCATGACACTTGCCAAAAGGCTCAAACTCCACTAATGCTCTCCATTGCCCACCATCAACATGCCTTATGTTTCTTTAGTCTGCCCTCATTTCTTTTTAGGTTTCACTGTTGCTTTTACTCTGTCTGGGTGCCAACAGAAACAACTGGTGTCAGTATGAAGATAGGGGGTAAATCTATTTTATTCCTCTGTGGATATACTGCGATAGTGTTTTTTTTTCCTCTCTCTGTTGGTTGAGAAGAGAAGAAAATGAGAGAATATAAGATGTAAAGCTATCTGGGCTATAAGCTGAGCCCGAAGTCGAGCCAAGCTGGGCCTCAGGGAAACTTTGTGACACTTTAATAAAGTCAGTCAGTCCCTTGGGCTGGGTTCTGAGGACTCATCACTTTTTTCCTCCTTGAGAGGAGAGAAATGGCACAAACGTCACGTTATTCCTGACTGAAAGCCAGATGGCAGCAGGAGGAAGATTGAAGACAGAGAAAAGTGGAGTCATTTGCAGCGTTTCACTGGAGGGTGGGGGCAATGTGAGTTCTTTCTTTTTATTGGTGCACCAAGATGCTGGTGTGGGTCCTGGGGATGGATGGGTGTCAGCAGGCCTTTCTATGCGTGCTTTGAACAGCCCAGCAGCCCTTTCTGGCAAGACACAAGAAGCTAAAGGGCAAACACAGACTTTAAAAAGCTACTGTGCAGCCCAGCGCAATACACCGGAGATGCCATTGTATGGGTGAGAACTAAGAACTAAGGCTGCCAATAGCATGTAAAGAATAAAAACAGTAAAAAATCACACAGACCACTGATTAACAGACTGCTGTTGGTGTAATGTACATGGGTACATAAACAAGGACATTTTCCCAACAACCATACAGCTGACATCTGCAACACACAAGCTCTGAGCCTCAACATGAAGAGGCAGTTGTGTATTATTCTTTTACATCAACTTCAGAGCTGTGATGACTCTTAAGCAAAAACCGATATCAGACAGGATATCATTTTGGGTCATCACATGTACGATCACGGAAATATTCAAGACGGACGAGGGACAACTTGAGGATACCACATGATGGCAGATGCACAAATGCAGCAGCAGTGCATGTCAATACCTCTCATAGTCATAGTCGGAGGAGTAGGCACCCTCAGAATAGGCGCGGGCCATCCTAGTGGAACGCAGTAACCTGACTGCTTCCTCTCGGCAGATCGGGTACACGCGGTGGTTGCGGCTGGCAAAAAAATATCATAACTGGTGAGCATTTTTTTTTTCAGCAAAAGGGGAAGTAACATAAAAATGAACCTGTAAAGCAGCAAAAGTTGGAATAACCTTTTGGAATCTCATGACAACTTAATCTGCTCTCTGTCTGTGGACACACGCTTGTCAATTATTCCACAGATCCATACTGACTACATATGAGATGAAGGCTAACATGTCAATGGACTGATTGATTAACATGTTTGTAAGAGAAACTACCTCTGCTGGACAAAACTTCACAACCATAGGCCACTTATCCATTTTCAGTATTGCTGTAGTCACTCTTTGGGTGGATAAGATAAAAAAAAACTAGACTCATCTTAGAATTGCATGGTACATTTTTGGAGAGAAATGATAGTATGAGAATGACTGAGATGATGGAAAGAGAGAATAAGCAATGCTGATATTTGATGGATGAAGTTTTTAGCCACAGAGTCACTAATTTTCTTAACATGATGTTCTACTGAAAAAGTCATACACATTGTGTATATATTTGGTCTATAACAGAAGAAATATATACTTAAACACAACACGATACTGATGGCACTGACAGCTGCCATGTAATGCTAAGTAGCCTCTTTAGTGTATCCATTAACTATGTTGTGTATTGTTAACTTTTTTAATGCAGTGTGGCTTAATGTCATGTGACTACTTTCAGGTCCGTACAGTGCAAAGGCTACCATGATATAAGACATGCCAGTGTCAGTGCCATGTGTTCAAAACTCAAATAAAAAATTCTCTCTGGAAAAGATAAGGGTTGTGAGGTTGGAAAGTGGGGGTGCACAGGTGGGGTTTCATGCAAGCTCAGGTAAAAGTCTACCTGGGGTCCTTATGAGGATCATCGATAGGCTGAGTATGTCTGGTTCGAGGTAGGGTGAGAAAATGGCTGCAACCACATGGAGGAAGGAGAAAAGACAGAGATGGATCTGAGATGGCGCCGAGGAAGAAGCAGAGGAGGAGGAGGAGGACAGGAGAGAGAGAGAGAGAAAGAGCGAGAGAAGGCTGGAGATAGACAGAATCACAGGCAGACAGATGGAGGGGTGAGGAAACCGAGGAAGAGAGAACAAGAGATTCCTCAAAGAAATAAGATGTAAAAACACTGAGCTTATAGGAAAGGTTGATGTAACAGTTTCAAATAGAAAAAAATAGGCAAGGGAGATAAGAGAGGCTGAGAAATCGGATGGATGGGAGATGTCTTCCTCAGCTCTACCACACAGACAGATGAAAGTGGTACACTGAACATTCCAGCAGCATTCACGGAGCAAAGAAGAGAACAATGCAAACACTGAAATCTGCTGGGTGTCACTTCTACGAAATGATTAAACAACCCAAGACCATGTAGATAAGTCTTCTTCTTTTGTGGACACAAATTTCAAGAGCATTTCAAAAGGTAGGAAAATGAAATGGAAATGACACAAGTTTTAAAGCAAACAGCAGATTTTTTTTAATGCTGTTGGTGTTCTGGGACATTTCCAAATTCTCCATGACTCATTTCCTGTGTCATTTTCAACTGTTTTCAATAAATAACCTGGCGCTGTTAATTAAAGCAGTGGAAATACACTCAAGTGAGCACTGTCCCAGACAATTTAGATAAGTGCATTTTCTGCGTTTGACACTGATTTAGGCCAAGCCTCAGAAATATCAAATAAAGTTAATTGGACGTGGGAAAGTAGCCATGGCCTGGCAGTGCCAAGGCTTTGATTGGACTCTTGGAGCAACATTTTCCAACCCTGACAGAAAATAAGTGCTGATGGAGGATAACTGACCACTTCCTCTTGACCAGCTCCTCAATAAAGATAGTGAGAAACATGCAAATACTGTATGCAGCATTTGCAGCATTGGCACTGGCACAACATAGCCTGATTATTAATTACTTCACTTAAGCAGTGTGGTTTTACCCAAGTCCGGTGTTCATGTAGGATTATAACTGTGATACAACTTTTCTGATAAATTAGTGAAAAACAAAGATACTTCAGCTTTAACTCTAAGGATCAAACTTTTAGTAGCTATTTGCTTTTTTGTTTTCATTCTTTTTTTTTTTGAGGGGGGGGTGTTAAGTTATCCTGTTTGTTTACATGATAGAGAAGGATAGAGAAAGCAGGTATTTAGGGGCAGGAAATCCACACCACTGTATCTGATTAAGAATGTCTGAAATATTTCCAAAGAATGGAGAAAGTTGCTCTTCAAAGAAAGATTCAAAGCACCAACACACACAATCAGCGTTATCAGAGACTGGCAAATGGTATCGTGCATATGTATGTTTGCATAAACACTAAACCTGAAAGTCTACTCATCAGCCTTCACTTGTGCTTGCCAGCATCTGTTCATGCATGCCTGTATATGCACATGCATCCACTGTACACAAGTGTAAGCTGGAGTGTGTGTGTACCTGTCAGGTGAGTAGTTATCCTCTGACACCTTGTGGTGGTCCACTTTAGTGGAAGAGCTGTACTGAGAAGGCCTAATGTCAAAGGCCGGGTCCAGACTTCTGCTGTGTGACAGAAGTGGACTGGATCACCCCTCATGTACTTTATACACCACACACTACCCCCTACTGGCCAGAGGTCACATTGCCTCATGTTTATGTGAGGAATTAGAAGTAACAGCTTGAAATATAGCATCCCACACAGGGTGATATGGCTTTTGGAAAGCAGTACTGGACGCAGACAGCATCACTTTGTTCTACTACCGAACAGATGACGAACGTTACATTCCCTTTTCAAAAGTAACCTGATGTAGCATTTTGTTCAGTTAAGTTACCCTCATCTGTCAGAATTTTGTAGATCCCAGAGCAAAAAAATTAAGGCATCCTCCTTCATAATGTGTTTGTTCATGAAAAATAACAACTGGGTGCTAAAAAAAAAATCTAATTAACAAAATAAACAAACACTGTATGCTAAGGAATTAAGATTCACCTCAGCAGTGGACTAAGGGTTAGTTACCTGGAGGGTGGGGGGACACTGGGAGAGCGTGACCGTGCCCGGTTAATATCAGCTGACCGAGAGCAGTGGTTAGACGACATCACCTGCTCAGGGACAGACAATGTAGAGCTCTGGAAGTCTCTGCCATTCGGTCGGTAGTCTGCAGAGACAGGAAATGATAAAGACAGGAAGGGATGGGGGGGACAAGGTTAAGAGGGAGAGGCCAGGTTTTTCAAATGGTTCTGTATTAATATTGTGACACCATAAATGCTGCAGTGGTGGACTTTACACAACAAACACAGTAGTAATGCAAATTTTCTGTGCAATTTTGATTCCTCACACTTTGCAAATTCTGTGTGTGTAAAAATGATGACTGCTAATGATGCTAACCCAGTTTAACTCGCCCTTTAACAACTCAGAAGAAATAGACCAAACTTGATTAAACTTATGCAAAATGCAAATCAGTGCAATGCAGATTTTCTGGTTTCACTATGAGGCCCTGAATTCCAAAAATGATGACTGCATCTTAATAAAGGTGTAAATTAATAGGTCTAGATCATTGACTGTGTTAATGTTGTGCATTTAACATGAAAATAGCCTTTAAAATCCAGAAATATTATAATTAATTTTCTCTGCAAGATTGATTAATCCATTGAACTTGAAAAAGTTCATTAACCAATAATCAGACATGGCTAGCAGGAGTGGTTAAGGTCAATGCTTAGCACTGTTAAAGTTGATTGATATTCAATAGAGTGTATAGCACATTAAAATGAGAAAACCCTGAATCAAAAGAAGGAAAGGTGGAAAAAAATTGGAGGTAATGATAAAGAAATGTAGATCTCACTTGAGGAACCTTGACATATTAGTACAATAAGTTTTTCTTTTTAATGGGAGGTCACGGTGCATAATAGCTGATGATAAATCTATTAAAATATTTTAAACTAAATTGTCCATTCTGAACTTAGGTGAATCCAAGCACAATTCTAAAATTCTGTTCATACTTTTCAGACACCACTACTTGTACAGATTTTCATAAATCTAAAGTTTAAAAATGAACAATATATATGCTTCATTATGATGCATGTTAGATTTAACAAGGAAAA
Source organism: Acanthurus leucopareius (assembly GCA_029814765.1). NCBI lineage: Eukaryota > Metazoa > Chordata > Actinopteri > Acanthuriformes > Acanthuridae > Acanthurus > Acanthurus leucopareius. The sequence continues at coordinate 17,791,008 of JAQMCX010000057.1, read as the reverse complement.
CATCTATCATTTCTAAGCAGCAGCTCCAACACGGAGCCTCCTGCAGCAGAGCAATCAACTTCCATGCAGAGTCAAATTAAATCTATTCTTCCTCTTGACATGCTACTTCATGGTTGAGTACGGCCTGCCTGTTAAGAACATATAAAGAGAAGAACCTTAACTAACAATTAATAGGATTGGCAAGAGGAGTGGGCTGCATCAGTTCAGAATTAGAGTACAGGACACATGAGTGTCAAAGCAACATTGATGATACAAAATGAGATTTTTTGATTTCTACAATTCTATCAATAGCAGAAACTATACTTCAAAAGACAGGATTTCATCAGCATAATTTTTGCAGTATTTGTGCACTAGTTTGCACTTCACTTCACTGCACTGTGTGTTCCAAACAATTAGTAACATGGCAGTGATTGTACTGTAAAATGTATGTTATAAAAAATTCTTTCTTTCCTATCTGAAGGAAACAGTGAAAGCAATTTAATGCAAAGACGGTTAGATAAACGGAGACATAATGAAGGCTGAACAAAGCGAAGGGTGTGACTGGAGTAAAGGGGTATTCCCTTCACTGCGAATGAAGTGAAGGGGACTGGCATGGTGAGGCAGTGAGGGGATGATGAGAATGTTAAAGAGGATGGACGAGGATTTCCCACAGCTACGGTATCATCAGCACGCCCAAGCTTACCCTCTCTGTCTGTCTGTCTGTCTGACAAGCGTTCTTCTCTCTTAAATGCATATCCTCTATAATTTTTCACATTCTTTTCCTCTCGTCTTCTCTGTGGCCTGTATCTGCTAATGGGGATATGAAGTATTACCACATGCTAAATCAACGGTGCAGGCAGCGGCCTCCATCCTACAATTTAGCAACAGCTTTCCTGTAAACAAGGTCATTATAGTTTCTCTTGTCTTCAAGTGAAGAAATAAACAAGCATGGTCTTTATTAAAAGAGGATAGCAAAGAACATACTGTGCTGCTTACCAACACTGTCTTAGTGTGAAAAAAACTAGAGCAAGCCTCTCCATTTTCCATCGCTTTGCTGCCTTTTTCAGCATCATTTTCTTCAAGACTGATACTTTATGTGGTTAAATTTCAAGTACTTTGCAGTCTTTCTGCCTGTCTTTTCCTCTGGCTGGTAACAGCTCTGCTTCTTCTTTTCTGATGTGTGGCGTGGGCGTGCTGCTGGAGCTTCGGTGAGTCGAGCAGAACAGCAACTAGCAGTGCAGAGGCAGACAAAATCTCACTGCTGCCTCACTGTGCTGCTGCTGCTGGTGGGCTGCAGCATTTTACTATGCTAATATGATGTATAACAGTACTTGTAAGCTGTTAGGGCATTTGAAAGATTGTCACATGTAGGAGGTCAGCTAAGTTTCAGACCAAAACAAATAAGCATAAAATTGTGATGTGGCCTGATGACACATTTCGTAAACATCTGAAGGTATTACTTACTGTACCATAACACCATCTTTTTGCATTTTGGTCTTTCAGATTCAGATTTTTCAGATATTACCATGAACCCTGTCACATGCACTAATAAGTCTTGCTTGTAAATATGACCTTTATATATTACCTGTTATTACCCCGACACCATCTTCACAATCGTAGTCTGAGATCTCACTGTCACTTATCCTCTGGGATCCTTTAAGATGAAGAAACAGAGAGAAAAATAAAAGGGAGAAAAGGGCACAGGATGAAATGAGAAGAAAAAGAAAAGAGAGTGACAGAGAGATGTGGTAAGAGGAGGAAAGTCATTTTCATTCATCCTTCATTTACTCATCTGAGGGTTTTGTCTGTTTTTTATGTCTCCCTATTTGAATGTGATTCTTACTGTTTAAACTGAAGGTTCTTAATGAATTCTCTACACTGTAAACCCAGTGAATATCCTTTCATTCTTTGATACATATTAGGTTGCATGCTACAAATACAACTAACAGACTGGCAAGAGAGTATTAGAATAATGTATGTGAAAATATGTGTCAGCTGTAACGAATAATGCTGCATTTCATCTCTCGACTTTGACAAAAACAGCAGATCTGTCTTCATCTGAACTGTGGCACTTTTAAATGACACATTCAATCATTTAATTTACATGTGAAGCTCTGGGTGGGAGAAGTGATATGGCTTTACAGCTCTTTCTTTACCATCCACGGCAGTCTTATCACCCCTCCCTGTCCTTTCTTTTTAAAGTATGACCCCCCCTTTACAACCAGCCCCAGTACCACCTTTACTGTTCAGTCAACTTAAATCAACTGGACGTGTGTGCTTTATCAGAAATGACAAGTGCTGCACTCTGGCAGTGCCGCTCCCAACCTCTCATCTCAGTTGGCTGGAGACTTTTTACAGCTGTCAGCTCTTTCAGCTCACACTAACACAAACACCCAGAAAATCATCCTGGTGGGGGAGGCAAGCGAGCTTTGAGTGTCTACTGGAAGCAGTACAGTGAGGCACTCCTGCGTAACACAGACTACAGTACAGTCGGCTACAGCATGTGAACCTGCACCCTACAGAACAGTGGTCACAGAAGGTAACAATATTGAGAGAAAGGCCAAAAAAAATTGTTATTCTGGGGAATGCTATGAGGAAATAGGAACATAGAAAATAATCTTATATGCATAAAATTAATCAAAGTGTTCTTTTTCCCTTTCTTAAGTGTATATAGCACTACTGTTTTGGAAGAAGTAAGCAAAGTATCACACAGGCAACAGAGTTGGCTGCTGTATTTCTTAATTCTAAAACACTTTTACAGTCAAGACACACGAATAATGTACAAGCAAAGCAGAGTGGGCTGCAAAGTAACCCAAAAGTCTTTTTTAAAGGGAGTATATTGGTAACAGGCAAAAAATAAACAATATACATCACAGAGGAAAAAAGCAGTTGGTCAAAATCAAAGTATAATGTGTCCACCAGGACTGGCAGGTAGCCTGGGTTTCACTTTTGGATGAGGATTGAGTGTTTTGCAGGATAAGTCTGTGGGTTGCAGGATAGGATTGTGACAGAATATACAGGTAAAAACACTGAGAGGGAGAGATCACTCTGTCCAAAATCTCTGTTTCCCTGGAGCGTGCATGTGTCTGATACCTTATGCAGATTTTTAAAATGAGTGGTGTAAAATGTATACCAGCTCTTGACATTAAAATTTATGTAAGGCAGCAGAGACATGTCCCCTTCATGGAAAAAGGGATGGGGAATCAGGGCACGAGGATGCATCTTTTTAAGAGGACAGGAGAACACTCAGATGCTCCATAGAGCAGCGCTTCCTGCCAGTGCAGGGGGCCTTTACCTGAGTTGTATGAATATGAGCCTTTGGCTGTAAAGCAGAAGCAGCATGTTTATGTTGATAAAAGCTTTGATAAACAAGGCAGGGACAGAAAACCAGTAACTTTAAAGTTGACCAGAGCTATACTACATGTGGAATTTTAGTCATTAATAAAAAATTAGATTAATTATCAAGTGTGTATCATCACTGTTGGTCTCTCTTTATTGTAAAGTTCAAGACATTGATGAGGGTTTTTTTGACAAATGCCAGTCATAGAAAGTTTACATACTCTGCAGCCGCCGTGTTGGACTCTCTCCGTGGACCTGCCTGCGCTGTGTGTTCGGGGAGGCACGTGGGAGTGGGATGGAAGAAACATCATGGGTTTGTAGCTTGTACCAGTGTGGCTCGTCATCCAGAAGAGCTGTCTCCAGCTCAATAAGGATCTGTGAAGGTAAAAGGCCATGATATTATCTCTAAACTCTAAGAAGTCCTTACTCTAGAGATGCACAATCTTTTTACAATAATTTTGATCATTTAAAAGAAATTTCTGCACCTATAGTTTGTGCACACCTGGATTTAAATAGGCTAAGAGGTGGTAAGCAGAGATGGATGATTTAGTTTTTCATAGCTCTGACTGACATCATTACTTTATACTTTTTAACTTCTCTTGAACACGTATTGCTAATTGCAACTGTGTTGTCTTTCTCTGAGACGGTGAAACCCCCTTAAAAGTTAATGACTTGTTTGCCTCTCTAATAGGGGCAACAATTTGTTGTCATGAGTGCTGCAGCTGCATAGTGGGCCCGTGTACTGAGCACCAACTGGTTAGAGGACCCTGTTGTAATCCAAGGAATTATCACTTTTATTATTCTAGTCAAGCTTAACATGCTCAAAAACACACAAAACTTTCCTTATGCAACAGAAGGCGTCAAAAAAATTTAATCTGATATGAGTCTAGATAAGGGCGGACAAAAATGGACAGACAGCACTCACAAAAAAGCTTCTTATAGCAACACCCAAAACCAAACAGGAAGTCAGTTTTTTTTTCATTAAGAGTGCAAAAATCATGGATTAATTGCTCTTCTTCTTTAACAAACACCTCCTACAAAACTAAACAGATAAACTCTCAAATTCAGTCTGTGCATTCTTGAACTTCGTGATGTTAAAGCAAAGCTTTTGAGTTTTTTGGAAAACGGGAAGCTATGGAACTCAAACACACTGTTTACCCCACCCCACAGGCTTGGCCTGAAGACATTGACACACTTTACCAGAGAGTGCTCTCCATTGACACAGACTGAAAACTTCTCTTTTTCTTTTTTGTGTTTATCAGCACATTGCATATCAATTTAAGGTGTATACTGCATTCTACTGTCTCAAACGGTGTAGATGAAGTGCTTGTTAATTCAATGTAAGCAATTTAGCTTTGTACAATCGATGCCACTTCGAAATCAGAATAATACTAGTTGCATTTTTTTTTTCAATGATGGAATTAAAGTAACATGCACAACACACACTTGCATCACAATACACATGGAGCTCATGTGTATTGGCTGAGCTTCCATCATGTCAAGGCGTGTCACAGTTATACACAGGAATTCTAAACATCTGAGCTCCATGTCCATTTTGGACAAAAACTGAACAATCAAAACCTTGTAATGGCAATTAATTTTATTTAGAGTTTGATCCCATTCAAGTGGATCAGCTGGGAAACTGTCAGTGGATGACCCTGATGAATAGAGTGTAAATTTCATACCTCTCCTAGGAATTCGCTCTCCTCCTCTCTCACCCTGGCTTGGTCCCATAATGTGATCTCCAGCATTCGCTCCCGAAACTCCCGCCGGTGCACCGGCGAATACATAAAGGTCTGGTTCCATTTGGGCTCTAAGGATTTCTTTACCGTTTTTGTTCTCCTCTTGCTTTTGTCGCTGGAGGAACAATAATTAAAACTGTTTTTATTTACAACCATGATAGGGGAGAGCCACGAATACAACAGATCATAAACACTACACAGCACAGAGCACGTCACTGTGGCATGCTGTCGATGACAGTGAGATGGCAAAATGATTGTTCTATTGCCCCAGAAAATGTCCACTTTCTGTATTCTTAATCAGTATGGAAGATAGAAATGTTTGCAAAAACAAAGTAATTACACACATATCCAAATGTCCTCATGGCTACAATTGACAAATGACCTTGTGACGTCACATCAGTTTTAAAAAAACACACATACAGAATCCACTCTCTTAAATATATAATAACCCAGATGAGCCAACTGATGTCCACTGTCTTCCTGGATGGCATGACATTAAATAAGTTGGGTGGGTAAAATGAGAACACGGTGATAGTAACTGTTTCTGCTCTTACCTTCTATCAGGGAGGAAGTAGATTTTGACGTAAGGGTTCCTGGGTCGGCCGTCTTCCCTGGGAGGCAGGTCTTTGGCGCCCAGAATGGTGACGATTAGCTGATGGCCAACTTTGTCATACCACAGTTTGACCTGCAGTGAGGCAGAGCAGAGACAGCCTTCTGAGAGACTGGTCAGGGCCAGCAGAAATTAAAACACAGAGGGGCTAATGCAGGAGAAGAGGCTTTCATCAAATTAGAAACACATATGCTGTTGTGTCTACTTTTATCCTATTTTAAGCATCACTGCTGACTACAGCATGGGGTCTTCTCCTGTATTTACCACTCAGGAAAAAGAAAGGAAAATGTCTATGTACTAAGTTGATGTCAAGTCACATGCTTAGTGGGGCAATTCAGCAGAGTTTAAGTGGCCATATAAACATGGACTTCCTGTGTCAGTGTTACTCTGTTGTGATAATGCCAAAAATGTCAAAAGAAGACATTAAAGTATGAGTGACATTGTTGTCTCTACAGTTGATGAAATCCTTCTTTAATACAAAGGTGTGTATTCCCTGATCTGTTGAGTATTTAAATCTATGTGTTTATGTTTATTATTAAAAAAATTCCCCTGTGAGAATAAAGTTTATTGGATGAATCTGAATGCAATTTGCCTAAATGTCATTTCAACTGAAGTGAATTGAAGTTAAGTGCTAAAGGCAACATGCTGTAAAATTAACAGTGTGGTCTGTGGAAATTATATCATCTAACGGGGATGATGTTTTCTCTAATACGGTTCTCGAAGATATTCAATGGGCAGTCACATGTAGAAATCATTCATGCTGTTGCAAGAGGAAACCGAAGACATTTCACACTAAAAGGGAAGTATGGACTCAGGAAAAAGACACTTAGAAGAAGAAAAAAACTCCAACTGAGGCCTTGAACATAGTCAATGAAATGAGAAATTACTTCTAAGCTTTTGTCCATACTTCTTTAAAAACATGATTATGGAAGGGGTCCGCACCATATAAAACTACCAGCTTTACATGCAGCAACGCAAAAAAAGCATTCAGGACAAGTCAAAAGATTTTATATAGGCAAAAACAGACAGCAGAGGGCTTACATGAAAACAAATTGTACCAAAAATGTTCTAAACTTGTAGCCCCCCCCCACAAAATACTGCAAAATATGAATATACTGCACTTTTTAGTAACTGCCAGAACATCTCTGGAAAAAGATTCACCTTGGGATCATAGTAATTGTATTATGCCTAACAATACACATGGTCCAGTAAGTAATCAAATATACCAACGAAAGTGGCTTCTCAGTGCATTTCTTCTAATAATGTATTAACTGAAACATGTTAGCATTTATACACATGAAGACACACATAAAAACCTGCTTTTTTACCTCCACTCTAACCCCCTGTAATTTGTTTAGATTACCACTCTGAAAAACAGAGCATACACCACATATCCAGCATATCCACGTACAATGCAGACATCAGCATACTCCAGTATGCATAATGATAACAGTCTTGCATCAGATCCATATAAAGTTTGTTGAGTGTACTTTTTAGTAAAATGTATTGTGATAGTGCCAACAAGATAATTATCCATATTGCTAAGCCAGATTGTTAACCATTAAGCTAAGAGAATCAAAAATACAGAGTGAAAAAAGTGACTCTACTGTGTCATCAAACAGAAACTACAGAAGACAGACTGTTACTAAAAATGACTGATCAAAAGAGACCCTTGGAGCAAACCAAAACCCTCAGAGATTTGTTGGGTTCAAGTTTGTAATTTCGGAGGTACAATTTGCTTATATATTAACTTTCATCTAGAAGGGAAAATGCAAGTTGGTCTCTGAAGCAAGACATTGACTTGGTATCTATTCCTTGCAACATGAAACTGAAGACCCATCAGCCATGAGCTGCTAATAAGCATTGCTTCAACTTGCACATGGGGGAGTTCTCCTGTAGATGAGTCCAGGGTTAATGTCATTAAGGCCTGGGTTCATGTCACACTGAAGCAGAAAATAACCCAAGTCTGTTGTCCTAAAAGGCTCAAGGTGACACCAGCAATTGCCAGCATCCTAAAAAGTACCAAACAAGGTCAATTACTGGTGTCAATTCAGGCAAAGAAAGAGTGTCTCTTAAAATTTGTTTAGATTAGTTGAGCATGCATCATCTAGTAATAATGATGTGAATGGGTTAAAATGAGTAATTATAACTCTCATCATAGCAGTGATACCAATAAATCAAATCGGGAAAAAAATGACACAATGCACTGCACTGAAAGGGAAATTTGAAGCTGTAATTTCCCTGGGAATGCATTTTCCAAAGTGTGGAAACAAAAAGAAAAAAAAAAGCCAGTCAACAGTCAATGAGCAAAGACCAGACAGAGATTGTGCCCTTCAGGCAGGGCCCATTACCTGGACCCTAGGGGCAAAAGGCGTTGTTCTTCTACTAAGGCTTTGGCTCTGGATAAGCAAAATTAAACAGCAAAAAAAGAAAGAAAAGAAAAGAAAATGCAATAAAACCCAAAACCTCACAAAACAACGACAGAAATGTACATTATACTCTTAACACAACAACTGAAGTTTGTAGTTTAAGAGGGGAGATTTAGGCTTGTGGTTTCATTCATATTTTAATTCCTCAGCTTTAACTTGTGTCTTTCTTTCTCTGCTTTTGGATTATTTGTCTTTGATCTTCTCTCAAGGATTCATCTTTCTTTTTACTCGGATCTTTTTTACTCAGCTTCAAAGCTTGCATCACAGTGACGTTAAACCCTAGTTACCAAATAAGCAGAATATAAAGACTGCTCCAAAAATATCACCCTGAAAATTTTTTACTGTGTAGAATTACTCATCGGCCACTGCAGGGACTGAACTGCGTCTGTTATCAGTTGTTTTTGAATTTCAATTCAGTCTCTTCAAAGAAATGTAGTTCATGAGAAGCATCTGAGCAAGACTGGGGGTTTGTAGATTTCACTGCTAACTTTTGGCAAAGTGTTAGAGGTGTCAGTACATGTTAAACTACTCGACAGTCCACCCAAGCTATTAGAATTAGCCGTTTTCCTGATATACCTCATCAACAACAGCTAAAAATACTTGGAAATGTTCAAACTTTAAAATAGTTAAGATTTGTAGCGCCTTCAAACCCATTGCTAGTCAAAATCCAGCGATCGATCATACATATCAAAGCTGCAAGAATAGCCTGTCCTTGAGGAGTTGCTCAAATGCTCATGCTATTTCCCCAATGGATCCTGCATTTGAGAGTGTATTTATCTCTTTAATGCAGCCCTTTACCCATGTACCCCAGGAGAGTTTTTACACTAGATAATGGACAACACACACAGTAACCTGATCTACAACCTTGTGCTGGGTTGGTAAAGGTCCAGCTCAGTAGGCAGAGTGAGAGAAGCTGTGCCTGGTAGAAAAGTGGTGTGAACTAGGATTTAAGTTATACCCTAAGTTGCATAAAAATGCACAATGTGAATAGGTTATTGCAAAATGTAGCTTTATGCACTTAAAGACCAATAACTTGTTTTACTCATTAGCTTTCAACAGTAGAGGACTTCACATGTGGTATGCATGTCAAGCTGAGGTTACTCACTGAGAGCTGTCCTGACAGATACTGGGGGGCGTCCCTCAGCATGCTGGGACTCATGGGGGATGTGACGGAGATGGATGGTCGATCCATCTTCTGAGACTCAAAAGAACTCGAACCTGACAGGGCACAGTCCACACAGTCAGATTATTTAGTAGCAGTGTTGATTTTATTAACATGAAGAGATCAAATGAGGGAGGCGACAGGAAGGAAGATAGAAAAACAGACAAAAGGAGAGACACAAATAGGGCAAGAAAGCATATCGTGAGAAAGACAGAAAGGCAGAGAGACAGAAGCAACTCCCATAGACATTTCTTTCACTTGATGTTTCTAGGCTGATTAATGGGATGATGAAATTGAGTTAAGATCTTGACTTACTTGATTCCAGTTGTGCATGTGTGCTGTCTGGTATCCTTGGAATATCCCTGTAAGCAAAAAAAGGGGGGATAAGAGTGTGAGAGTGTGAGAGAAGAAGGGGAAGGAGAGGATCAATTTGAGCTAATGCTGACTGCACTGTGCTTTAATGACCATAAGCACCACATTAGTCTTCATTCACTCAGCATCTCCCTCAGCAGCACAAAGCAGGTCAGATACAGGGATTGACAAAGTAAAGGTGCTGCTGTTTTTCACCACAATTAACCCCTTCGAAAACAACTGGAAGGGAGGGCACAATCAAGGCTTTCATTTTGCCAGGCAATGTTGTTCAGTCCCTTACCACGCCTGAATAGACAGAGCCGGAGCAAGGAACAGATGAAAACATTCTGCGAGAACACACACTCTTAGAAGTCCTGTTCCAAGTCTCCATATTTTACAATTTAATGTAAATCTATTTTGAGTAATGTAGGTAATGATTTGGTATGGAAATTAGCTCACAGACATAAGAAGTGAGATTGCTCTTAAGTAAATATCTATAGAGGTGACGTAGTCACAGTCGGTCGCATACTTCCAACTTTAATTGGTTTCAGTTTGGGACATGCATGTTGTTTTTCAACAGAAAAAAACTTGTCCTGCTTGACTAAATTTATGATTGAATAAAGCTATTTTGAAATTCCTGAAAAAGCGACACATTTGATTGCATAACTGTTTAATTAATGTTAAAAAGCACTTTTACAGAATTACTATTTCAGCCTGTATATGTTGACTAGCACTAACTACTTGGCAGAAGAATAGAATTTAATTTTATTAATGAATTCATCCTCTCCATCTGATTACTTCTTTATCAGGGTCACAAGGGCTGGAAGCTATCCCAGCTCTCACTTGGTCAGAGGAAGGCAGACACTCTGGAGAGAGCCCAGCTCCAACATTGCTTATTACTGTTTAAAAATAGTCCACTTAAACCAAAAAGTCAACAAATGTATCCATGTGTGCTGTATTTCTAACCAAATTGAACTTGTGCCTAACAACTCAGTTACTGTCATCCAATGCCTCTTACTGCTTAATAACCCCCGCGCCTCCACCACCATCACCACCACCCACACAAACTGTCATTCAAGAGCACAGTGCGTGTGTGAGTGGTTGTGGCTCTTACCCTATAGGCCGTGAGACCACCAGCTCCACCTGTGGCTCAGGCTTAGATTCTAGAATAATATTGTAAACTTCTTTAAATGTGGCTCCTTGTAAAAGTTTCCCGTTCCACTCCAGCACCTGGTCACCTGCATAAACGCAAAATAAAAGTAATTCTTTTATGCTTGTGCTCTTTGTGTTTTTGCACTGAAGTATACATCTTCATCAACATTCATATTAAATACTTTCAAAGTTTGATGTAATTTTGATATAAACGTTTGTGTGTGTGTGTTTCATTACCTGGTCTGAGGTGTCCGACAGTATCTGCTAGACTTCCTTTCCTCACTTTAGTGATAAAAGCACAAAGTCTACCAGATTCGGTCATCTTGCCTCCTACCACCTGTAGAACAAGAGGTGACTGGATGAGCATTAAAATACATGTGTAACTTGTACTACTTGTTATAGCTGCAACCTCACTGTGACTCTTCAAGACACAACCTGTGAAGATAACATGTGCATTGTAATTCGCAAAAGACAACAGATTTTTTTTTTTTTTTATGGCAGATATTTTTTGTGTTTGCCTGCAAGGTCTGAATTCTCACTAAAAGCATTACAAGGGGGAGGTCTATGGTAAAAGTGTTTGTTTTTTTCAAAATGTCCAGGGTTGTGCTTTCTTCCCAAGGGACACACTCTGGTGCTGCTCTGTGGTTCTGTAACAGTGCAGGCCCGTAGGCTGGAGCTGTACTGTACAGTCCTGAGCCGCTGTACTCCTCTCCGCTCAGCTTACATGGGCATCATACAAATAAAAATCCCTCTTAATGGCAGCTGAATGCCAACATACAAAGGAGCTTAGGGAAGTCTGCTAAATGAAATGGCTTTATGTAACAAGCAGGAGCCAGAGAAGGAGGCTTGCAGAGGAAAGAGAGAGAGAGAGAGAGATGGACAGTGAGGGCGAGGCTGGCAGTCTGACTGATGGACTGACTGGCTAGATTGTCGAGTTGGTTGGCTGCTGCTGAGCGGACAGAAACGCACAGAGGCACTGAGCAGACACAAACATGCCATTTCAGGAGGCTCATTCAATCAGTAATGATTTTTCCCCATCTTGCTGCTCTCTGTTCTCTCTCTTCATGGCCTGCCATGCTCTTCTGGACTTGGCTGCTCAGCTTTTGCTTTTTTTTTAACCAGTGTGCACCACCTACAGATTTATGCAACAGTGAAAAGGGAGAGAAAACCAAAGCATCTACCACATCAGAAAAACTTTTATATGCTTTGGGCAATGTAGCAAACACACATTAATAAACTGACTCAACGGTTTAAACTGTGTGAAGCAAAAATGTGACCTGTAGAATTAGCCTGTGCAGCATGAGAAAAAAACACAAAGAGCTACACTAAAAAATGTATGAACTGTGATAGTGCTACTCAATGTATAAACAATACAATAACTGTGCAAGTTACATAATATTTCAAATGTGGGCACTGACACCTCTGACAGGTTCAGGACTGATTTGTTTCCTCTGAGCTGCTGAATACAGTTCATTAAAGTACTTCAATGTGAGTGAGTTCAGAAAATTATACAGCTCAGTATCAAATGCTACTCATTAATATTCATCAGGAACATAATCAAGTCCTTAATGAATATTAATACTGGGTAGTTCTATGATGTAATCAATAATTGGATGCCAAAGAGGAAATCAGGGAGCCACACACAAGAAAGAGGCCAAAAAAGTAACAGCATAATAATAGAGGAGAAGTTATTGTGCTATATTTTACCAAATGTTCATAAAACAACAGTGTTAATCACCTGCACCTGTCAGATTTCCTTAGAATTCTCCGGTGTGTTCATGGCGATGTGATGTGTGCTAAATGTGCATATCTTAACATGATAACATGGAAGTCCAGTGATGATGGTGCTTCAGCAGACAGCCTGATGGTGAAGCACCACGGTTGGAAACACTCAGTATTTCCAAGTGTGTTTGCATTTTACCTTCAGACAGAAAGGGAGACTGAGCCTTTTTACAGTAAGCTCACCTTCAGACCAAGCAGAGCTCCTGAGTCTCGAGGCACGCTTCCATCTTTCATGCGCTTATTGAGCAAGATACGCCCTATTAGGCGATCCCCATCTTTGGACGGCTGCCACGTCACCGGGTGCTACAAGGTCAGAGCAACAACACACCTTTTGTTTAACAACTCATCCACTCAAATTTGATTACTTTAGACATAGAAGACAACTTTCCATTGTGAAAACGGGGCATGGGGAAAGTGTTTATTCACTAAGTGAAGAAAGTTCACACAAACACTGTTGACTTACCAAGACTGTTTTTTTTTTCCAGACGGTAACATGCTCAATGTATTAAATTTTAAGAAGGACCATAAAATTCATAGGCTAATAATTTAAGAAAAAAAAAAGAAGAATAATATCCCCAATGACAAAAGTTCCAGAGCTTGTGTGAACCTGCCAGTGTAAGGGTGGAGTGAACTTCATGCAGCGCCCCATGCAGAGTAAAAGCAAGCAGCCCCAACACTCCTCCTTAAACCAGCTCTTCATATAGGAGCAGGAAGACTAGAGCCTCACTGTGGTGTTTCACTACACATGAACATACAAGCACCATAAAGTGAATCAGTGAGGGGAAAGCAAACTGTGAAAGGGGGGAAAAAGTTCAAGTTACAAGAACAAATGAGGTTGACCATGAGGTGCCTGTTTAAAGATAAAAAACAATGAAAAACAGACAGCACAGAATAAAGCCATGAGACACAGAAAGGGTGAAGTCACAGACACACAGTGAAAGGGAAAAAAGAAAAACAAACGTTTTAATTTTTTTGTGCAAAACAAATCCAGTTTTCCCTATTTTGTGTGCTTACAATCATCTGGGTTTTGCTTGAAAAGTGAGTGGAAAGTTGGACAGGGGGCGGGTTCTGTCTGGACTGGGTGCTGTGGGGTAGGGCAGCAGAGTGATAGGGACGGGCCTGAGTAAAGGTGTTCCAACTGCACTAAACAGGACCGCAGCAGAGCAAGAACACAACATACGGAGGAGAACGAGCATGCAACTAAGAGAGACCCACATTCCTGTGTGCCATGACAAACAGGGAGGTTGTGTGTCAATGCTCTTCTTTCACAACTACTGGAAGATGTGTAGCTTCTGTTTGGGAGCAAAACAGCAAGTACAAGTAGCAAGCAAAGAGGGTGCCCCCAAAAGACTTTTTCGGCAACACCGAGCAAGGTGGAGACAAAAGTAACCGAAGAACAAAAAGGAACGAAATCGCAAGAGAAATCAATTTATACAACGTCAAATAAAATCCAAAACACAAACATCTCACCTATTTACACTTAGTGACAGAGAGCAAACAAAGACTGGATGGGTAGGTCATAAATAATAATAATAATAACAAAATGCAGGCTAGATTGTCTCAGTACCTTCTCACTATGGCTATGCTCCTCGTTTAGGGTAGTGCTACTGCACGTATCAACTCCCGAGTCTTTAACCTGCGGTTCACACCATGCCAAGTCCTCTTCAAATGAGTGTCCCCCAAAGCGCACCATTTTCTTTTGCCTCTCAGATAAGGTGTGTGTCGGCTCGGACATAAATGTCTGCTCAATAGTTTTTCTTTTTCCCCTTTGACTGTCCCCTACAGGTGTGGGATAAAAACAGAAAGAAAAACAGAAAAACAACATGCAAAGGTGTAAATAAAACGAAGGAAACATGAAATGACAAAAGACTCTGGGAGAAGGGGGGATGGGGGGAGAAGAGAGACAGAGAGAGGGAGAGAGGGGAAGATGGGGGTTTAGGGGCGGGGTGGGGGTCAAGGCAGGGCTCCACATGTCTCACCAAAGACATTGGGGATGCCTCGCTGCTATGCCAAGACGCATGGTCCCACCAATGGCCATCCAAATCTCCTGTAAGGTGGGGGGAAAGGGCGCACACACACGAAAGAGGACAGCAAGAGGGACCGGTGAGGACACCACAAACCACGTCATACAGACATGAACGTACATACATAGTACACATACAATACAAAACAACAAAACCAAACATTCATCTTTGCACACAGGCACATACAAGCAAACACACACAGAAAGATACACACTAACACAAACTCACACACATTCTCACATTCTGCTCAAACACAGATGGTGATCATCATTTGCAACACTACAATCCCTGCAGAAGACCCCGAGACAGACCGGCTCAGGTACTGATAACAGACAGGATCAATAATGGATTGAGCATCTCTACAGTGCACAGTACAGGAATGACAAGCCTGCTTTCTCAGTCACAGAATACATGCTTTTCCTCTCTTTTCCTTGTCTTCCCTGCAGATTGTAAATAGATAAATTCCAAGAGTCATATACAGACTATTTTAATTTTCTCCCATTATTGATGTTAAATTTAGAATTGGATTTTGTGACAGTTTGTGACTTTGCTAATTATGAGCTTCAGCACTGCATTTCACTTTGATTTGAATGACACTGGGTATTGTAAAGCGATACAGGACATTTTATAATAAATCAATTAGAATAAAACATGATGTGTTGCTTTCCACCAGCAATAATGCTTTGATGGAAAGTAAGAACTCTTCCAGAACATCATTAAATCCATTAATTAATATTCTTATGATACGTTCTGCTCTTCACAACAAATGGAATGTGATTATAAATGAGGAGAAGGGGCAAGAACAAAAAACATATGTAATATAATTTAGAAAAAAAGATAAATAGTAAATCTAGTTTTAATTTTACGAAAAGTACTACTAATGCACTTCCATGTGTTTGCTTACAGTCTCTTAATAAGTTGTTCTTTGTGTTTTTCTTTTTAAATAAAAATGTTACCCTGTAGGAAAGAAAGAGCCGAGGAATCCTCTCATAAATAATATGCTAAAAGAGTGTGGCTAGTTTTTCAGCCATCATGTACAGATGCATCAAGACCCAGGTTGCCTTCCAAAACAGGTTTTTAGTTTCCTGAGGCCCTGATGCCCATTTGTGATGCAAATGCAGCACTTTTCCATATGCTGGTTGAAAGGCACAGCTTTGTATCATGAAAACACAATCAGAGAGGTGTATTTGTCCTCTTCTCTCTCCTCTGACTCTTAGCTGGGATTCCATTTGTAATTCAAACAAGGAGACAATTCACATTTTGTTCATACTACAGTAGCTGCATCTGTAGGAGGAAACAGGGCAGATCTCCAACATGTTTAACTGAGGATTCAGATTGCTGTGCCACACAGCTTTAACTGACCTTAATCTAAAGTGCACCACGGAGAGATTTTAAAGATGGGGTTCTGATTACAACTCCTGTCACACTAGTGGACACACAGCCTTAAGATATACAGGCTGGGCAAGTGGCTATGATGCTTAAAATACCTACAGGATGGTGGGTTTTTGGGACATTTCATTTATCTTTTTATTGTCTCATCAGTCCAGCTGAAGGGTAAGAGAAGAACTGATGGTGGTTTGCCAGATTATTCTAACAAAATAAATATTAACTCACCATGAGAATTTGTTCCAGCCAAAAGCTTTTTAAAAAACCACCTCTGTCATTCTACACAATTTGCCTTGTTTCCCATGTGGATGCACAAAGTAAAAAGATTGAGAGCGCTTTCAATTTGATTAAGAGGCTTAAAAATCCAAGCTAATTAGAAAGAGAGAAAATTATGAATCTGAAGGTGGTGCTAAAATTCCCAATGGACAGGAGTGTGGAGGTAAAGACGACTGAAGGCTGAGGTTGTCCAAAGATAGAGCAACATCTTTTTTCAGTTGTCAGAGAAATTCTGCTGTCTCACTGCTGAGACTGTGATACTTTCTTTGTCCTGAGACTTTAGTAGGTGGCACACTTCTGCATCTAGCATCCCATTATGAAGAGGCAGTGGGCATTTATTATTGTTTGCTTACACTGGCACACGGCAAGTCATTTAACAATGCAATAATCAAGTAATGGTCCAAATTAAATTTTTGTAAATAAAAGTGGAGGTAGAGCTATAAGGACAAAATTCGAAAAACAACACAAATTTTTGACCAAATAACTTAATTCCCTTCAATATCACGACAAAATTGCGGGCATGACTGTTGATAATTTTATTCACTATAATACTATAACAGCTACAACAGTCTGTTAAGTTTAAAAAGTTATATCTCTTAACTGAAATGCAACAAGTAAAAGAAATACTTCAGTCATATCACAATATAACAATATCCAAAAATCTAGTATATTATTAGGCTCATATCATGGTATTGATATAATATTGATACACTGCCCAGTCCCAGGATGGAGCGTGGTTATTTAAGCAATACAGAAATCCTATTTGGTGCTTACAGGCCATTGGCAGAACTTGGTATTCTACTTGTAGAAATGCTTTTGTTGATATAATTGTATACTTGCATGAAGTAGCTATATATAGCTTGTGTACCTTAAGGCTGCAGGGACAGGTAAGGTCATCTGAAAACACTGCTCTTGTGCAAACCCTGGGCCATATACATCAAATTTTCCACACTTCACTTCCCCTGCAAAGAGCTGTAGATCCTAATGGATCCATGCAGGACAGACCTCCTTCAGGCATTATCTGGCTAAGGATTCAATCTTGGGTAAATCAGGGAACTCTGATGGAAAAGCATAAAAATAGAGTGCATATTCTCCTGGATGTAGGCAATAGAGGAGCTATAGCATACAAAGGTAAAGAGAATGTGATTTTCAATAAAGACAGACAAAACTCCACATGAGAAAAATGCTGTGTGAAGATACAGTAGAACCACTGTGAATAAATATAGCCGCATTTTCTGACAATATGAAAATACATACACACAGCTGAAATCCAGCACCTATTTTACTGACGACCAAGACCTTGTTTTACGTGATTATTCAGGTTTATTACAACCAAAGTGTCAAGTTTATAGCTTTGTCCAATAGAACTAACAGGTTCTTATGTTACAACCTTGCTAAAGTTTAGTCATATTTTCTTAGACACATAACTGGAGGTAAAAAGGTGAGCGCACCTTAAATGTTACTGGACCCTCACTGCACTGGACTGACCATCTAGAGTAATAAGGTAGTAGTATTTTGCTTAAGGTTTTTCAACAGGGTGAGCCCATTACTAAACCACCAACCCTGTGATTGGTGAAACATTTTCTCCTCCTCCTAAGGTTGTTTTTTCTATCCCTAGCTACTCCAGCTTGCATTTTGGAGCGTCCATGGGAGAGACACTGAATCTTTATTGCTCCTGGTGGCTTTGACATTAATGTGTGGGTGAGCATATGTTTCTCATGAGCAGACTGGTACTTTGGAGAAGCCCCTTGCCATCAATGTAGGAATAGGTGAATGCTAAGTTGTACCGTAATGCTGCCTGAGGTGCTGAAAGACCAGAAAAGCGCTATCATTAAATTACCTAAAAAAAACTATAACTTAAGTTAAAATAAACTGGAATAATGCTTTAAAAAAGCATGGGTTTTTTTGCATTTTTTTATTTGACATATTTTTAAAGTGTCTGACTACATGAAGACCAAGCTTTTGATTTTTTTTTTTTAAAAAAAGTGTTTTCCAGTACATTATTAACTTACAAAAATGTTTTATTTCTTTGTTCTGGTGATGCAATAACCACCTGCAGCATCATTGGCTTTTGTTAAAATTATCAGTGAGAGTAAAATTTTCACCAGTGACATTTACACACTTACTATTTTCTTCAGTATCAGAGTTGCGGCTACATTGCCAAACAAACAAACACATAAACACTTCTCTTTCCCTTTCTCCCTCTCCTGTAAATATCCATCCATAGGTCTGGGGAAGTACTACTTACTGCTAACTGTACACAGTTACGCACCATAATAAAACATTATGGATGTCCTCAGACAGGCTTTGCCCTCTGTGGCCCTCTAACCAACAGCTGACAACAGTGATTACCCTCTTTGCCTCCCAGCTGCTATTCTGTCTGCAGAATAAACACCAGAGCCGAGTTCAGTGTGGCAAACACTCTCATTGAACACGGCACTTGCCTAATTTGGCCATGATAGTCCAAACAGCTTAAGGCTGGCATTTAGGATCGGCAGCAAGACAAAAGAAACTGTAAATCATCTTATGCTAAGACAAAAAGAGGTCTATGCTAGCTTGGCTATTCTGATAGACTGAATACATTTTTAACTTATCAGTCACAGTTTCACCTCCATCTGTGCATGTTCTTTCTCCCATCAAACCCTCAATGTTTGTCAAAAAGAATCAGAGTTGTTGCCTGCACGTAGATACCCACAGCCTTTCTCCTTTTTTTTCCCATAGCTTTATTACCAATGGCACCCCGCGATTGGGCACTGATCCCCAGCGAGGCACTGTGTGGTTTTTCAGAGAGCAGGAAACTCATGACGGCCATAAATTGTGAGCATCAGCAGTCTGCACCCAGCCCTGCCGTTTCACCCTGGCTCCGAAGCCCCACAAAGTGCTGATTCAGGGCGAAGGCAGAGCGCAGGCAGTGGTGGAGTTCACCACCAGCAGGCTCTCCATCACTTTGACAGCTCAATAAAAACCAGTGTAAACTATTAATTGGATCATTAATTATTGATGCTGTTTTTACTACAATTCAAGGGGCAAGAGCAGAAAAGAGGCAGGGGTGAAACAGTGTGTATGTTTAAACATAGTCACCGCGCTAGAAGGTGATACAGTGTCATGTTAGACCCCTGGTGGAGACAGAACTGAAAACATGAACATATTCTAAAACAAAAGCCATGACTAACTTCTTTCATTAAGCACAAAACACATTTACCATTGATGTACAAAAGGTTAAATAAGCAAGAAATTTTTTTTAATATCCAGCTTGAGAGCACAGATTACCAAACAAAGTTACTGCGGTGCAAAAACTGAGCCCAAAAGCCACCAAAAAGGATGTAACTTAGGCCGTCACTACACAAAGACTACCTCTCTGCTGTAGTTAGTCAGCCAGCCTCTCCTTTTTTGTCTGTCCGGCACTAATATGAGACTGCATGTCAGGTGAATCAATATAGAGGAAAACACAAGGAGAAGACCATCCAGATAAATCAGTATCCAGCGCTCGCAGGCAGAGGCAGGCCCATTATAGCTGGCGCACCCTCTCTCCTCCAGTCTCCTCCTTCCCTTGGTCTCTCCTCCTTCTTATCCCATCAAGCCCGCCTCCTTCCTCAGCATCCCCCTTGGCGTATCAGAGATTTGAGAGCATGACATGCACCCTGCTCGGCCCGCTGTTACACACCCATCTCCTAGCCCAGTCAAGCTGAGTGCACAAACCCTAAGACGCTGACGGGCCACATATGGCCAGAAGATGCTTTCTGTCCTCTTTTTCATATCTCTCTCTCCCTCTCTTGCCTCACATGCAATTGCAGTTGATGCTCTTTGCTTAGCTGCTCTGAATTTGTTTTCCTTTTTTTGCCTACTCTCACGCCTGGTGAGAGTAAACACTCTCTACAGTAGCTAATCACAAAGTGCTTTGTCTGCATGTTACAGTATAGTGCATGCAGAGAAACACCTAACCTTGATTGACTTATCTTTTTCAACTGAAAAGTGGATTTAAATTATCATTGGTGTATTCCTGGGAGCATTTAAAACACCTGTGTAACCTGATTCAACTGCAATACATCGTATACAACACATCAGTCATTTCCACAGTCATGCTAAATTTGCTTCATTTATAAACTCATGTACTGCCAAAAGTGATTGTTCTTTATGGCTGTTGTTATATTTCTGAGTCCAGACTGAACCATTTATCAGACCCCTGGCATGCACCATATCCCAGCAACTTTAATCATGTCATAAATTAACGGAACTGCAAATTATATAGACCAAAGATAGCACCACATAATCAGCTGTCCAGTGATGTTCTGTAGCTGATATGGAAAGTTATACTTTTTCAGGTCAACAGTTCATCTCTTGCCTTTGTTTTTTCTCCCTCTCCTATGTAAGCTGACCTGTGGAGGAGGCAGACAAAAGCAGACAGAAACAACAGAAAAGCTGACCCTTAGAACAGCCTGTTTTTCTCCCTATTTTTGTTCCATGGCTACCTGGAAACCTGGAAACTCCCACATCAATAATGTAGCGCCAGTGCTGGGCTGCTTTCTTTAGTGGGGGGAATAGTTATACAACAGAGCAGGCCAACTGTATTCGTTCCCTCTCCTCTAGTTGAAACATTTTGAGCATGTGGCAGGTGCTTTGGTCTATTGCTATGGTCCTTTTCTCCTTCCTAACCTTATTTCCTCCATTTGTCAACTGAGCCTTCTCCTGTCTTTGAGTTTAGTGCTTTTAGCACTTCTAAGGTAAAGGCTGCCGTAATTATAGGTTTGACAACAAAATCAATTTGCAATTACGACAACTGTCAACCAGGTGGAGCAGTCAAGAAGCTAACAGCCTAAACAATTGCTTTTGATGTTGATTCTATGCAAAGTGGCATTTAATTCAGTCACTCAGACTGTTTGCTTGCCAGCATGTGTTTATAGACTTGGACAAGTGTGCTTGTGTCTCCAAGCAGGTAGGACATTTGCCATGAGCAATCTGATGTCCATTTCTATTTTCCTGCTGTAGTAACAGGACAGGCCAGGCTGAGTCAATACCTAGCATGCCGCTCCATTTAGGTACACTGCAGTAAACTGAACCTACTGCCTGAAGACATGATTCACATTGTTATTTAAATTGTGAAAAGTCTTTGACAGTTTAAATGAAAGTAATAGTTCTGATTGAAAAAATTGGCAACAGCAGAAAATGCAGTTAAAACTGCTGTTGAGTAAATGGATCATGACATGTCTCGTTCAACATTCAGTCCCAACATCCAACAAACATGAGGTTCTTCTCCCTGCCCCGATGGATGAGACCATTTACCCTATTACCACCTTACACCTGATTGATCAGTCAAATAGTTAAATGGTCTATGTCTACCACACAGTCAGAAAGAGGTCAGAAACTCAAGGCTAACAGAGAAGGTATTATTTTAATGGGAAAACATATAATCACCCTCTGCTCTTTTATTACCTCTATCACTTCATATAGAGCAATTGTTATTAACTCGGCTCACCTAGTTTCATTAGACAGTCACACCCCAGCCCTCTCCCCTTTGTCTGTCATGGTATATTGGAACAGACTGGTTATGTGAAAGATCTGTTGTAGACCCTTACTAAGTTTGCCATATGATGACAGCAAAAAGAGAGCTTTGCAATTATTCACATCACAGCCACACACATAAACACTCATCCACACTGGAACATACGGTCTCTGACAAGCCTCCTCCTCAAAAGCATGAGAGCTGTTAGAGTGGATTCATTGATAACACACATAAAATGCAGTAGTTCTTTGTACATTAGAGAGGCTCACTGTTTTTGGTTTTTGAAAATGTGCACACATGTATTTTTTATGAAATTTGGATTTCATACAAGAAGCAGATTGTTTTAAAAAATTTTATCGCACATATCAAGAACACAAGTATTTTCTTTTGCTGAAATAATTCACTGTTCACCACAGTTTAAAATTAACAAAGAACCTACAGAAGTGCTATGTTTAGAAAATAGTACAAAAGGAAAAGGAAAAAAAATATAAATGTGTGGTTGTGCAAAAAACACTAAACCGCAAATTTACACAGTGTTAGCAGAAAAAAATGCCGGTTTTCATAATTTTTTAGATCAGATTTCTGAGCACTAATGTTTTTAACAGTTTTTCAGCAGTTTCTTTCCAAATTGAAAAAAAAATGAAGCTATTTTTTTCTCAAAAAAAATGAGCCCCATGCACACAAATAGACATATATACATACAAACATACAAAGTACATATAGAGACTGTAGGCTTGGGGGCCTGAGGGTTATGTTTGAGTCAACAGCTGTAATCATTATCAGTATTAGACAATAACAATAATTATAGTTACATGAAATGCGACCTTCCTGGAAACAACTTTGTATCAGTAATACTAGACAGGAAGGCTTCATGCTTGTATGAAATAGCTGAGAGAGAATCTGAGAAATGAGCATTTAAATAAAGTAACACTAAATGTAGCTATATGCACACAGAGAAAGTAGCAGCAAAAGAGAAGACTGAGTGAGGTTGTTGGTGTGTGTGGCACCTACCTTTCTCACTGACTGACTCACTCTCTATCTCCACGTCCTCACAGCTGGTGTACTCTGGTGTAGTGGCCAGCTCCTCCTCTGAGCTGCTTAGAGACACTTGCCGCATCTTTCCCCCCTTTTTGGTTTTGTGAGGCTTGGGGGGTGGCGGGCGCACTGACTCCGACTGGTCCGAGCTGAGAGAGTCGTTCCTCAACATGCTCTCTATCTTTTCCCTCTTGGTCTTGCGAACAGCCGAACTGGGATCCAAGTGGTGTTGCTGCCTCCTCATGGGATCCCCACCTACACCGAGGTCACCTCTCCGCAGGTCCCCAGATCGGTCCCCCAGTACAGGGCTACGGTGCGGCGTTGGGGGGCTGTGGTTGGAGGCTCTGTGGCCTCCAAGCCCCGGACCCATGGGCCCGGGGGAGGAGCGGTCAACAGAGTAGGAGCGCTGTCCCACCATAGGCGGCCGGCGCTCAGTGAGATGCTGACGGGACAGCCGGATGGGGCCTGGGTCATCCTGCTCTGTGTAGGCCAGAGAGACATCACTATGGCGTCGCTCATGCCTCAGGCGTCCCACCTCAGCGTGCATCCTCATCTGCTCCTCATACGGCTGTGGCTTAACAGGGTATCGCGCCAGGTTGGGGTCACTGCGATAGCGGGCCTGGAATTCCTCCTGCCGTTGACGCTGGAGGTCATAGTCACTGGGTGGTCCATCTAGCTCCTGGTCCAGCGGGTATTCCTGGGAGTGCCAGCGTCCGGGGCCTCGTCGGTAACCCATCCGCACTGCATCAACATCTGGGTACATGTGTGGGCCCCGCGGAGCCCGCCGAGGGTCCCCATCCCCATAGTCAGACGGTGATCTGGGCATGCCGCCGTCTGTCGGGGCATACTGTGAGTGGTCGCCCCCTTCCCTTTGGTCGTATTTTTGGTTTGGATCCCTGGATGCAGATGGGCTTCGTTTCCTGTAGATCAAAGAGGGGGAAACAAAACGTTGGGATTTAAGGGTTGGTTAACTTTACAATTAATTTCATTTATAAG
Organism: Acanthurus leucopareius; assembly: GCA_029814765.1. Lineage (NCBI taxonomy): Eukaryota > Metazoa > Chordata > Actinopteri > Acanthuriformes > Acanthuridae > Acanthurus > Acanthurus leucopareius. Next base: position 17,767,245 of record JAQMCX010000057.1, on the reverse strand, counting down.
TCCTGATTTTATTTCTGAGCTTTATAAAAATCAGTATGAACGATCTGAGGTTTGTTTGTGCATGCTGATACTGCTTGAATAAATTTCCATTGAGCATACAGTGTGTCTGCCAGTGCACAGTTGGAAATGCGAAGTATCAGTCAAACATTAGCCTTGGTGCATTTCAAGCATCTCTGTATAATTCTGTTGTAGCTGAAACCTTCAGTCTATAGTCTTTAGCTTCACTCTACTTTGCCCTGCACTGCGTAGGCTTCAGTCCCTGTCAAAACCTGATGAAAGCCTGCTCTATCTCTGTCACAAACACACACACACACATACACAGAAAGAGAGAGAAATGGGACTGTGCAGCAGGATGCAGCACCACTCCCTCTTCTCACTGCAATAGACTGGTTATGCGTTATAACATGATTGACTAATGTTCTCCCTTTAGCACATTTTGCATGCAGTTGGCATGTTACCCTAGGATTTTACAGAAAATGTATGCATGGAAAAACATATTTCTTGAGATGTTCCAATTGGACAGTGTGACATATTGTACATTTATCTTTGCAACCTGCATTCTTTAAACACAGGCACTCACATTAGACAAATAATGCAGTCAAAATCTTTTTTTTTGATTACTTGATTTGATTTAGAAGGTTGCACAGTCTTCATGCAGACAGTGTTGTACCTAATTGTGACTCTTTTAGTGCCATAGGCAATCTTTCATTTTCAATTTGATAGCAGCTGATTACTTTGTTAATATAGGTGCTTAAATAATCATCATTTGCAATGCATTATAAACAACAGGATGGCACAGGATTAATAACACAGCCTGCCTGGATAAGACCTGTTTTTTATTTTCAAATTAATAGTGTGAGTATGTGTGTTTGTTTGTGTGTGTGTATGTGTGCGTGTCTTAGGGGAGGGAAATGATGAACTATACAGTGTACTGAGAATAGCACATTAATAAATTATTCAGAGTTTCACAGATTGTATCTGTGTGCACTGCACAATGGACACATGACGGCATGAGGAGCCACTAAAGCAACGTGTCTGAGTTCTGTCCAAATTTATTGACCTCAGCGAACATGCCCATTGATTTTATTCACCACTATTTTTTTTTTTTTTTACTTCTGGTGAAAACATCCAATGTCACTCAGAACTTACAAAACATTAAAAAAACATCAAGTTACGAAGAATGTGCACTAAATCATAATGCCATCAAACTCATATTTCATTCCTAATCTCTCAAACATTTTCTGATAAAAATGTATCATGGTGCACATAGATAGAATTTTCCTCTTTGTTACAAGACAAGTAAACTCTTGAAACAAGCAAAGTAATACTAGAAATTATGTGAAAAATCAACTTGCTAAAATGGATATTTTCCAGTATGATTCCAGCCCCATATTTCTAAAATTAGCTATCTATCATTCTATTATTGTTCAACTGTCAGGGGAGAAACCAGTCAGGAAGTGGATGAAAAGCTTGAGAGAGTTAACTGTGCATTAATGCATATACTCTTTTGTTAAAAAAAATCTATTATTCACAGGCTACTTTTCTCCTACATTTCTCCCACTTTTCCTCGAAAATAGTGACGACATTTTGGTGAAGAAAAAGCTGTGAAGCATTCTTTTAATTTTTGTTCATGACAACTTTCCATAAATTTCAAAGGGCTTCATAAATCACTGCTGCCAGCCTTGCTCACTAGTCAAGGTACGGACTCCAAACACCTGATTGGCTGATTCCCTGAACCACAAAATGGGCTTGGTCTCTGTCTAGTGGATCACAGCCCATTTGGGTTTGTCTGACTATAATGATAGATATAACATATCAGCGCCATGATGAGGCACATGTAGAAGAGATGCCTCTGGTCTTCCCTATGTTAATCTACCTTTGTAGGCCTGTTTGAAATAGCTAAATGGAAAAAGCTTTTAATAAAAAATTATGCCAAAAACGCATATGCATTACTGAAATACTGGGATAATTCATCAAATCAATAGCTTCAGTGGATCACCAATGATCCAATAGATTTTAACAGGTTAAACACACAATAGTCATACTGAAGTGAAGCGGCAACTTAAGGAGAATGATGCATAAATGTTGTGCATAGTTCATGAACTACTGTACAGTGAAAATATGAGCCAACAGGGGAGAAGTTAAGCAGTAGTAGTACAAAATGCACATTCAAGCAACCATGTACATAAGCAAGATTTACTAGATAACAGAGGGGATAGAATAACATAATTGCATTATCAAGTAACAGAGAAAATCCCAAAATGACAGATTGACATTTTTTTTTTAAAGCGGCACTCATCACAAACATTTTATATTAACAAATAATAAAATAACTAAATGTATCTTAAAAATGGCACGACGAGCATCATCATCCAATTCTGCATGTGACCTTAGTCTTGCCTTGTATTTAACTTTCATTTAGGTCATTGTTTTGTTTATTGCAACTCTCTGATCTACTTTCACTGGTCTTGTCAGTGTAAATTCAGCAGTCAGCTGTTTGTTTTAGCAAAAAAGCTCTGATAGTCCAGCTGTGTGCTTCTTGCCCAGCATCAAATGGCAGACAGACAGACAAAGTGAGCGACCACCTAGCCACTGAATGTTAATGTTTCAACATGTCTGCTAGGTTCCTAAATACAGAACTGTTTGCTAATCTGTTTGCATAACAGCTATATGATTTATGAGATGACAACATGCCCATATTACGCTTAAAGCTTGTTATGCTGCCCTCTGATGGTCAGAAAAATCTCTGAATGCTCCTCTAAGAGTTAAATTATTGTCAGATATTTTCAATAGCAAAACTCATAGAGATATTTTCATCTTATAAGAAAACAACCACCCTTCCATATAAATGGACTAAAAGCACAACTGTTACTGAGAGGCAATATCCTGGTGAAGCTCTTTGAAACTTTCAGCCAATTACTAATCAGCCTATCAGGATGCCAGAGTTGACCTATTTTCTGCTGGATGTGAAGGTAACATCAAGAGGTGGTGACTGCTGCCTTGACTCAGTTTTCCATTTACTTTCTCCCCTTCAGCAGTCAAAAGCTTTCAAAGTAGCTGTAGTAACTGCCTGCATTTCAAACAAAAATAATGGCGATTTACTTTAGAAATCACCATTGTAAATGTCTGGCATAAGGAATCTTCTCCAAAGCAAAAAAATTACCCAGGAAGTGCTACCCTCTTAACCTCTGAGACAAGGTATTGACAGTAGTAACCACAAACTAGTTGACTGAAGAGTGATTTCTTGCAAAAGGGGAACAACAAACATTTCAGCAAAAATGCAAATTATAAACATGATGAAACAAAACCAGTGGGTTTTAACGAACACATCTTAAATTTACATGAAAGACCTGAAGAAGTTCTTGATAGCTAACTGACACAAGTGACCCCTGCTTCCTGCCTCCTATTGAAACAAATTCCTCCAATTGCCTTAAAATCTCTAGCCTCACTAGATGCAGCTGGAGAAACACAAGGGTTGCTGCATTATTCATGATCTGCTCCTGGACACTAACCAAGCAGCGTTTCATTCACAAAGTCAAAATGAAACAGCAGCAGAAATTATATGCTGGAGTGGGAGACAGGTGCCATGACATAGATGGGAGAAAATGTGAAGTCGGGGATGGAGGAGTGTGTGACAAGCATAAAAAACATCTCTTTATAGTCACTCCATTATGATGGAGGGTCGTGTAATGTGTGTTCATGTGCTTAGGTGCATGTGTTTAATTGTGCATGCTTCAGCGTTTGTAACTGTCTATGTGTTTTATGTGTGCTACACTGGCTGCCTAAGAAATGCTTCTCTTTGGCTGTCAGCATGTCCTCGGGGCTTGAAACTAATGTTCCTTCTGGGATGCTGTCTTGTAATTCTACACCCTAAACATTCACATTCACATACAATATACACATTGCAACAACAACAAACATCAACAAATTGCCCTTTGACAAGTTCTAACTCATTTTGACACAAGTATCACATTTCCTTACTCTCATTTAGCCTTGTATGTCCGTCCCGTCCAAACACAGACATGTCTATAGCAGCTAGCATGGAAGCTAACAACGACACTCTGCTCCATCAGCATCTGCATCATGATGCTAATGCTGTCAGCCCTTAACCAGCCTTCAGTTTGTACAACAGAGCGGTGGCGCAGCACTAAATTTTGTACTGTGCATTATTCCCCCATTGCTCCAGCTGCCACTGCTACTGTAATAGCCTCTCTGCAGATACCTCTGAGCTCTCCACCGCTCTGCCATGTCACACTCTGCTGATCTTAGATTTGCGAATGGACTTGAAAAGGAAAATGGGGAGACAGAAGACATCATATGTGAATAAGACCAAGAAGGAAAAAAATAAAACAGGAAGGTGCCAGTCAACTGTGTCCTATGGCTAAATATGCAGCTCTTGTGCATGGTGCATTTAGCTACACTTATCAGGCATGAAGTGGCAGGATGGGACACTATGGATTGTGATGTCTGGGATCCTGCACAGAGCCCTGGTTACTGCAATGATAAAGTCACAAACCGCACATTGACAAACTCCTTCCATTATTACCTCTTATACAGCAAGATGGGTGTGCGATGTCACCACAGACATGGCACCTGGCAGCAGCACAGGCTTGGTGTGTAGCAGATCAACCAGCAGTGAATCATCCTAACAGTCTGACGATAGAGATGCACGTTCATTGCCTGCACAGTACAGTGTGGGAATACAGACAAGAGATGCTGTGCCGTGCTGTAAATTCCTGCTGTGGGAATAACAGTAGCCCCTGGTAATGCTACTGTCCTGTACTGAGCTATCTATAGAAAACCTCTGCTCTGACAATGTATGAAGTAGGAGGCCTCATTCAACTGGCGACAAGGGCGGTGATGACATTAAGATTCAAATCAAACATGGTGACAGTAGTTCTACTGCGTGATGTGAAGGACTTTTACAAGGTAAAAAATTTATGCATCTACGACACTGATAAAATGAATGTCCATTTGGGTCTAATTGCTGAGTTGAGTGGGAAAATTATTATGGCTTGGCATTCAAAGCAAAGAACTGTACAAAGCATGTCTATTGTGCAGTAAGGTTAATCATTTCCCATATAAATCAGAGGAGAAACTCACTATTCCTGAGATGCTGTGTAAACATGATTTCTGTTTTTGCTTTCAGCACAACCTTATAGACCTCACCATTGCTTTAAATGTAATTCTAATACTATAATCATCTTTTTAAAAGTACGCTCTCCTTATCAAAGGCAGCATAATGTATCACATCCATGGCTCACAAAGATCATGGGATTACACTATGGCCACGAAAAATTAAAAAGTGTGACCCTAAAAGATTAGAAGTGGCCTGACATGCTCACCATGATAAACCCTTTATATGCTGTTATTTTTCGCTACATGACACAGAAAATAAATTGGTGAAAGTCCCTGTTACACAGTGGTGCAATGAGAAGTGGGTCTGCCTGTGGAGAGGCTGGCCTGAGCTGCCTTAGACATGTTCCTGCTCTGACCTACTGACAAGATCCGATCAGAAACATCCACAGCCAGTGCCCAGTTCTGTGGCTGCAAATGGACTAGATTGTCTAACTGTGTCATTCTCTCAGTGTGTGTGGGTGGGTGGGTGTGTGTGTGTGGGTGGGTGGGTGTGTGTGTATGTGTGTTTATATGTGTGTGACACTGCCTCAGCTGTATGATGAAAGATCTGAGATCAAGCAGAAAGCCCCTGTGGTTGAAAATCGTTAATATTTGATGGGGATTTATGATGAGAAAGAGAGGGTTATCTTACATACATTTACACAGCATTGCTTGTGATGCAAAAATGCTTTAATCACTCTCTATTTGGGAAGATGGGAGCAGATAATCACTGTACAGTATTTAAAACAAAGGCTATGATTGGTTCAACAGTTTACAGCAATTTAATGCTACAGAGCAGACACTCCCTAACAAAAATTATCCTGACTAAGCATATTAATTTGGATGCAGAAAAATGTGATTGTGATTTTAGGACAAATTTTGCTTCACTTTCTTATTCTATCTGCTCCCCCAACAGCTACTGTAATGACAAAGATAGGATTTAGAGAGTTATAATTGAAACAAACAAAAAAATAAATATAGAGACAGAAATTTTTCCTCTTGAAAAAGAAATTCTGTTGTTAATGAATTGTAAATGAATAATAAAGACAACATGGCCCTTCACTGCCACACCCACTTGCCCAGAGGTTATGTTGATATTCCATTTAAAATCAAAGAAATGCCACACGCATATAAATCAATAATTGAAAGACACTAAAAAGGGATTAGCTCTTCACAGATGTTGTGGGTTTCATGCTCTCAGCTCCATGTGTAGGCAGCTCTACGCATATACAAACTGATGCACACTCAGTCACTCTTGCAACAAAATCCTTGTTCAGCATTTCATAAGTATTAACTCACTTTTTTTAACCTTTTTGTGATGTTGTGAAAACTAAGATGAAGATTCTGCTCTCTAAAGCCTGCTCTGACAATTATCCCTAAGGCAAAGATCACTCCTCTTATTCAGAATTTACGATGGATGTTACGGCAGAAAAAAAGAGTTGACTGTACTGTACCAATGCAATCATACTATACATGCTAGCAGCCTTTCATTCTGTTTTACAGAACCTTAAGTAGTGCAACATACATTAAAAACTACGATACAGCCTACATGCACAGCCTACATGTTATAGCAATCTAACTTATGAGATAAAAGCAGCCTTACTGAGAGTATTTGGAGGAATCTGGGGTGTAGCTCAGTTCAAATCTCTGCTTGGCTGCTCCACGCAAACACATGGTCCTCTGTCTATAAATCATTCACGGAAGCAGTTCAATCCAAACTTCCTAGCACCAGGGTTGGCTTATAGCCTACGACCAGGCCCTTGTTGTTTTTCCAGTCCTATCTCCTCCAGCACTAAAAATGTCCTTGTTTTATTTCTAGAAGGCTATAGACGATCCTCACACAGCAGCAGTACATATATTCTCTCAAAAGCGCTCCTCCAAAAGAGTGTGTGGCACCAGCTCTGTCTGCTCTGCCTCTGCTGCTGCTGCTCGAGAAACATGTTAAATAAGAAAGCCAAATGCAATCAAGGTGAAAATGCAACGCTGCCCCTGTGGGGATTGTGCCACCTCTACTTTGCGGATAATGGAGAGAAGTCAAATGAGAACAAATGAGTGGTGCTGTGTTGCAGATCTGTCCGTTTAAAGGGAATCTGGCCCACTAATGACAACAATACATCCTGGAATGGTCTCTATTGAAATGAGATAACCAGAAAGAAAGCAAGAGCAGAAGAAAAACAAGCTGAATGTGCGTGTCTCAACTGACACCAATCAGAGAAGAGACCAGAGGAGGAAAAGTGCCTCTAACGGTCCTGTTACAGACGCAGCGTCATTCTTGCTTCCAAGACTTACTCAGCTGGCTGCTGTGTATGTGGGATGCCCCTCAGAGTAAAAGAGACAAATCCAATCCCCCTTGCTTCCTGGTACAAACAAACTGGGTTAAAGTCCCGCCGAAAACCTGACAGTTTTTAGCAGGATTTCAAAATGATGCTGAAGCATCAGCACCTGCACTGTTTCTGATGGTCTCCTGAACCCACAGTGCCACACTATACTGCTTAATATGGATACATTACAGAGTGTATGACCCTGCTGCAAAGGCATCTGATGGTCCTGAAAGTGAGTCAACTTTCAGATTTAATACCATGATCATGTGATTGCTATGACTGACTGGAGGTTGAGCAATGACCCTGTTCAACCTGTGGGCCGCTCGGTATCTGCCTAGGAAAGGATTACAGTCCTTGCTTTATTACTAGCTGACATCTATCACCAATCGCAAGCAGAACATGTCTCACCTAATCTCATTCAGGCCAAGGTCTTATGGTCCTTAAACTGAACAAAAACATGGTTTATGTACTTTTTTTTCCCACACGGTGGATTTTCAAGCATCAAATCAAACACAGTGGAGGGGGAGAGAGTAATAAGAGGAGCAGAGGGAGGGGCAGTGAGAGAGAAAGAGATTTCTCTACCCCATAATTTCTGTGCATTACAAGACAGATAAAGATCTTTCTCTTGGTTCTGCACCATGATGACGTAGCTGGTTTTCAGTGACCTGGTTTAACAAGTACACTCAGCGTATGCATGTGGGTTTATCGGCACATCACTGGTTGTTGCGTAACTCTTTCTTTATGCCTCTTTCTCTTCACTGTTTTGTCTCACTCCTTTTCACATCTGTCACAGTTTCTACAATCACTCTCCCTCCTTTGCTCCTCCCTCCCCTCCTTAGCCCTCCCAGGAGATGGGCTCCAGGTTGGACTGATGATACACCACTAGAGTATGTTGTGTTTGTGATGGCAGTAGTGACAGCTGACTGACGTGAACATGGAACAGGGAGGGCAGGTGGGCAATGGGTTGTCGACACAGCGTTTCCCAGGATGTAAGTTCAAGGAACAGAATATGGTAAAGGACCTTTGTGGGTGTTTTATCATCAGAGAGTCAGTGATGGGGCCAGGCTGCAAAACTCCAAGTAGCTTTGAGTGGAGAGTGCATCTGACTGCCACTCTGAGAGTCAAGAAGACAACTTCGGAGTGGACAGTGTGGGCTGTGAACCGGTCTGAATGCCAAAATACTGAATGTACTGCTTCATTTTTTGTTTTAATTACAACTCCATTTTCAAATGGCATATACTACAACATAACATTTGCCCTTCACCCTGGCATCACTTTGAGCAGTCGCGCTGAAGTCTGTCTAAATCTATATATGCATTGAAAAAAGTGTGAAAAGTCAAACAGTCCTGGTTCTGTGCTAAAATAAAACCACTTACGGTGCTGCTGAGTGTTGCTCCCACTTCACTCCTCAAGTACATCCTGTCCAGCAAAGAATTTGCTCTCTATTTTCACTCCTGTACACCAGATCTACACTTAAGAGCTCACACTCAACACTTAAACTGTTCAGGTACATCTGCTTGTACTGCCATAAGAAGCAAGTCAGTGATGTAATTGAAACTGGGCTTCAATAGTAGAGATGGACTAGTGAGGTAAAGGAGAGCATGTTTCTAAAGAATTCATTGCAGGTGCTATACATATGACAATAAAGCTCTCCAAAAGCCTTACCATAAAATCCATTCTCTTGTAATACTACACAAAATGCAATAAGTCATTAACTCTTAGTCATCTTTTCTTGTTTGCTTATAGTAAATATATTAGCCTTTAAACATACACCCTTTTGAGCCTATTCAAAATAGATAAATGGTAAAAGCTTTTAACCAAAAACTATTGGGTCAAAAATGCATATTGGCATATTTGAATTCATTGGTGGATAATCAAACAGAAACAAAAAATACAAAACATTTCCCAAAAAAAAAGTCAAAAATGTGAACATTTGTATCATAAGAAATTGTGCTAAATTAGTTTCAGTATATCACCAGTGATCCAGTGGATGTGAAAGGGTTGATGTATAGAATTATATGTCAGATTGATGATTTTAAAAATTTTACACTTAGAATCCTGCATCTTGTGGTGGATCTGACAGCTTTCCAATTAAAAAAAGAAAAAAAAGACAAGTATAAATGCTGCCAAGACGCACTGCACAATGACTGAAAGGCCTGGATTAATACAGTAAAGGGGTTTAAAGGGATAGTTCAGATATTTTGATGTGGGGTTGTACTATGCCCAGGCAGTTTCTTACCTGCCGTAGATAATGGTCAGCTTGCCCTCTGCCTGGAGAAGCAGTGCTGTGCGCTGGCAGGAAACAGAGCATACTATTACTGTAAACGGTACCAGTAGCCGATGAATGGTGTTATTGGTGGCTCAAAGACGCGTTGCTGTTGTTATCTTTTTCAGCAATACTATGCTCTATTTTCTTGCAGGCGCACCGCGCTGATTTCCCAGGCAGAGGGCGAGCTGACCATTATCTACAGCAGGTAAGACACTGCCTGGGTATAAGTGTCTCATACAAACCCACATCAAAATATTCAAACTATCCCCTTAAGATCCACTTTATCCAGATGTTGAGAAGGAGTATTTGCATTTGTGTCTGATTCCAGATAAGCAAAACACTGACTTATTAGTGTGAAAGAGAAAAAAGTGATCTATCTGGGTGAGACTGAGGCACAATATAAAAGCAAAACCTCTGTCTTGCTCATATCTATCCATGCAAGTCTTATGTTTACACACAGTTGTTGCTACTAAGGTAAACTGTAAAATGTCACAGCATCCTAGAGAAGTGCATAAGAACTTACAACTGCTTTAGCAGCTTAGTTACAAATGCATAAATTGTTCTTCCTATTGCATGTTTGATAGTTACCGAATAGCTTTAGCTGCACTACCCTTGCCGTCTGGACTGGATTACCCCAACCTGATAAGCATATAGCCTTGAAAAAAACAAGATAGATTGTAAACAGAAAAATTATTTTTGATAAGAAAAAATGGATAAAGTAAAGAATGCACTGACTTTTTAAAATTCCTTTTTGCATAAAATAAGTAACCCTGAGAAACTGCAAAATTTTCTCTTTTTAATAAAAATTGAATAAATGATGATCCATGAACACAGCGTGATGCAGCACAGTTTCATTCACAGTAACAGATGGCAGCCACTCCCTCACTTCGTCTCCCTGCTCAATGGAAAGTTTTGTGTGAAGCAAGTGGACCCAAAGTTGTTCAGCCCCACATCAATCAGTTCAGCTGACAGTTTCTGCAGATCTGTGAGTGTATTCACCAATTGGCTCCAAGAACACAGACTCTATCCTCCTGTCTAAGAGCAGAGCAGTGCCTTCTGTGTTCATGTTTATACTTTGTATGGTTAATACATCATCCGCACTGCACCGCCTGTTAGGTCTCCTTTTTAAGAAGAGACACTGCTAGCACTTTATGTAGGCCAAGCCCCAACAGAATATGCCATTAAGATTAGCTACAAGTCGGGACTGTTACGCCGCTGCTTGCTTCTAGCCTCCCTACAGAGAAAGGTTAAAGAAGCAGAGCCCGTGTAATTTTTTTTTTTTTATCATATTGCGATCAACACTGATGCACAAAAAAATGCACACAGCTGGAATTTAATAAAGCAAACACCTCTGTGGAGCAGACAAACAGCCAGACAGTTCACTGGGGCAAATTTGGAGAGCACAGGAGTTCTGTCTGCAATTAGGCTTACTAACTTCAGCTTGAGTTGAACAGTATAATACAGAGAACTGTTGCAGGGAAGGGTATGAGTGATCCCTTGAGGGCCTGGAAGTAATCAACACCACAACACTGGTGGGTAATTAACATTTTTTACACAGTATTTGAACCTGTGAAAATATACACGTGACTGGAACTCATCCATGACCAGACCTTACTGATACATCCCCACATTAAAGACGCTGTAATCCTTGTCAACTCTCCACAAGAAACCTCATAACACCCAGTGTGCAGCATATGGAAAACAGAACCTGGCTTTTAACTTACTCTGAATAGCAGAGAGTTCACTTATAAAGGGTCTATGGGCCTTTTCCATAAACAACATTTTGACATATTGCAGCAGGAACAGCACAAGAGTAAGTAATGAAACTAATAATGGCTAAATTGCATTTAGCTGCTTCAGATACAGGATTCCACTTTTGACTTACTGGTACGTTTGAATGATCTGAACCACCCTGAATGTCACTTGCAAACTACACATATCAGTGGTGTGCTGGTGTACTGACACACCCTGGAGTGCGGAGCTATAATACAACAGTCAGTTAAATCCCTAGAGGTCAGCAAAAAAGTAATCATTAAAATCTAGTATAAAAATCCCACTTACTATCAAGTGGGGTTTTTATATCAGACTCCAAATTAGCACTCCTATGTCATCCTGCTACAGATTCACACCAGCCCTGTTCATTTAACCATTCACAGGTTAAATGAACAGGGCTGGAATTTCACCATGTCCAAATGTCCAGTTCTGCACCAGGGTGTAGCTATATGCTCCTTCTACTACACTGCTGGTTTGGTATGCCCTGTTTAAAAGTGACTGTACCCTTCAAGAAAGTTGCTACTTTCCTCATTTAAAACTAAAAGATGCAGAAAAATAAAAAATATACCAGCAAACCTGCTGGATAACAAATAATGTTACATGAGCACAAGCAGCTAAACAAAAGCTGCAGTGTAGCACATGTTTAATTAACAGTTCTTTAAGTCTGTGTTTTTTCAATTTGATGTGTATCTGATCCACCAACTAGTACATATTTTAGAAAGAATCCACTGTCTTGTGCTGCAAAAATAGAGCAGTTCTTCAAACGAGGCTAGTTTGGAAGGGGGGCAACGAATTACAAAATTTAGGTAGTTCATACAGATATACAGTTGATCTTTGTGGATTATAAAGATGTCAGATTGACAGGAACACTGCAAGATGCCTCTAATCCTTTGTTTTCATACTAATGTTTTTTGTTTGTTTTTTTGCAGATGCACAAGTAATTGCTAATATGTTATGTTTCTTCAAGAGAGTTTGGCATATTTTCCGACAGGGGGGCATCCATTTTATTCAAACACTGTAGGCATATTTTTAATGTTTTGTCACCATGATAAAAATACAAGGGACATGTACAATTAGGTTTCCCAACATTCATTACTGTCTAATAATGTGTGTTTATCAGATCTCTGATGGTGGCTGATTATGGTTAATTATCAGATAATTTTACTCCTACTCAAGGCAATATGCAGTTAATGGTTACCCTTTCTGTGTTCTGTTATTTTACTGATGTAACTTGAAAACTCTGCATTCTTGTTGCATTTTTTAGCCCCTTTTTCGAAACACTAATGTTTTTTTCACCAAGAAAAGGTCATATTTTTCTGTATGTATTATCTTAGAATTAAATTATAATAGTTGGATGTAGAAACCTGTTTGGCTAATATTTATCATTAACACTTAATAAACATTATTACTCAGAAAGTAATTTGTGGAAAATTTTGTCTGTATAATGTTTTGTCTTCATATGTGGTCATTTTTAATGTTCTTTCTGTCCTTGCAGCATGGGCTTTGGGATGGTGCTCTTCATTTTGACCACAAATTGCCAATAAAGTTGAATTTTTTGAAAGACCAAAGTGGCCTTGCACTTAAAATGACTTAACTCCATGCCTGAACTGAGATCTCATAAAATTTGTAAACAATGACATGCACAGATTCACATTTTCACACTATCATTACCTGTGCATAAACACATCGAAAAGGCATTGCAGCTTACCATGAAGGAATATCCTTCCATTCTTATCTGCTGTTATGCTGCCTTGTGTTGTAGCATGTTGACTGCTCAGTGGTTGTCAGTCATTGTTCATTTTCACAAAGCACTTTGTGTAGAGAACATATCGAGAATTGTCGAGCTATTCATAACCAAGAAAATTCTATTGTAACCAGACCCCAGACTATATTTCTGTTCGGGAAAAAAAAGGCTCTAAGAACCACGTTCTTCCAATCTCTTTCTCTCGCTGACATACCAGTAATTGAACACACACATAAGCACACACAAACACACACACACACACACACACACACACACACACACACACACACACACACACACACACACACACACGCACACACACA